>UNSF01000071.1:0-453145 GCA_900538255.1 Ulva mutabilis | reverse complement strand
GATGAACCAATCATCTCCAAGGATCACATCTACCCCTGGCACCATTTCAACAACATGCAGCATGACATCTGATTGATATGCCTGGATTTTCAACTTGCAGTGCACATAACCAGAGGGTGGCAGTTTGTCTCTCCATCGGCCATAACGATTGGTACACTGTTCTTGTGAAAGTCAGTTTGTGTCGCTGTGCAAAACTTTTTGCTCACAAAACTGTGCTTCGCGCCGGAGTCCCCGAGCGCTGTGCAGTGCAACCAGCTATCGACGCAGAGAACACGAACGTCAGATCGTTGTTCACAGATTCACCATCACTGTCTTTCTCATGCAATAATGGTGCTGTATGAAACTGCTGTAGCCCTGGTGGCAGATCGTGCAACTTATGTGGCCCGCGTTTCAACGCTGGCGAGTCGTAAAACACCACGTGCTCAGAATACTGCGTCGTCAGCGCGCGACTGTAGAGTGTACATCTCATGCATGCCCTTAGTCGCCGCTGTTGGCAGTGCCGCCTTGGGCAAAGCAAAGTACGCTGCCGTACGCATGGGTGAATTCGACTTGCACGTATGGTAGTGTGTCAACACTCTCGCAACCTGATCTGGGCGATCAACTTCCAATACGTTACACCTTTTCTCTACCGCACAGCTCAGAAACTCGTCTACACTGTCGTACTCATGGGGAGCAATGTCTCCAACACTGCCTAGAGTAGCGACAAGGGTAGAGAGGGACCCAGCGCCGTGCCCTCACTTGGCAAACGACACTTCTTATGGGCTTTCCCTCCTGACTCAGAGGCGTTCCGGCTAGGGAATTTGTTCACTCTATCTGCCTGGCCTTTCTTGACCAAGGATCGCACTTTGCCCATGCGAGCAGCGAACATGTCGTTGCCGTTCTTGTCCTTCTCGCCTGTGCATGACGCCTCATGGCGGGAACGCTCATGCGGGTCTGCAATATGGTAGGCGCACTTGCCACATCGGTCGAACCGTTTGGCAAGCGCTGCGTATGACATGTCACCGTGCTTGTTCCCGCGTTTCGACTCGGACCCGGCTGAGTCTGTCTTTCGCTTTTTTGGCGCACTGGTGTCAGACATATCCGAAGCTTTTGTGCGTTTTTTCGTGACGCAGTACCTGCACGAGGACCCCCTCCTGATCAAGTTTGCAGACAATTTCTATTGCCCTCGTGATCAGCGCACCGAACGACTCTGTCGGACGGTACTCAAGGCTCGTGTTGAGATAGTTCTGCGACAACGTCAGCAGGTCTGAGCGTACGGACAGAATTTTCTGAACCAGATGTTTGTACCAAAAATGGGAACCATCGGCTGGCATCTCGCCATGCTGGACGAGCATACCGAATGTCTCAATGTCATCACGCAGAGTTTTGGACGCAAAGGACATGTCTAGAGCGTTCTGTGTGAACATAGCCTTGTGGTCAGGCACGAGCGCGATAAGCTTGCGCATCACGTCATCTGGCGTGCTGGATTCGAGATTCAGGTCTGGATACGTCCTAAGGAATGATCGACGCGCAGCTCCCGCTAATGCATTAACGATGCTAAACGCTTGCTGACGCTGGGGCAAACCGCTAGCACCGAGCAACACCAGAACTTCCTTCGTCCACGTCAACAACGGCAGGTAAAAATCAGGTTCTATGAAATTCGACCGTTCGTTGTGACTGCCTTTGAACTCAGGCAATTTCAGGTCACGCACGCCCAATTTATCAGACATTCTGGCGGGAGTAGGTACCTGTGTAGTCCTTTCCAGTGCCGATAGCAGGGTGGTCCGCGTTTGGGTCACCGCGGCCTCGACCGCCGTAGATACTGCCTGATTGACGATCAATTGGACGTCCTGCGCAGAGAAAGTTGCCGCAGCGGCAACCACGGGCGCGGCTGGCGATGGCGCTGGCGGATTTTGCGCCTGTTGCGTGCCAACGGTGCCTGTTCGATCAGGCCCGTCGACTGCAAGGTGGTTTATTCCTTGCGTCACGCCCCGGACCTCGGTGGTCGTGACTGTGGGATGCACTGTCCCTGATTCCGGGACACTTGGGTTTGCAACCCGCGTGTCCACGTCTGTCATCTCGGTGTCAACCGGATGATTGACGTCACGCGCGGCCATAGCGCTGCTTTGGCCGGCGTTTTGGTTTTGTGTGTGCGTGTTGCCCACGTTAGTAGTTTGCACTACGGTCGGAGCACTCGCTTGCCCAACTCTCGGAACTGTATCGTTCGTGGGTCTTTCGTTTGCAGCAGGCGCGCTGGCCTGTGCTATGTTGGCTGGGGCGCTGCCCTGTGCCGTAAGCTTTCTAGCGGTTCGAGGAGCCATGGTTTAACCTTGGGGAACGACCTAGACAAGCTTGTGAACACTGTAGTGTAATGGAAAGTAAGCTCTCACCGATACCACTGTGACGGTACTCCGATTGTACCTGGGTTGTGTCAAGCTGTACTGTGTAAACCCTCTAAGGTCCAGCCAGCACACCATAGCGCTTATATAGTGTTCCGGCCTGTGTGCGACTCCTGCCTTTAGCCCATTTGCAATGTGCTAATCCCCACACACGCCAACACCCCTTTCTAGAAGGGTCTATGCTCACGTCAGCCATGCTCTCTCGAGCATGCTCACGTAGCAGTGTTGGTGACCACATAACACAGCAACCTCGGCACAGGCATGTGCGCGGAAGGTCAGAGAAGCATCTCTGCCTCCTCGAGGACCTTCTGAAGGCTTCCAGAAGACTGTGCTGCCGCGTACAGCTTGTATCGTCACAGAGCTCCCCCCTAAGCCTCTTGCTTGCCCTCAAGCAAGTCAGTCAGCTCGTCTAGCGACAAGGGGAAAGCGTCTGTCGGTGGCTCTTGGTTGCGGCTCGACCAAAAGTCCCGGATGTGATGGTCGCAACCATGTAGAAGCATGGCATCATGCCAGCCTTGGCCGCCGCCTACCCAATGCACATGGTATTGCCGTCTAGGCACATCCCTAGTATCAGAGATGTGATCAACCTCAAAGAACAATTCAGAGTCCTCTACCTCTGGAATTACTGGGGGCTGATAAGGACCATCGCCATGGTACTTCCTCAGTGACGAGACATGGAATACATTGTGCATGCGATGCAACGGGCTTGGCAACTCAACACGAAAGCTGAGCCTATGCTGACCAATCACTTCTGTAATCGGAAAAGGGCCCAAGTACCGGGGCGCTAGCTTCAACTTGAAGCCTTGCTTTAGCTTGAAGTGTTTGATGTGGACCAGCACTCGGTCTCCCACCTCTAGCAACTCTGCCGGTCTCCTGCGGCGATTAGCCGAGGCCTTTTGCCTTTGCTGTGCTGCCTCTATGCACCTCTTGGCAACTTGTAGTTGCTCAGACCACCTGCCGACGAACTTGTTCACTCTCGCATTCTCTTTGCGCAAAACTTGCGAGATGGGAGTGTCGGGATGCTGCCCGTAGTTCAGCATGAACGGCGTGTTGTCGATGGTCGAATTGTGTGCATTGTTCATGGCGAACTCTGCCACTGGCAACAGCGTGTCCCAGTTTTTCTGCGAGTTGTCAACGAAATGCCTGAGTGTATCCTCTAACACACCATTGGCGTTTTCTGTTTGCCCGTCAGACTGGGGGTGCTTGCCTGAGGACTTGTTGTGCTCAATGCCGAAGTGCTCGCACATGAGCTCCCAAAACGACGCAAAGCGCACGTCCCGGTCTGTCACTATGCTGCTGGGAATTCCATGCAGCTTCCACACTGTATCTTCAAACAGGTGGACCAGATCTGTGGCAGTGACATTCTTTGTGCATGGCGCCAGGTGCACCATCTTCGACAAGCGATCAACGAAGACCACGATAGTATTGTAACCCCGCTCAGTTACAGGCAAGTCAGTTATCAGGTCTAAAGACACTGATTCCCATCGTCGCCCTGGGATAGGGAGAGGGTGTAATTCGCCCTGTGGCAACTGGTACGACGCCTTGACGTGCTGGCACGAATCGCAAGTCTTTACGAATTTCGCCACGTCTACTGACACGCGCTCCCAGTGGAAAACCTCTCTCACCTTCTTGATCGTACGAGCCACCCCGTAGTGACCATACTGCGGGTGGGAATGCACTGATTCTATGCACTCTGTTCTCAACGTTTCAACGTCGGGGATGTACAGGCGATCATTCTTCGTCCAGTACAATCCGTCCTGGTGTTTTACCAGTTTTAGTCTGTCAAAGCGTTTCTGGTCTGATCGCTGCATCTGTTCGCAACCTTGTCGGCAACGGGCAAGTAGATTGTGAACCACATAGCCTTTGACAGCTTGTGCCGAAGGATGGACATTCACAACAGTTTCTCGATTGAGTTTCTGTTTCTTGCGCCGTCTCCCCCCCTTAGCAGTGCGTGGCTCACGCAGGACACCAGCGTAGAAGAGAGCGACAGAATTCCTCTGATGGTGGGCCGTTACACTGTCAAGCGTACGCACACATTTACCACCAGCTTGCATTATTGCAAAGTGTTGCGGTGCACGCGATATCGGATCCGCGACATTAGACGCGCCTGGCCTATATTTCCATACGTAGTCGTACGCTGACGACTCATACAACCACCTCGCTCTGCGCTTCAGAGTATGCGGGTTGGTACACTGATCAACGTATGTATTAGGCTGATGATCCGTCTCGATCACAAATGGCCTGTCTGCCAACTCCAAGTAACACCGCCACTCTCGCAGTGCATAGATAACGGCAAGCATTTCAATGTCGGAAGCAGAGTAGTTTGCTTCACGCCCAGACAGCTTCTTAGAATAGAAAGCGACTGGGTGCCGATTCTGGAGCAGCATGCCACCCACAGCCGGTGCAGCTGTACAAGCATCACACACAACAGTGAACGACTCGGAAAAGTCTGGCAGTGCTAGTACAGGTGCACTTATCAAAGCATCTTTCAGATCTGAAAACGCTTGTGCGCACGCAGAGGTCCACTTATGTGTGAACGCCTCTTGCACGTTGCGAGCAGCCTCTGCTGAGAGCTTGCCCCACTGCAGCAGCTTTCCCTTCCGGTCAGTTGCCGTAATGCCCTTGAGTAGATCTGTCAGAGGGCTGGCTATTTTCGCATATTTACGAATGAATCGCCGGAAGTAATTTGCCAGGCCCAGGAAGCTGCGCACTTCATACACAGAACGAGGCTGCGGCCAGTCATTGACCACTTGTACCTTCGCTGGATCAGGCTTAATCCCCTCCGTGGACACGATGTGACCCAGGAATTTCAATTCCGGTTTGAAAAACTCACACTTAGACAGTTTGGCTTTGTACTGACTCTGTTTCAGCACTTCCAGCACTATCCGCAAATGTTGCAGATGCTCTTTTTCTGTTCGCGAATAAATTAGTATGTCGTCGAGGTAGACGCACACAAACCGGTTCAGCTGCCCGGAGAACAGTTTGTTCATTTTCGCTTGAAAGAGCGCCGGAGCATTGCAAAGCCCGAATGGTAACACTCGCCATTCATATTTCCCCACATGTGTGTTGAATGCCGTTTTCTCCCAATCTGAGGGGTGCAGGCCGATCTGGTGGTATCCCGATGTCAAATCGAGGGAGGTGAAGTACTTTGCACCGCTCAAATTATCCAGCAGATCATCAATTCGAGGAAGTGGGTACTTATTCTTAAGTGTCAACTTATTGAGTGCGCGGTAGTCTATACACATGCGCAGCGAACCGTCCGGCTTTGGAACGAACAGCACTGGTGCACCAAATGCTGAGGTTGACGGCACAATGCGTCTAGCATCCAACAACTCTTGGACTTGCTTTTCTACCTCCTTACGTTCTTTCATGGATAAGCGGAACGCTGGCCTGTTGGGCGGTGTAGCATCGGGCTGCAACCGAATGCCCTCAGGAGTATCATCCTGCCGCTCACCAACAGTTGGCGCATCAAACACTTCTGCGAATTCGTCAAGCAGAGCGTGCACTGCCTGTTCGCGTGTTTCTGATGTCTCTGCGGATTCTTCCTTCTTATCGCGGCACATGACCAGGAATGGAGTTGCCCGATCCATGCTAGGACGCGACAGTATTCTGGCAGCTTGTACGTGTGACAACAGAGATATCTTTCCAGGCGCTGCTGTGTCTGGCGCACCCGCGTGCGGTGTCGAGTCATCGACAGCAGCACTCTGATGGGGAAGAATGCGTAGGCGTTTTCGCCTAAGCCACATGCTCGCTGGCACGTATGCTCTGGCATCCGAGTTGCCGTAGTCAATACAGGCACCCTCAGTGATGAACCAATCATCTCCAAGGATCACATCTACCCCTGGCACCATTTCAACAACATGCAGCATGACATCTGATTGATATGCCTGGATTTTCAACTTGCAGTGCACATAACCAGAGGTGGCAGTTTGTCTACCATCGGCCATAACGATTGGTACACTGTTCTTGTGAATAGTCAGTTTGTGTCGCTGTGCAAAACTTTTGCTCACAAAACTGTGCTTCGCGCCGGAGTCCCCGAGCGCTGTGCAGTGCACACCAGCTATCGACGCAGAGAACACGAACGTCAGATCGTTGTTCACAGATTCACCATCACTGTCTTTCTCATGCAATAATGGTGCTGTATGAAACTGCTGTAGCCCTGGTGGCAGATCGTGCAACTTATGTGGCCCGCGTTTCAACGCTGGCGAGTCGTAAAACACCACGTGCTCAGATACTGCGTCGTCAGCGCGCGACTGTAGAGTGTACATCTCATGCATGCCCTTAGTCGCCGCTGTTGGCAGTGCCGCCTTGGGCAAAGCAAAGTACGCTGCCGTACGCATGGGTGAATTCGACTTGCACGTATGGTAGTGTGTCAACACTCTCGCAACCTGATCTGGGCGATCAACTTCCAATACGTTACACCTTTTCTCTACCGCACAGCTCAGAAACTCGTCTACACTGTCGTACTCATGGGGAGCAATGTCTCCAACACTGCCTAGAGTAGCGACAAGGGTAGAGAGGGACCCAGCGCCGTGCCCTCACTTGGCAAACGACACTTTCTTATGGGCTTTCCCTCCTGACTCAGAGGCGTTCCGGCTAGGGAATTTGTTCACTCTATCTGCCTGGCCTTTCTTGACCAAGGATCGCACTTTGCCCATGCGAGCAGCGAACATGTCGTTGCCGTTCTTGTCCTTCTCGCCTGTGCATGACGCCTCATGGCGGGAACGCTCATGCGGGTCTGCAATATGGTAGGCGCACTTGCCACATCGGTCGAACCGTTTGGCAAGCGCTGCGTATGACATGTCACCGTGCTTGTTCCCGCGTTTCGACTCGGACCCGGCTGAGTCTGTCTTTCGCTTTTTTGGCGCACTGGTGTCAGACATATCCGAAGCTTTTGTGCGTTTTTCGTGACGCAGTACCTGCACGAGGACCCCCTCCTGATCAAGTTTGCAGACAATTTCTATTGCCCTCGTGATCAGCGCACCGAACGACTCTGTCGGACGGTACTCAAGGCTCGTGTTGAGATAGTTCTGCGACAACGTCAGCAGGTCTGAGCGTACGGACAGAATTTTCTGAACCAGATGTTTGTACCAAAAATGGGAACCATCGGCTGGCATCTCGCCATGCTGGACGAGCATACCGAATGTCTCAATGTCATCACGCAGAGTTTTGGACGCAAAGGACATGTCTAGAGCGTTCTGTGTGAACATAGCCTTGTGGTCAGGCACGAGCGCGATAAGCTTGCGCATCACGTCATCTGGCGTGCTGGATTCGAGATTCAGGTCTGGATACGTCCTAAGGAATGATCGACGCGCAGCTCCCGCTAATGCATTAACGATGCTAAACGCTTGCTGACGCTGGGGCAAACCGCTAGCACCGAGCAACACCAGAACTTCCTTCGTCCACGTCAACAACGGCAGGTAAAAATCAGGTTCTATGAAATTCGACCGTTCGTTGTGACTGCCTTTGAACTCAGGCAATTTCAGGTCACGCACGCCCAATTTATCAGACATTCTGGCGGGAGTAGGTACCTGTGTAGTCCTTTCCAGTGCCGATAGCAGGGTGGTCCGCGTTTGGGTCACCGCGGCCTCGACCGCCGTAGGTACTGCCTGATTGACGATCAATTGGACGTCCTGCGCAGAGAAAGTTGCCGCAGCGGCAACCACGGGCGCGGCTGGCGATGGCGCTGGCGGATTTTGCGCCTGTTGCGTGCCAACGGTGCCTGTTCGATCAGGCCCGTCGACTGCAAGGTGGTTTATTCCTTGCGTCACGCCCCGGACCTCGGTGGTCGTGACTGTGGGATGTCGTGATCCAGCCATGCACAGGACTACGGAGACCATGCATGGTGGCATACACAGGACTACGGAGACCATGTATGCATGGATGCACGGTGCTGATCCGGAGTGGCTATGGGACGCCATGCACCGATGGCTTACCATATGCACGAGCAATGCATGCTAGATTGCGTGCCGCAGACAATGATTCTGATCGTATCCGTATGAGACGTTTGGTTGAACGCTTATATAGGCTCTACTGATCAAAGTGTAATCACTCTACTCTGCCAAAGACTCACGTGCTATAATCCAAGACTGAGAGCGCACTGTCACAGCGGAGGCCTGTACACCAGCCAGGTATGTGACAGCGCGACCCCCTGCGCACAGCTACACAGTGCTTAGATCCCACAGTGCCTTAGGGCTGCGGTCCACTGAATTACAACATGGGATGCACTGTCCCTGATTCCGGGACACTTGGGTTTGCAACCCGCGTGTCCACGTCTGTCATCTCGGTGTCAACCGGATGATTGACGTCACGCGCGGCCATAGCGCTGCTTTGGCCGGCGTTTTGGTTTTGTGTGTGCGTGTTGCCCACGTTAGTAGTTTGCACTACGGTCGGAGCACTCGCTTGCCCAACTCTCGGAACTGTATCGTTCGTGGGTCTTTCGTTTGCAGCAGGCGCGCTGGCCTGTGCTATGTTGGCTGGGGCGCTGCCCTGTGCCGTAAGCTTTCTAGCGGTTCGAGGAGCCATGGTTTAACCTTGGGGAACGACCTAGACAAGCTTGTGAACACTGTAGTGTAATGGAAAGTAAGCTATCAATCACCGATACCACTGTGACGGTACTCCGATTGTACCTGGGTTGTGTCAAGCTGTACTGTGTAAACCCTCTAAGGTCCAGCCAGCACACCATAGCGCTTATATAGTGTTCCGGCCTGTGTGCGACTCCTGCCTTTAGCCCATTTGCAATGTGCTAATCCCCACACACGCCAACACCCCTTTCTAGAAGGTTCTATGCTCACGTCAGCCATGCTCTCTCGAGCATGCTCACGTAGCAGTGTTGGTGACCACATAACACAGCAACCTCGGCACAGGCATGTGCGCGGAAGGTCAGAGAAGCATCTCTGCCTCCTCGAGGACCTTCTGAAGGCTTCCAGAAGACTGTGCTGCCGCGTACAGCTTGTATCGTCACAGTGTACTTTGCCGGGTGTGTCGGGACATGTCGCGGAAACCCGAATCTCGAAGGACCGTGAAGATCATATCGCACCCAGCGAAATCTTTGATGGTCAGATTTATCTTAAACATCTAGCCTGGTTGACCAAGCTGCGAAGCACGAGATGTAGCTGTGACCAGACGGAAAGCCAAGTAGTTTAGGCATCCATGCAATCGATCGTCTCGGTGTTTGAACATAGATCTCAATGGCTGAAATTAAGACTCCTGCTGTAGCTTGTTCTAGAGCTCAATTGTGACATTAGAAGAGTTGCTTTGCGTGAGGTTTGCGCGTGTTTGGTACTGGCGCATTTGACTCTCCGACAGGCGCTCTCGAGCTTGCACACGACACGGCAAGGAATTGGTGCGCTACCTATGTCCATCACGCACTCGTCAATATGTCTGAGTCCTCATGGTGATGGCTGGAATTGCAACGGTCAGTAGGCACCCGCAATGGCCCGTGAGGTTCTGCACACGCCGCGGCTAGCATCGTTGCGGATTCTGTCTTGACAACATTCTCTTGCAACAAACATGTCCATAGTCGAAACGCGTCATAGAATTTGACTATCCTTGCATGTTCGGCAGTCTGTGGTTTGCTGCAGTTGTCGGCGCAGGAGTACCGACGACATTTCTTTTTGTGTAGCCATCCTTGCAAGCGCAGCTGCCCTAGCAACAACAGGATACGCGCAGCGGAAGCCGCTCTATAACACTTGAAGCTTGACCGATTTATAACAATGGCGTCAGAGGGGTTCGATGGACCCCCGTGTGACCGCAAAGGCAGCCCATTTGTTCCCGAACAGCTGGAAAACTTCTTGAACTCTCACGGCGTGAAACGGCTAAATGCTGCCGTACCAGTTGCGGCAGCAGCTGCTCAGCAGTGGATATCTGCGAATCGGGAGACAGTGCGTGGGGCAAGCGAACCGGAGATGGTGTGCCTGCGTCTGCTTCCTCTGGCCATGTAGTGCTACACCGTGAGAGCTGTCAGCCATCTGCATACAATGAGGATTGCAGATGGAAGATGCAGTCAGTACAGTGCTTTTGTTGCACAAAACTGTGCTTGGAGCCCTGCTGTCAGCCCAAGCGTGGCGCATTGGATCCTTGACTGGTCAACAATGGTTAAACTGCTACTCGATGCAGCATCCCTCGTAGCGGTCAACACGTACGCATACTTTGTTACCGTGTTGGTCACTGTTATACACCCACGTTTTGCAAGCTGGTCCTGTTGTGGGAACCATCAGTGCCTACAATCCTTGACCAGGGCTTCCCACTGATGCAGGGCACAGACACCAAGATTCCAGCAACCATCACGATCAAAGGCATTGTAGACCCGGTCAGTACGGCCGCAATCGCTGATTTCTCAACGGATGGTCTTACGGCGCTCCTGGGCCCTGCAGAAGGGGCCAGCATCGCTGTCCCAGCAAGCGTCTGTGGCCTGAGCACACTTCAGTGCTTCTTGAAGCTGCTTGAAGGCAAGCCCGGGGAGTTTGAGATGCAAGGCGAGGAAGAAGAAGACGACAGCCAGAACAGCGAACGCATGGGCCAACCCTCCGAGGCGCCCAAGGAGCATTTCATCCACATGCGGACGGCGTTTGAGCTGTTTGCAGCCGCCAGGTACTTCCATACAGCTCCCAAGCTGTGGCCCTGCCTGCTGCTATACCTCAAACCTCTCCTTCCCAACCTTTCCATGGACGAGGTGCGCCCTTTCGTCTCCCTCCCCGCTACTGCTTGTACTCTCCCATATGGCTGCAACACTGCCAAGGGCATGGTCTCTTACCATTACATGCATGAGATGCTGTGAGCACAGCATGACGGGATGTATTTCTGTAGGCAGCGTGGATGACAGCATGTATGCTGGCGGTGCTGCCACCTGCCCAGTACCGATCCGTCTTCGATTCCCTCTTCAACTCGGAGTCGATATGTGTCGGCGTCGGGTCGGATGCGGAACGTTCCAGACTGGCCCATGCGTCCGAACCGATGTTGACCGTCCTTGGCACCGCATTCTGGCGCATGTTCACGGCAGCCCTGTCCGGGGCGACCGTGCATTGGATCAACCTTGTTGCCGCCGTCTCTAGCAATCCCCACGTGCCGGCCCCAGTCGCGTTGGGCTTGTTTGCCACGGCATGCATGCTGGCTACAGAGGACCGCAGTAGTAGCCCCACGGCGGCCGAGCCCGCAGCAGATGCTGAGGTGGCCATGTCACTCGGAGACACGGTGGACTGCTTCCTGGCGTACGTGCTGCGTCAGGGTGCGGGCATGTCGGCCGTGCGCACGATGATCGCTGAAGCAGCGGGTCAGTTTGAGTTCGGGGAGCAGACGAAGGCCATGGAGGCGGTCCTGCCGCGTCTGCGCGCGCTGGAAAGCGTGGCCGGCCGCGCGACGGCTGCGACCGCATCGGATGCACGCTCGCGTGCCAGCGGCGAAGATGCAGGGTCACAGGATGGAGATAGCGGGAGCTTGGACGCCGAGGTCCAGGTTGCGGCGGTGGAGCGCACGCTGCGCCATGAGAGCGCAGCACGGGGGCTGGTGCAGATGGCGCGCGGGGACTGCTGCGTGCTGCGCTGGGCGCTGCACACGTGCCCAGCACACCGCATCGTCGTCGCGCGGCTACAGGTCCCAACAACAGACGGGGAGTCGGTCAGTGTAGAGGCTGGCGGCCTCGCAATGGCAGTGTCGTGCGTGGAGGCGCGGCTCGGGACGAGCGGTGACTCCGGAGGTGCTGCGTGCTCGCTGGGGGTGTCGGTGCGGTATGGCAGCGAGACAAAGGGGTCGCCCGGCATGGTTTTTGCGCAGGCGGCCGCGGAGGCAGCGCGGCCGACGGCGGCACAGTGGAGCATGCCCGCGGGTGGGGGGCGGCCGTACGCTGCGCGAGAGGTGTATGTGCATGCATTGGGCGTGCTGCCGACGACGCGCTCCAGTTCGCAGAGCTCGCGCGTGGCGGACGCGCTGTGCGCTGTGCAGGAGGCGTGGGAGGGGGACTGGGGGGTTCGCGAGACGAGCCATGATTGGTATGCACTGGCGTCGGATGGGGTGCCGGTGCCGATGATTCACCGCGTGGTGGAGGGGGGCGGCATGGAGATGCAGCCTGGGTCAGCAGCAGGCGTCAACAACCTGTGGGGCGTGTCGCAGTTCTGCCACGGTGCGTTTTCGTGGCTGAGCCGGGGCGCTGGGGCCTCCAGCCGCCCGGATCTGCTGGGCAAGGAGGTGTTTGTGTATGCATGCGTGGAGGTGTAGCGGCGGGTGGCACCTGGATGCGCATGTGGGAGAGAGCACCGGATATCTTGCGGTTGCGGCCGCTTCATGACAGCGTCCGTGGATCGCTGAGCTGCGGCGCCGTCATAGCAGCTGGCGGCGTCTTTTGCCTTCGTGAGTCGTATGCGCCGTTGCCGTAGTGGCGGGCGAGACGCGGCTCATCAAAGGTTCGCCCAATTTTGTGACACAGTGGAGCCTGGCTTTAAGCCTGCTGGAAAAGGAGCGATGGTTTCGTTGTGTGTGCCTGTGAGGCAAGTGATTGGGCTGGTGGGGGGTAAGGTTTAGTGGACAAGCCTGCGAGTGGTTGCTGGCTGATATGGCTGAGTATGCCTTCAATGTGGCAGCGCTGTTCAGGTATTGGTCCACCTGCGTTGCAGGATTACATGTAGGTGGTTGATGCTGCTTTGCCTCGCTGTAGTGCCAGAGACCACATTGTGCTGGATACCTGGTAGGTCTGACGGGGTACTGCGGTAGGCAGATTGCCTGTGGGTGTGGCATCATACGGTAATGGGTTCACGGTGGATCATTGCCCCCTTGTCCACGATAAACGGTCCCTGAAAAACATCTGGTAAGGAGGCTGATCACAGTGGTTGAAGGTAAGAAGGTTGATCACAGTGTGCTTGGTTGCTGCTACATGCAGATCCATACTTCGTGTGACAAGAGTGCTGTGCCAGTGGTATGCCAAACGGTGCTTTCCTGCGGCTTCAACGCAGTGCATTGGAGCAGCATGGAGTTGCTGAGCATTCATACCTCATTGAGTGGCGACAAGTACCCATCACGTTTCACGCCACCCAGAGACGACGATAGCAACCCGGGTTAACACCCTGGTGTCCAATCATCAGCGTGCTGGCACTTTTCACAGCCTGACAGAAAAGTTCACATTGTGGCACGCTTGCCTGATCGACGTTCTTGACTAGAAGCTTGAAGCACGTCCGAACAGCCACTCGGCACAACTGCGTTCAAAGCTGCGCTGTGGTAACCAGAATTATGAGCGTCGATGATACTCTACGTCAGCAGCATGACAGCATGCAGAAGGTATGATCTCGATGCGTAGCTCAAGTTGCGGTTGCGTGATGTTGCCGGCCACAGCCTGAACGCAAGCGGCAGTAGTCGCCGCGTGCACTCATCAACGTGACAAATACGTATAGAAGCTAGCCACGACCTCGGAACAGATTGAGAAGAACTATTTGAGGTGTGTCCTGTACCAACCGTGTGCAAATGATGACCTGTTGAGATCTTCATTGTGCCTGATGAATGTGCAATGCTCGAGCCAAACAGTACGATACCAAGACTGCTCCTTGCATATGTAACAAGAGATACTGTGGGCGCAGGCCTCTGCAGAAAGAAGCCTTTCACTGTTGTGCCCGCTGCTGTGACAGCAGTGGTACTCACCAAGACTTCCAAAGATGGTACGATCACAAACTCTATTCCACTGTGAGTATGGCTCACGATCTCTCCACGTCCCTCCCGCCAAACTAACAGCACCGTTATAAGCTGTGCTTTGTCACGCTTCCCGACCGCTGTTGACCACTGTGCACGTGACTCACGCGCTTGATGCTGCAGTGCTGAATCGTGTCAATCTCAAGTCATGCAAGCAGAAGCAACGTTTAAACAGGCCATGGAGGGATTCTCGAACAGGTTACACAGCTGCATGCAGCGGTGTCAGCACCTTGCTCAAGACTCTCTAGGAACATCTGGGTCCGAGAGTGAATCCACAATTGCGGTATGGCCCCCGGTCCTGCAGGTAGCGCCAGTACCGGGCGTACCTACACAAAGTCTTTGCTGGAAATGTGGTGCTGCAGCACCAGACGTTGGCCACTGCTGGCGTTGCAACGTTTCACGGTCGCTGACCAAATGCACACCAGCCTGCAGCTTGACAGCACAGAACCGGTCATCCCCACTGCCAGAGCCAATTCGAGGGACACTGTTCCGTCACTGCGCGTCTCTGGCGCAATTGCTCATTGATGGTTGCAAGGACCACCCTGCACCGCAGCTCCCAGTGCCATGTGTCGGGTTTCGCAGCCTCATGAGCAAAAAGCCTAGGCTCTTCCGTGTTCATGGTCAGTCAAACACCCGCACTCATTTTCATTCTTGGGCCCTCCCAATGTTGACGTTTCAACACTGAAAATGCTCCCTCATGACCTGTCGCAGTCACAGTGCTGCAATCAGTCTCATGCATCGAGTCAGTGCTTGTGCTATCCCCGATACTGTGCCATCTGCTACACTGTGTGGTCTGCGCTTTGATACAGACCCATCTGCACACCATGTGCAGGAGGTGTGTTGCGATTCATGTTCCCAGTCTGCGCTGCAGTTGCTCACATTTTTTCTGCTGTCTGTCCCTGCGGACACCTGTGGACCGTGTAGGTTGCGGATCTATATCGTGTGGCGTAGTGGCGGCGGCGGTCCCGCGTGTTCCCATGCACTCTTTGTTATCCATAGTTTTTGCTTTCTGAACTGTTGCGCAAGCTGTGGTCTACCTCAGCCATAGCCGTGTGCATTTCCACTTGCACTGCACTCTTCATGTTGGACTATATGTCAATATCATCTACTGCTGACGTAGGCTGTTCAAGGACAGATGAACAAATGCCTGAGCTCGTGCTTGTCTGAGTACGAGGGCAAGATACCCAAGATGATGGATAATGTCATGGCCCAACTCAAGCAAAGTCAGGGGCGGTAGAGCCTGGCGTGGGCACAGGCAGGTCGGGCTCAACGCCCGCTCATAGAACGTCCATCTGTAAGCTTGTCGTATCACAGCTGACTTTTTTTGCCACACTGCCTTGGTACTGAGTGCATCTGTAAGCTGGCTACCCGTTGCCTTTGGGTCTGTTCCTGGCAAACGCATATGTGCAAGGAAGGAGTACGCGAGCGGAAGCCTGGTGTGAGTTGGACGTGGCCTCATGCAGTGCAGCTGTTAGCAGCACCTGACATCTGTGCGCTTCGTTTTTACTGCAGATTTGCCAGTCCTGCTCACATGCGGATGGTCTCAGCTTTTGCAAACGATCTTCGTTTTTCATAGCAGTGGGCAGCCAGTGGGGCAATGTGCTTGACACTGTGGACACTTGAAAGCATGGTAGGACTAAACGGATTTCTAAGACGACGTGTTGGCCAAAGACATCATTAGCCACAGTGTACAATCGCACAAGACGTCGTAGTCCATCCATCAATGCAGGCAGCATCACCTGGTAGCAGCTGCGCACACATGACCTGCAAGATGTACAGATACCAATCACAGACACACTGTTGCATAGCTTTCAGCAGGGAACACTGTCGAACATATGCCTTCCTGCTAGACTGCTGTTCAAGTATGTGAGTGATGCACTGAGGTGTTGCCGTGCTACCTGTGATGGTTCTGCATGCCAGGTGCTGAATGATGAGCCCTGTTCCCCCGAAGGTGGTCTGTGGGCTCTGCTTGCAGGCTGACACTTATGGACGCACTGAAGAATCTTTGGTGCCCAAGGCCTGCATTGATGCTCTGTCATGTCGCACGGCCTGACCTTCGGTGTGGTAACGCGTTTGCGATGATTGCACATTCAAGCACAAGGCCATGCATGTGGGAGGTGAAAGTGGCTCCGTGCACGGGGACATGCGCCACCGCATCCTGCGCGCGCTGCGCTCTTGTGGCATGCCGCTCGCATTTGCCCGCCACTTCATCAACACGATGCGCGTCCAGTTCGCGCGCACCGCCCCGGTGCGGGTTGCTGCACGCCGTATCCGTGAGGAGCTGGTCGACATGCGTGCGCCGCCCCCATGCACATGCATGGGCATGGACCTCCCCCGTGGCCCCCACGGCCACGTTGCCTTCCGTGCATCCGACCCCTCCAACCCTGCGCCGGCCTTCGCCTTTTCTGCCCAAACCCACCCTGAAGTCCACCCAGACGCAGCCACACGCCGCCTGCTGCGCGCCGTTGCGGATACCATGCGCCACCTCTTACGGCAGTTCGGGTGGCCGCCAACCACGTCCGCTGCTGCCACGCCGACACACATGCAGCTCTGGCGGTTCCAACCAGTCCTCCAGCCGGGCTGCTTGACCTCGCTAGCGCTGCAAGCAGACTCCGCACAGCTCGTCGAAATGCGCCCCGTTCCGGTCCCACTTGACCGCAACATCAAAGCCATGTGGCTCGAGTGCCCGACGCAATACGCCTCCCGCCTGCATTCCCTCTTCATTGGCGATCCCCAGCACTACACAGCCGTCCCCAACAGTCCCTCGCTGACCTCCACTCTCACTTCTCAGCGGCCTCCCTGAACGCGCTCGCACCATGGTCCGCCTCCGGTTCACTCCCCGCCCCATATGCCCTGCCTAAGAACAAGGCCCCATCCCGCCCGCTCGTGCCTTGCCACAGGTCGCCTGCCCGCGATGCACTCCAGACTGCAGGCCTTGTGTGGATGCACATCGTGCGCTGCCTGGGCTCTCTCCCGATTTCAACGGCGTCAGCACCCAGCAGCTGAAAAGCTGCCTCTCTGCGGCGCAGCTCCGCCTCCAGCACATGCATGGCAGCCGCCGCGGCTTTGCTTCGACGTGAAGAACATGTTCACCGAAGTCCCACACGACGCCATCTGCGATGCTGCTGCGCTTGGACTCGCTCTCTACGCTGCCAACGGTGGCGCGGCCGCATGGCATGTCCACCTCCGTAGGCGCACGGTGCTGCCGTGCACCGTCTCCGGCGCCAAGCCGACCGGCAACACGCGTGACACCTCCAGTCAACTCCTCCCTGCCCTCCGGTTTGAGCTGCACAACACCCTCATCACTGTGGGCGACCAGGACCTTCAACAGACACGTGGCGCCGCCATGGGTGGATACATATCCCCTGCCATGGCGATGCTGGTGTGCATCGCCGCCAAGCTGCAACTCCACGCACGCCTCGGCCCCGACCTCACGCGCCCCCTTGCCGGAATCCGGTACGTCGACGATGGCGTTGTCATCGCCTGCGCGGAAACGCGCGCAATGTATGCATACATCAAAGCGTCTGTGTATGCGGTATACCCGGCCGGCATGGTCTGCGAGGAGACCGCCAACGGCAATGTCATCGACATCCTTGAGCACCGCATCATCATCGACCCACAGCACATCCACCACTTCTTCCGCCCGAAGAATTTCCCTGCCCTTCTGACCAACACAGAGCCGCCTCGAGTGACATTTTTCCGCGCACGTCGCGGATCGGCCGCCTCTACTTCCGCGCCTGGATCATGGTTGCCTGTGCCCGCCTCCGCGACAATACCTCCGCGACACTGAACGGCCTCCTCCATGCTGTGGGATTCTTGGCTGTGTGGTTCGAAGCCGCGTACCTCGGGTACACCGCGCCTTCCACGCGCCACGCTCTTATCTCCTTCCAACCAGGTTTGTTTGAGGACGGGTTCCACCGGGCCAAGGATGCCTTTCTGCGCTTGCTCGCAGCTGCCACGTGATGGCCGGGATTGGGTTTGGGTACAACTTCTCTGCCTGTTGCTATCTGTACATATTGGGTCCTACTGGCACGTTTGTGCCCAAGGCTTGTGTTACTTGTGCCCCGCTGAGGCCGCCGTATGCTGGCTCCAGATTCTCCAGCGCCCGCCGCTCACGTCTGCGCGGTGGGTCAGGCACTGCTGTTTTCATGACCGAGACTCTCTGTGCGCTTGCCAAGTGACCTCTGGGCCTGGCCGTTATTCGTGTAGCTGCGGCTGCGTGTTTCGTAGGATGAGATGCTGCTATACATGCATGCCTTCCATGCATGCTGCACACATTGCTCACGCCTGTGGGCCATGCAGACACGCCGATCCCGTCATCCGGACTCATGTTGTTTCTCAATCTAGTGATGAAAAAGCAGGTTGAGACAGCTACACCCTCGAGGACTACATTAGGAGCCCTACGCTCGTGATCGCCGTTGACTGCTGGACTGCACACCATCCGTCTGATGAGGGCATTGGCACTGGCCGAAACTAGTCACGGTAGCCTGTGTTAGTTCTGTAACCAGCAGCATCCAGTGTATCTTCTACCTCAATGATAGTACACGGGGACGGCACTGCAGTTGCTCGTGGCTGGTGCGGTCACGAACACGGCCATGGCGCACTATGAACAACAGGCGTGCGCACACGGGGGGCCAATTGTGTCGGCTTGAAAGATGGCTACTGTTTCAGCAAGTCGATTTGGTGCTCATTCAAAGACTCGGCGCAGGTTTTGCAGCACGGGATGTGCACTGGGCCCCAGCTGGGGCAGGTTAATGATAGGAAGTGGCAAGGGGAACGCGGCCGCTGTCGTCATCGCAGGACACGTACTGCCTTCCGCAATTCGAATTCGCAATTCAACCTATGGCAAATGATGCCGCGTCGCGGTCGTAACACTCCAGGCCTGTGCGCATGTCAGGCGTCACCGCCCGCCGGGCATCTACAGCGTCCAGCTAGACCTTCCAACAAGTGCATCATATGTCACTGCACCTTAGGTGGGTGTTTCATTCTCGTACGACCACTGAATGTGATTTGCGCATCACGCACGCCCGCTCAAGTGAAGCTGCGTTCCGGAAGCTGGCTAGGCATCTGCATGTTCGCGGCAGACGCATTCCAGCCAAGCGTGTTGAGCTGCATGCATCAAACACAACGACCATTCTGCGTAGTCAGGTCGATTGCCTACAAAGCCATCATTTAACAGTTAATATGCGGCAAGTAGCGTGCACACAGCGGTGTCGCCCAATTGCAATGCAGAGGTTCCGCATGCACAATCGACATTGCATGCTCCGCCTACACATGTACTGACTACTGTTGTTTGTTCAAGATGCTGTCACGAGCGCCTGTCGGTGGAAGGAGCCGCTTCACCGCGCGCCGGGGACTGCCCTTGTTCGACGGCTACAGGGCGTCTGGTGGACTGGCCTCGTGGTTTCTGGGCCATTCATGCCCATGCCCATGCACGGACGCACCGCCAGTGAAGAACCGCCCCGAGGCAGGATGCATGCAGCTGCGATTGTGAGTCCATTGCACGACGGTCAAGATGCTCTGTTTCAAATCTGTCGTTGCCTTGTAGACTCTGCTGAGAGGTCTCGTTGCTTGCACATTGTTGGCCAGCCTCGGACAGTCTGCCTGTTCGCGGGTGCGCGGGGCATACTCTGCCTTCGAAACTTCTGTGTAATCTTGAGCTTTGGAGCGCTTTGTTGGGAATTAGTGACATTGCGAGGACGGACGTCGTGTTGCGCCTTATTGAAAGTTGATTGTTGGCTAGGTCGTTGACCTCGGGAAAGGTGAAGCATTTATCTCTTCTCCATGCACTGCAGAAGACCATTTTTCATGTATGAGGCATGCAAGATCAACCAAGTTGTTCCTGTTGCCTTTTATGCGCGAGTCTGCCATGTAACATGACATACACGTGCCTTGTCGCTGCGCGATGGCTTGTGCCTCAGCCGCAGTAGAGTTCGCGATAGCTTTCAGCTACCTTCAAGGGCGTTCTTAGCAGAGCATCTGCTAGCCGGCCGTTGCGTGTCTCAATCACCCCAACGATGACATCAAGGCGGTGTGTCGCAAAGCGTGTTTTCAGCGCACACCTTTGGCAATACGCTGTGATTGACATGACGTCCCTGTTCATGTAGTGTTGAAATTTAAGTGTGCTTTATGTTTTTTTTGGTCACGGAGGGCTTTACAACACGCCTGCCTGGGAGGCGTGCTTGATGTGTTTGCGCAGATGTTGCTGTTGCGGCAAATTTTCGTCGTACAACTTCGTGCGAATAGTTCACGGTGTATACTGTAGGATATCCATGTTGCATCAACCACGCTATTATTATTCGTCAGTTCCGCAGTGTCAACTTGGTGTCGCCTTGCTTCGCGCGCTGGTAAAGATCTGCACGGCGCGTGTGTACCTTCAAGTAGCAACGAATGGATTCTTATTCTGAATGGTGAAATAAAATGTGAATTCTCGGTGAGTCAGCTGGACTCCGAAGGCTGTGCGTTTTTGCTGTGCTTGGAGAGCATTTCGTTGCACCAGGTGCAGATCTAGGAAATATCTGATCCAGGACTCTCGATACTTGCGCCGGCAGAAAGAAGTCAAACGTGTTCAACTGCAGGCTGTTGGAGCAATGGGCGCAGAAGCTGACAAGAATGGCTCTGAGTTCGGGAAGAACGACTATGATGTTACAGAGCACCTCATGTCTGCCGCCGAGGTGGCGTCCAAATACGCGACAGACATCAACCAAGAGACGCCCTCAAAGTCTGGAGGCCTGAAGTCCTCGGAGGTGTTTTCTTGGAGCCACGAATAGAATAAGCAACTGGCTCCACGTGACACATGCACACTTTTCAGGTGGTGAGTTGCTTTGCAGGCCACAAAGCGTTTAGAAGAGAATGGGCCAAACAAGCTTTCACCGCCAAAGGACAAACCTGAGTGGTTGAAGTACCTTCTCCAGTACACGAATCCATTGCTATTCCTACTCATCATTGCTGGTGTCTTGACGTTTGTGGCCTATGCAATCCAGGTGCTTTCTGCAACCCATGGTCGAGTTTGTGTAGCCCAATACCACATCTGTACTCAGCATCCTAGTGTGCTGTTTCTGTCGGAGTGTTGAGGTCATCCAGCAGAATTCTGTCATAAGTCAGATGTAAATGCTATTGACACCCGCAAGCTGTGTGCAGGACCCGAAGGACCAGTCCAACATTATTCTGGGAGTTGTCTTGTTCCTGGTCATCATCCTCCTTGCAACCACGCAGTATATGAACGAGCGTGCTGCTGGATCAGTTGCAGCTCAGCTTCGCAATCTGCTTCCCTCCAATGCCAACGTGATCCGTGATGGCAAAGAGACACAGCTCAGTGCCGTTGATCTGGTTGTCGGGGACATGGTGCACATGACCATCGGATCCCGTGTCCCTGCTGACATCAAGGTGCTGGAGAGCCGTGACCTGAAGCTTGACTTCTCAGCGCTGACCGGTGAGAGTGACCCGATTGCTATGGCAACGAGCGCAGCCGATGACAAGCCACACGAGAGCAAGCACATTGCATTTATGTCATCTCAGGTATGGATATCTGATGTGTTCTGTTGGGTAATGTGAGCATCCCTCCCAAGTCATCAAATGTCTGATATCTTCATGCAGACACCGTCGTTGGTGACCATACTCTTTGTTGCGTTGCATGTCTGGGTGGCCTTGTTACAAAAAGTTTGGCACATTTGCCCGTCTCAGACATAGGCCATGCAGGTGCTGAACGGCGAGGGCTACGGTGTTGTGATTCGCTGCGGTGACAACACTTTCATTGGCAAGATCAACTCACTGGCGGCACAGACAACATCCGGTGAGACAACCCTCCAGCGCGACATCAACATGTTTGTGAAGGTGATCGCTGTCATTGCAATCTCGATGGCGATTGTCCTGTTCTCGGCTGGCATGGGACGAAAGATGGATTTCGCGGATGCTTTCGTCAACGGACTCGTTGTCGTCCTTGTGGCCAACATTCCTCAGGGCCTGCCTGCCACCGTGACATCTGCGCTGACCTTGACTGCCGAGCGCATGAAGGATGTCAGTGTCCTTGTGAAGAAGACTGACATCATTGAGGCCCTTGGCAGCGCCACCCGTATTGCCAGTGACAAAACCGGCACTCTCACTCAGAACAAGATGACTGTGATGAACTGCTGGGTGAACAGGCAGTACAAAAGTGCCAATGAGATTGTCCACAGTGTCGTCCGGCCTGGTGCTGCAGCTATGGCCATGCGCAAGAGACATTCTATGCACCGTGCCAGCAATGCGTCTGGTGGCCGTGTGTCCGCTGGTCGTGCGACAGTTGAAGACATTGATTTGAAGCTTCCCCCCAGCGCTCAGGCCGGAGCAAGCGGTGCTCCGCGAACTCCAAGTGGAGGCAGCAGCCGATTCGGTACAGACATGCTGTCCCGCATGTCGATGGGCAAGGCATCTGTTGGATCTGCGGTGCGTCGCCCATGCTCAAAATGAATTGTGCAGGTGCATTTTGTCTGAACTCGGTGAGTTGCAGAATGCCATTGGCCTTCTCGTTCTGATGTATGTGATGCCGCATTTTTGGTTGGCCTAGATTAAATGAGTATCCTGTGCTCTGCTGTGGTCGACATGTGGACAGAGCCACCATGATCTTCATGGTTGTGAGACAGTCTATCAGTGCATTGCAGAATGTTGGGAAGTCTCTTGGCAAGAACACACTGATGACATTTGCGCTGAATGTGACGACAGCGGTTCCTGATCATGGCGATGGTTCGCTTTGGAGCACATTCTCGCCTCTCTCCAAGCTGATCACCATCGCTTCTGTCAACAACAAAGCACAGTTTGAGGTAACATGCTGGAACTTCTTGTAGCCCTGGTGTATTTCTGGCGTTTACATCTGTGCCTACTCCATCCTGTCTACACTGTGCCTGGATCACTCTCGATGTGATGCTGAAATTGCTTCGGACTCATCCAGTCGTGCAGGGAGATGCTGACCCAGAGAAGGCTGCACAGCCAGGCTTTGAGCGACGTGTACTTGGTGATGCCACCGACAGTGGGCTTCTGCGATTCTGTGACAAGATTATGGATGTGGATGATGTACGTGCTTTCGCTCATCAGAGTCGGTTGTCACTGCTTGCTGTGAGAGTGGTCTGCATCGATCATTTGCAAACTTTTACTCTGTATTATCCATGCTAGCGCAGGTAACTTGCATCTGTCCACAGCCATCAAGACCACTGACGTGTAGCGATCAATGCCAGTCTGTGTCAATTGTGGACTCGATCTTAGACTCTGATTCAGTGCTCACCAAATAGATCACTGATTTGTCCACTTCTGGAAGAGCCGTGTCGCGCTCGCTGCAATGCACTTTGCTCTGGATGTGCTCTTGCCAATCAAGTTGTTATTGACAGGCGTCATTGCAAGATTCTCACTGACCAGATGCAGTGATCAGCGTACATCTTGGACAATGCTGACTCCAATGTCACCTACAGGTTCGTGCAGCTTTCAGTTCCGTTTTCTCCATCCCATTCAACAGCAAGAACAAGTGGGCTCTGAACATGGTTCGCATGCCGGGCGATGCAGACAACTACCTGGTGCTCATCAAGGGAGCCCCCGAATATGTCATCAAGAAGTGCGGACGCTACTTCTACCGTGACCATGAGCATGTTCTGGACGATGACTTTGTTGAGGACATGATGGAGGCATACCAGAGCTTTGGAACCCTTGCTGAGCGAGTCATCGGACATGCGTTCAAGGTATGTGCCTGTTCATGTTCTGGAGATCTTTCATACACATTCGTGCTGGCGATCGTTACGCACGCCTTAAGCATGTCACATGGTCTTCTGTACAGATTTGTGCACGAGTGCAGGAAGTTGCATGATCACATTCTCCCCAGTCGCTGTACAGGTGTACTTCAGACATTCCTTGTTGCAATGATTACCTCAGGTGGTGTGTTTTGACTCTGCAGGTTGTCCCAGCAGGCCAGCTGCCAACCAGTGAGGAAGAGGCAGAGGCCATGGGCTTCCTGGATGACTTTTCTTTCTGTGGACTGCTTTCTCTGATTGATCCTCCTCGTGATGCCGTCCCCCCTGCTGTTGCATCGTGCAGGTCTGCAGGGGTCGGTGTCACCATGGTCACCGGCGACCACCCCCTGACTGCAGAGGCAATTGCACGCAAGTGCGGTATCATTACACTTCCCACGCGCCGTGAGGTGGCCGCGGAGCTTGGAGTTGAAGAGACCGAGGTGCCATTCGACAACCCAGACATCCAGGCTCTTGTTATCACAGGCTCGATGATTCCTGACCTGAAGACTGAGAAGGACTGGGATGTGGTAAGCCTCAGCTGCTGCCTGTGCCACGCAGTCTGCCTTGTGTTGATGCATGCCAAGCTGTAGCTTCACTGCTATGGCATTCTTATTTCTCTGCACACTTAATCTGCCGTTTGTGTGACGTGTGGGGCATCAATCGCACCACGAGTCGGCCCAAGTGATTTAGGTATAGTTTTTTTCAATTCTGATTGTCTATACTTATCCGGTGATTCATCCATCTTGATTGTGCAAATGGACCCGTCTAGTGCAACGTCCGAAGAGAAACAGCGAAGAGTGGAACCTGAATCAAGTAGCTGTATTGTTCACCACAGTATGTATCCACGAAGATTAGCGTTCATTCCCCATTTGCACTTGGGTGATGCAGGTTGGACAAGCAGGTGGGAAGTAATTGTGCTGGGCATGCTCGTTTGATATTGTGCTGTGTTTGCATTATGTGGCGATTCAACATGCAGGTTATGAGCAAGGAGGAGCTGGTGTTCGCACGCACCACCCCGCAGCAGAAGCTCCAGATCGTTGACAACTTCCAGAGGCGCAAGGAGATTGTGGCAGTTACTGGTGATGGTGTTAACGACTCTCCTGCGCTGCGCAAAGCGGACATTGGTGTGGCCATGGGCAACCCAGACTCAAGCGAGGTCGCACGTGAGGCTGCGGACGTTGTTCTGCTTGATGATGACTTCGCCAGCCTTGTTGCCGCAATTACTGAGGGCCGCGTCCTCTATGACAACCTGAAGAAAACCATTGCGTACACCCTGGCACACATTCCCCCTGAGACCTTCCCAGTGATTCTTGCGCTTGCATTTGGCATGCCTCTGGGCCTGGGCAGCCTGCTGGTCCTGTCGATTGACCTCATCACTGAGCAGGTGTGTCTATCTACGCTTGCGTGTCCTGAAAGTCCTGAAATATTCTGCACATGAGATTTTTGTGGCCATCGTGTGGGTCTTCATGCTGCATTGGTTTAAAAGGGAGCATTGCAGTGCCAGCTTGTTGTATGAGGACAAGCTTGCAGGCGAACTCTTTACTTTTCTTACTTGCGCATGTTAATCAACATGCATGTTACCTCCCTTCCAAGTTGCCAGCTCTGTTGACGACAGATCTGTTGCAGGGACCAGCAACATCCCTGGCGTATGAACCAGCTGAGGCGAACGTTATGGCTCGTCCACCACGGGACATTGCTGTTGAGCGCCTTGTCAGCATCCCTTTACTCACATACTCATACATCATCGTCGGCCTGGCTGAGAGCCTCTGCTGCATGGGTGCTTACCTCTGGGTCTTCAAACACCGTGGCGTCAGTGCTAGCGACATCTTCTTGCTTGACCCCAAGGACGAGCAGTGGTTCTCAGATGCTGAGCGCATCAGTGAGGACCCTGACAAAATTGTCACCATTGATGGTGAGATTTACACGCCAGAGACACAGGAGCGGATCGTGCGGGAGGTGCGTCCATTTCATGCTTTGAGATGAAGTGTCACTGTGTAAGTGGCCACTATGGTAGCCACTCTAGTCATCTGGCTGAACCCCCACCAGGGAGTGTATACAGTAGTTGGCATAAATTCCAATGGTGTGCGTAGCATGTGGTCGCAGTGCTTGCAGGGCTTTAACTGGCAACATCTGCAGGTATATCTTGTGTTCACCAGCGGCTAATGTGTCGGTGTTTTGCAGTCAAATGGCGCCTGGTACATCACTCTGATCATGTGCCAGTTCTGGCATATCTGGTTCTGCAAGACACGCCGCGTCAGCGTCTTCAAGCACCCAGGCCTGTATGAGAACCGCATCACCTACTATGGTGTCTTTGTGGCTCTGGCAGTGATGATTTTGTGCACATATGTGCCCTGGCTCCAGGATAATGTCTTCTTCACTGCCAACCCGCCGGGAGTGCAGGCGTGGGTGCCCCACTTCTTCTTCCTTGCATTCATCGCCATCTACACAGAGGGCACCAAGGCATTTGCCAGGAAGAATCCCAATGCCTGGTTCACAAAGTGGTTTGTGTGGTAATCAGGCTTTGCGAATTGCCCGGTGTGCGTGGCCAATATATTGGCGACGTGCACTCTGGCAGGTTCAGGAGGATCTGTAGCAGCTGCGTTCCTGCCAGAGCATGATACACAAGGACCTGTTTGGCGCACTGGCATCTCTGCACATCTCACCTGAGACTTTCCGAGATGCAGAAGCTCGAGGTGTTTGTGCGGTCTCAGTACATGCTTCGCGTGGTCCACAAGGTGAGCATTCATCATGTTGCCTATGAAGTCAGCCTGCAGGATGCAGAGGGATGTGATGTCCGACTACGAGTGCAGCACCTGTACTTCCACGGAAGATGTATGGCAAAGTCCGCATGCTGCATACCATGGTATCTGCTGTGTGACCATGATCACAAGCTTGAGTGTGACAGGGGTGGAGCTCGCTGTGTGTCAGCTGCTGCAGAACCACCCTGAAAGTGTAAGCACGCTGTTTCAGAGCCTTGATAAGCCCAGTCATAATGAACATATGCGCGGCTTTCACACAGAGCTGGATGCAATGTGTAGTCTTGACTCGCTTCAACTGCTCCATTGTCGGACGATCGTTTGACTGTTAAAGCACAACTGCATTGTTGCTCACTGCATTGTTGCAAAGATTTGATCCGTGAGGAGTCAATGTTTCCACGCAATGTGCCATGATCCCGTTCGCGTGACATGAGAAGCCTGTAGCACCGGAATCAAGGGCGATGTACACATACTGATGTAACAGTTTAATGTTTGATACCATATGCTGCATTCTCACCCACCGTATGGTTTCAACCATGGTTCTGACAACCATTGGCATGAGTATGCGATACCAGCAGAACAGGGTGCATGCAGAAGTCCTTACAGCAGTTGCCGGTCAGTGTGAAACATGATGCTGATGATGTGTGTACCTTCAATGCCTATGCACAGCCGATGGTGATCCCGTGCAACCATGTGTTCGTGTAAATGCTTGCAATGCCATGTTAGTGTCAGGTGGTCAAGCATTTTCAGGCGCAGACCTGACACAAGAAACATGGATGTGTTCCACAGTTACCAGTCCTGTCCATCACGCTTACCAGCTTCTACAGAACCATCGTCTGTGCCTGCGATACCATGTTTTGAGCCTTGCTCGGTAAGGTGATCAATGCTTCAATAACAGCCAAATCCACTGACAATTCACCCACAGCCTGCCAAAGATCGTTTATAGCACAAGTATCACAACACCCCCGCTCCGTCTCAATGCCACACCTTCTGCCATTCACGTGAGCATATAGTCAACATTCGTCAGCTGCGCATTACAGTAGCGCTCCTTTTGACAGCAGCACACCGCACAGGCTGGCCATGGTAGCCTCCAGCCCGAACAACCGGAGACTGGTTGCAAAGGCATGCCTGGCGGCACGATGCTGCACCATCATGCTGATGCACCGGCAATGGCACGTCGGGGGGGACACCCTACAACGCGCATACTGGGTCCATAGTATGCGTTGCACGTTTCAACGCGCATGCTGGGTCCATGCTCCACCAGCGGCGCCAGCCGCTTGCTTCGGAGGTGGCTGTTCCATCCGCTGGCTGCCGTGCACAATGTCCTCCAGCGGTAGCAGGCTGTGCAGGACCTGCTGAAGCGTGACAAGAACTATGTGGGAGTGACTGCGGCCGGGCAGCATGCGGACCGCAGCATGCAGACCGCAGCATGCGGACCGCAGCATGCAGACCGCAGCATGCGGACCGCAGCATGGCCCGCTGGCGGTGTGGTGTGCCTGGCAGCACTCGCTTTCAGCACTCACTTTCACTCTTACTGTCGCAACCATGGAATGGAAGCAGGAATGAAAGCTGGAATGGAAGGCAGAGCACCAGCACCACCTACCGGCCTCGTTCAGGATTAGCAGCAAAGCCTCACACTGGAGTGCACGCTGTGCCTGCAGAGCAGACTTCTGTGGTCGTGCACCATGATGATCTCGAGCAGGGGATGTCGTCAGCGCTACCAAACCGGTTCTTTAGCTTTCCAGAAGGAAGTGTCAACAGCTGGCTGATGTGGAGACTGTTGGATTTGCCATTGCCGATGGCATATATGTAGGATGCCGTCACTGCAATCACATACTTTCTGATGCGAAATGGCACAGAGACATATGCGGGGATTGTTGGATGCAGTCGCTGCGTACACATTCATTCGGATTGAAATCGGCAGGGCCAGCAGGGCTGGCACCACTCAGGCCTCCTGCAGTCACGCCTTGCATCATCTGCCTGTTCATATATGATTCGCCATACCATGCACCATTTACACCGTACTGACATGCCATGATTATGCAGTGCTGCCCCGTTCATGCGTCCTTCTGCTGTGTCATCTCTGTTGTCTCCGTCGTGAAGCGCACACCTACGCCCTCTTCAGGGACCATGTTGAGTGTCGTGCAGCTGGATGGTTTCTTCCGGATTGGTGCATGTGCATGGGCTGTCGATGAGGTATGCGACATATAGATATAGAGGGAGTGTGCACACATACATGGGGTGAGACACATGCAGTGGAAGGCGCTCATGCCATCAGTGAGCAGCAGGCTGGTCTGAAGTCTGCCTTCTGATAGGCCTGCCATGGCGAGGACGTTTCGACAAGGTCGACGTCCTGGCCATTGCTTTAGAGGGCAACAACAGCTGTCCAATATCGGGATTTCTATTCCCTGAGGCTTTGGAGCAGAAGTGTGACGTCGATGCTGTGTGCTCGTTGACCTTGCAATGCACATGGATGGAGTCTTGGCAAAGCGACTTGCTTGACCCTCGGATGTACACAAGGTCAGCGCGCTGGCGTGCCAAGCCCGCGCGGCCACGCCCCTCCGCGCTAGACTGGTCGGGCGGGCGCTGCTGCCGGGCCTTCCTGTCCCCACGGACGGCCTACCAGCGCTGACAGGCCATCGCGCGGAGGCTGGAGTCGTGATACAAACGCGTTAGGGAGCCACTCAGTGATGAACTGCGCGGCGTTAGGCCTCCATGGGTTCCCGCAATTCCTAGTGCTACAATCACGATTCACCTAAACGTCATACGTGGTCCTTTGCCTCATTGTGGTTTCTGTCTGTGTGTGCTGCTAGATGGATCGCGCGCGACGGAGGCAGGATCTTGTCACACTGAGTCCAAGCGCGTCGCGCATCCACCATTCCAGGTTGAGAGTCATAACTGACTAGCTTTAGAGGCCGTTGACCCTCGAATTGAGAAAGGTGAGACATTGCGATGACATGTTGATTTGTCACCTTTGAGTGTTTTGAATTGTGCACACCTTTCGGGTTTGCTGAGAGGACAAGGCAGATACGTTACAGATGTATGCCCCACAAGGTGGTAGGCCATCGCGCATAGGCTTCCGTCGTGCCCCCCCCTCCCCCTCCACCTCCGCCCATTTCGCCCTGTGGATAGGACCTGCCCATTTATCATCAGAGCTGCTAGTGCTTTGGAAAATCTACCATCCGGAAGCACTACGCACCAGTGCCTCAGGATGTAGAGCTGACCTCATTGTGAAGCAAATAATGAAACATAACGGATATAGAAGAAGTGTGCGTTCCGTGTGTACTTCATGCATGTGCGCGAATGCGCTCTCAGAATCCGCGTACGCGTGCGATCAATGTTCGATGGGCTTTGTTAATTACACGAAGTGTTTTGTAGTTTGCTTATAGTAGCCTATCAGCTGCTCTTTAATAGGAAAGGATGGTTGTCCGGCGTGGTGATGGCTGTCGGGATTTGCCACAATGCGTAAGGTCGGACCTCGGGAATGACGTAATTCAGTGGACCGCGGCCTAAGGCCTGTGGGATCTGTGCATGTCGTAGCCATGCGCAGGGGTTGGTGCTGTCACATACCTTGCTGTCTTAGGTATCTGTCCGTGACAGCGCCTGTACCTTCAGTGGAGGATGAATGCACGTGAGACTTCGGACAGTATGGAAGAGAAGAGAGAGTGATTACACTACGATCTGTAGAGCCTATATAAGCGTTCAATCAACGTCTCATACGGATACGATCAGAATCAATGTCTGCTGGCATGCAATCTGCATGCATTGCTCGTGCATATGGTCAGCCATCGGTGCATGGCTGCCCCATAGCCACTCCGGATCAGCACCGTGTATCCATGCATACATGGTCACCGTAGTCCTGTGTATGCCACCATGCATGGTCACCGTAGTCCTGTGCATGGCTGGATCACGACAGGGAAAAGGGAGTTGCGTGACCGGCAGCCACGATGTCAGCAGCCGCCAACTTGCACACGCATGATCAACCGATTATTTCAGCCTTGTGTACGGTCGGCTGCCTTTGCGCTGCTACTGGCCCGCCCTCAAACATTCGGATCCACAAGCCCAATTTACACAACGCACAGCACCAAAGTTTTTGCGCCGAAAGGCCGCGCGCGTGGGCTCGCACTACAGACTCCATACTGCAGTATACTGCCCTTGCGAAAGGCCTGCGCCTGATCAGCTTGTCATTGACTTTAGGCATTGCACGCCAGGCCGCACACAGATCCACGTGGCAGGTCCATCACAAATACCTGTGGCTTTCTGCCACATTCAGGTTAGAGAGCGTGCCAAAAGCAGAGAAACATTCCAGGAGATGGCTGCCATGTCGCCCACCTGCCAGCCACAAGCGGCAGCAAAAACGGATGCCTTGCTGTTGTGGAAGTCCTTGTTACTAGTTCCACTGTGGTTGGTGTCGGCTGCTGCTCAAACGGACGCCTGAAAACGCCTGATTTCTCACACTTGCCACCAAGTGAACTGCTGGTGCCACGGAAACGCACGCAAACCACCCGCATCCTGCCAAACTATCACCTGCACACCTCCCCAGACTGTCATTTTTGGAGGTGGCCAGTCCCTGTGCCCTACCTGTGGCTGCCCTCCATAGTGCTTAGTTAGCTTTTTCGCAATGCATCCAGCCCGGTCGCAGCTCCGATGCCCCATTCCTTTAAATTCAGGTCAATCACCAAGCTGCTTTGCAGTTGCTGAAGCGTTTGTGTTCGGCCAAGTCACAGGCTTGTTGTTTCAACTTCACCAATATCATGCAAATGTTTGTGTTAAAATTTGAGCGAGTGATCACCATAAACGAGTTCAATGTACGGATCTTTGCTGCTGTACACCGACTGATGGCTGTTCAAATGGCACCGTGGCCAACGCGTGGGGCAGTGGCTTGGGTGGAGTTCCGACCAGACACGGACGTCCGTGTCTGGTACCAGAGATCTCTGGTCGACCTCTGATGTCAGAAACCCCAAGACATGGTAGTGTTACACAGTGAAAGATCTAGGACTCAGCAGCGCCGAGGCAACAGACCAGGCAACAAGCAAACAGACAGACCGGCCACCGGAAGCACCAAAGCCGCGCGCCGCACGAGCAAATGCCAGAACGAACTAGCGTCGGCTCGAAAGCAGACACTCACACACCACGCAGTACCACGTCACCCACGCGCACACCAAACACACAGTCAGCACTCGCGGGGCCCACCAGCGGGCGCCGACACGGCACTAGCAGTCCGCACGGGCGCGCCGGCGCGCGCAACGGCCATCTCCAAGGCCGCAAGGCACCGGTCTCAGGAGCTGCAGCCACAGCCAGCCCTGCAGCACGAGCGGTTTCAGGGAAGGGGGCAGAGGAGAAGCGGCGGAGGTGCGCTGGGAGGGAGGAGGAGGGTCGGGTGCGGGGGGGGGGGGGGGGGGGTGCAGGGCGAAATGGGTGGAGGCGTGGGGGGGGGGGGGGGGCACGACGCCATGGTAGTGCACTACCAAGCGACCTCCAGGCCCATCAACATAACTATATGCATGCTATATAGTTCCTTGTGTCATATGTAGGTTGTAGCATGCTTTCGCGGCGCATTCTAAGAAGTGGTTTGGGGTTTACCACAAAATTGTTTTGCAAGGCTCGCTCGGCCCAAAAAGAAAATCTTATTGACTGGCCTTATTGCACGCTGATCATGTGCCAGTACTAGTTCTAGGTTTGGCACATCTGGTTCCACAAAACCCGCCGCGTCAGCGTTTTCAAGCATTCAGGCGTGTACGAGCACCGCATCACCTACTATGGTGTCTCTGTGGCTCTGGCAGTCATGATTATGTGCCGTGTGTTGTGCGACACCGTCACACACTGGCGCGAGCCTGACATGCCCTTAAGACACTATTGTGGAGTGCACTCAGTTGGCATACATGAATGTGTCCTGTGTACTATCAATGAGGTTGAAGATACACTGGATGCTGCTGGTTACAGAACTGACACAGGCTACCGTGACTAGTTTCGGCCAGTGCCAATGGCCTCATCAGACGAATGGTGTGCAGTCCAGCAGTCAACGGCGATCACGAGCGTAGGGCTCCTAATATAGTCCTCGAGGGTGTAGCTGTCTGAACCTGCTTTTTTCCGTCACTAGATTGAGAAACAACATGAGTCCGCATGACAGGATTGGCGTGTCCACACGGCCCATATGCGTGAGCAATGCGCGCAGCATGCATGCATATATAACAGCATCTCATCCTACGAAACATGCAGCTGCAGCTACACGAATAATCGCCAGGCCCAGAGGTCACTTGACAAGCGCACAGAGAGTCTCAGTCATGAAAACAGCAGTGCCTGACCCACCGCGCAGACGTGAGTGGAGGGCGCCGGAGAACCTGGAGCCAGCATACAGCGGCCTCAACGGGGCACAAAGAACACAAGTGGGTGTCCCGAGCACCGGGGCATCCCGAGCACCTGCTGCAAGCGATTCTCCAAGCAGGCGGAGCCAGATGGGCATGCATGCTCGGCCTGACAGACTCGGCTATCGGCTTCGAGTACTGGCCTCGGCGGAAGGTTGCACTGTTCACAGGCACACGCTGGATCACTGACACGCATGCTGGACCAACAACATACCGGTCGTGGCCTTGATACTCTTCATCTGGTGGGATCTGGCTTGATACTCTCGCATGCAGAACACGACAGAATTCACACAAGACTGCTCACACAGGGCTGCTGCGCGTGCTGTGGACACGGCGGCGCCGTCACGCAGCCGGGGGCTGGGCCACCGGTACACTCGTGCCCTTGCGGCTGGCCTCGATGAGGGCCTCCAGGATGGCCAGGTCCAGGAAGGCCTCCTCCGGGAACCCCTTAGCCACCTCGGCGGCGAGGGTGGGGTCCTGCTCCGCCCCACCGCGCCAGCTGGCGGCGACGCGTAGAAAAGTGTCCAGCTCGCGCTCCATGCCGTTAAACTCGTACTGCTTGCACGTGAGCTCCTCGGGGTTGTCCGTGCGGTAGCAGAGCTCATGCATCATGCGGTCGCCCTTGCCGTTCCACGCGCCCCGGCTCACTTCAACCGTGCCGTTTGCGCCGGCTGCACTGAGCGACCATCGCGGCTGCACACATAGCCTTGTGAAACTACTTCATTCTGCATGAGGTTTTACAAGATTGTGGAGTTGCTGCATGGCAGTAACCAGCTTTCGGTACAAGGGTGACAGACATGGTCGAGTCATGCATAGTGGCCAGGGTAGCAGGAGATCTGAAGGACCATCGCGTGGCATGCATGTGTTCGCGCAGGCCTGCCGCATGCAGCGCGTGCATCTGCAGCTGAATGTGCTTAGCAGACGACACCGGGGCCGTGAGCGGCACAGGCCATGCCATCGCCCATAGCATACGGGTTGTATGTGATGATGTTGGCGCTGATCTGCTGTGGCCGCATGCATGCTTTGCTGGGCGTCGGTCAGCGCGGCGCCCTGCCCTAAGTGCAGGCAGGCCACCACCCGATGTCCGTGGCCATTTCATGCACAGCACGTCGTGATGTGTGCTGTGTGCTGTGTGCTGCGCTGATGTCTCCACTGCCTGTGAAGCGGGTCAATGAGATTTGCCGGTGGGACAGTGCGCTGTGCAGCTGCCATAGGTGGCGCTGCCACAGGCGCGCATGCATGCAGGCGGGGCGTACGAACGCGGCGGCAAGCGTGATGGAGACGCCTGTCCGCAGCCCCGACTGCCACTCCACAAAGCCCATCAACGTGTCGGGGTCACTGAGCCCGCGCGCCTCGTCATACGAAGACGTCGCGCTCGCGCGTAGCGGCGCCCCAGCACCCGCCGCGTCGGCCAGCACGCGCAGCGTGGCGATCTGGTGCACACCTGCAGCACGCGCAGCACGTGTCGCACACCTCGGCTGTGCTGCGCCCGGGTCAAGCAGGCCCGTCGTGTTGGTTGTACACACCTGTTGCCACATTGACATCCGCACAGGGCCGCACGCATGCATGAGGCTGGGCTGCCGTTTTGCATGGTTACCCTGTGGTCTGTGCGCTGCATGGCAAGCGAGGGTGGCAGTGGTGCTGGCAGAGTGGCAGGGTAGAGTAGGCACAAGCGGAAGGAAATCTGCTGTATTGCGTAATGCGACAAATGCTGTGGGTCGTTGGCTGGTGGTATGACACACAACGGCGTTGCCCTCGCTGCCGGGCTATTGCGTTCATCTCCATGTAACACAAGGAGTAACACAACGGCGTTGCGCGAAATTGCGATCGCATGCGACAGCCTCAGTGGCCAGGAGGGGAGCACCCGTGTCGACCATGAAGCCGCCTGAGAGCTCTCCCCGTCTCCACTGGCTTGAAAAGTACCTGCATCACGATGGCGCAAGATGTGGCACATCACGGGGTAGCGCAGCAGCAGGGTGCCGCAACGTGTGGAGGCACACGTAGCACACGCAGCATACACAGCACACGCAGCACAGGCAGCACAGGCAGCACAGGCAGTCGCACACGTCGTGTTCTTGGTGAAGGGGATGTCGCAGACGAGGTCCATCTTGTAGACGCGCCCCAGCTGCCCCCCCACCACCGCCCCCGCGTCGGTGAACACTGGCAGAAACCGCCAGTTCTCCCCCACCAGCCACGGCGCCGGCGAGGGCAGCGCAGCATACCGCTGCATGCAAGCGCGCGCGTCGCTCGTGCTGTCCGCGATGGGCTTCTCAGACAGCGCCGCCTTGCCCGCCTCCACCGCTTGCAGTGCGTACTGCGGCCACCGATCTGTTAAAACATTGTTGCGCTCGCATGTGCTGCGCTTCAGACGGCGCTTGCGGTGTGCTGACCAAGCCGCAGTAAGTGTGCATCACTACACAGTGTTCCGCTTGTGTAAAACCACACTGCATATGCTGGGCACGTGCCGGGGGGGGGGGGGGGGAGGGGATCGTGGAGGTAGTATCGCACCTCCGGAGCCACGCTGGTAGGCAGCACAATCAACACTGCGTCCACTGAGGGGTCCTTCAAGATGGCTTCCCAACCCTCCGCCCCGGACGCTACCTCTGATTTCTCACTGCATCCACTCTCGAGGGTCTATGTGTGCAGATACGTGGACAAGGACGCATATGCATCAGGCCACCTCATCACGAGCAGCGGGAGGGTGATATGACGAGGATGATGCATGGCGGCGGGATGAGGTGCGGTTCGTTTCTGCACGTGGCCAGATGAACGCAGGGACGGTGATCAGGCGACAAGGATGATGCATGGCAGCGAATGATCTGCTGGGGCACACGTGTACTCAGCCTCCTGTTGAAGCTGCTTGGCGCTCTCTTCCTTGCGGCTCCAGATGTACTTGATGCTGACTGGCATTGGCAGCAACCTGAATGGCAGGCCCTGAGTTGAAACAGGCACAGCGCTCACCTGAGACTTTGATACCATCAGAGGTTGTTGGTCTGCGATCAAGGCAGGGGAAACGAGCAGCAGCTGTGGCGCCCTTGTACCAGTGTTTAACAGGCAGGGATGATCAACAGATGGGAGATGGTGAGGCGTACTGCAGGATTTCGACGTATGTGGGCGCATATCTACCAGAGCCTATCAGCGCTACGTTGACGTCTTTCTGCGGCGGCATGGCGGAGCCCTGCGTGCTGCTCATGGTGAGTGTGGTTGTGGCCAACAACGAACGCCTGCTGAGACTCCTTGCAGCACTGAAGGCCGATCGCCGTGGGCTATGTAGATGCATGTACGCTCCAATATCCACAATGTTGGTCTGCACGTTGCTGCGAGCGCTGCTTTGCTGTGCTTTTATAAATGGAGGTCGACAGGTCAAGTGCAGCCTGGTCCGCGCTATGAATGCAAAAATTCCTCTAAACCGTCGGACGCAGTCTTCAAACCGCGCATTTGTCACAAGTTAAAAAAGCCATCTGTAATGATCTGATCAAGTGGGCTGTGTGTGCCATGTGACAGGCACTTCGGCGTGGATCTTGGTGCGTGAGCTTCATCGAGTTCATCGCGTTCGAATGGCTTCAAGCGGCCTCGAGCTTCAGAAAGCGCGATATCTACCACAAGTGCCACACTGACAAAGCTGGAATCAGGCGGCAAAGTGCCACAAGCTTGAGTTCACAGCGTTTTCCATCCGCAAGCCCACAGTACGTCGCTCAGTGCTGGCAGCCCTGTCCGGGGCATCGCACACATCGAGCACCAACGGATGACGGTGATGAACTTTTGCCAGCAGGTGCAACATTGGATGACCATAGCAAGCACTGGCGTGAAGAGCTAATATTCCGCTTCAGCGTACGACCCATGAGGTACTCTCCCACCCGGAGTTCATCGTGAGATGCAGTCGCTGCATCTGCGCAGCACAGCACGTTCCATCAAGTCCTGGAAAACACTGCAAGTGGTCTCACTACAATTTGCAGTTATGTCTCTCTTGGCGGCCGTCCGGTCCATCTCAACTCAATCCTCATGGTCCCGGGCACGTCCCCCGAACCCGACGCAGTTCAACAGCCTTCCCCAACGCCGATGCTGCGCTGCCGCAGGCTGTGCGACGGCAGTACCCACATCCTCCTCCACCACGTCCGTAAATGTGACACTGCTGATGTCATGCTGCGTGTGCTGGCCACAGGGGATCGTCAGGCTGTCCATGCTGCCTGTATGGAATGTGATTCCATCAGCAACAACAAACGGCGAATCCACCATTGTGCAGATCAGATTATCATCCATTCTGATGCATAACTACTCGCAAATGGTTAGTCCAACATTGTGCAGATCATCCTGCAATCTCATGCATAACTAGTCGTATACATCTGTTCCGTTTTTAACTTGTCGCACGCGGCGCGCAGGTCGCAGTTGCAGCCGTGTCACACCCGAGTTGCCCTCATGCGCAGCGCCAGGAGTCTTCTGTTTGTCCCCAGCACGCAGCGCGTGCGGACCACCCCTGTGCGGCCGCTCCATGCTCTTGCCCAAATGCAGCCGCCTCTCATCGATGTCAACCTCCGTATCGTTTTCACCCGCACCCTGGAAGTGGCAGCACGAAGCAGCTGCCGGGGCTCTGCGACTGCTAGCCACTGCCTGTGGCCGTCCAATTGTGCTTGCATGCATTGTCTCCAGCCCCATGCACATTCCCAGCCTCTGCTGCCCACAGCCCCCCCGGTGCTGTGCGGGCCTGGCTGCTGTACGCTGCGCGGCGCGTGCCGGCGCTGCCGGCCATGGCCCCATGTCGACTGCCGCGTTGCCCCGAGCCGGCGCCTCCTCTGGCCGCTCCAGTGCCGCGTCCGCACTTGCCCTCTCGCTGCTGCACTTGTCGCAGTGCTCACTCACCGACTGCCATTCAGACACGCTGCGCTGCAGCGGCCCAACGCCGCCTCCGTTCCGATCCCTCTCAGGACTGCAGCCACGGGACTGCCCCTGCGCAGTGTCACCCGCAGAAACCCGCCCCTGTGCTGTGTGCCCCCGACCGCCCCAGCAGCCTGTGCGGGCCGCGCCATCCCCCCATCCGGAGCTTCCAGCCTGCGGTTCCCTCGGCCGCAGGTGCGCCACAGCAGCCGCGGCGCAGCCGCACCATGCGTGCTCGCTGCTGTACCGAGCCTCGGCATGCGAGCGCCGCGGTTCGCCTGCGGTGCCGTGGCCGTCACAGCCACAGGAAGGACAGGAGGACGCGGCACCGGACGCGCTCGGCCGAGCTCGCCTCCGACTGGGGCTGCCGCCATGGCGACTCCTGCTCCTGGCTGCGGAGCGCCCTCGCTGCATCCGGCCGGTGCTTTCGTGCGCCGGGGCAGCAGAGTGCGGCTCATCAGCGCCCATGCGTGCGGACGCGGCGAGGTGTTTCTTTGTCGCCTGGGCCACTCTGAAGGTGTGGGCGTAAGAGGAGGTCGGAGACCTGTGAGCATTCGAGGGGCTTCGGGAGGGGCTACTGGGTGTCATGCTGCGTGCTGCGCTGCATGTCCTGCTGAGCGTGTCGGAGCGTCTGCTGCTGGGAATGTGGCGCTCGGACGGGGTGGGGCTACCGACAAACGGCAACGCAGGTGGGACCTCTGCCCGCGTCTTGACCATCCTGCGTTTCTTCGTCCTGAACGTGCCGGTCGCCGCGGTGTGCTGTGAACGGGGGGATCGTGCTGGCTGCACTGAATCCGCATGCTGGTCTAGCGTCCGGTCAACTGTGCCTGCTGCACCATCAGCGCCAGCTGTGGTGCCGTCATGCATGCAAGCTGCAGCATCAGGCGGAAAGTCCCCACTGCCCGCCTCCGCATGCATGCCTGACAAACCTCCGGTAACTGGCACCGACGGGCTGCTGTGCATGCTGCCGTGCTGCTGGCAGACTCCATCGCACTGGCCTGCCTGTCGCTCGTTCGAACGATGGACCTCTGCAGCTGCTGACTCAGCTGTGCGAGCGGTGGGGCTGCGGTGTGGAGAAAGCACGCAGCCATGACCGCGAGTGGCGGATTGGCCAGGCGCGACGTTTGCCTTCTCACCCACCGCCTGGCCGCAATTGCGCGGGCTGCTGCGAGGCCGGCGCGGGTCGCGAGGGGCCTGCTGTGCCGGCGACCTCCACGCCTGGGACCTTCGAACGCTGACGCTGCGCGTGCTGGGGCTGCGTGTGCTGGCGCTACGGGCACTGGTGCTGCGCGCGCTGATGCTGCGCTGAGGAGAGAGGGAGCTGCCACTGTAGTGGTCGAGGGAGTCTTCAGACGAGGGGGTGTGGCTCCTGTACGAATGCGATGCGGCATACTCTGCCTGTTCATGCATGACAGCGGCCGCTATGGCTGCTGATGCCGGAGGCGTGCTCTCCGGTTCACCCGCGCTGTCATCATCTGCATTCAAAATCATCTGAGCAAGCACAATTCCTCAAGTCACCAGTGTCTTCGGCACTGTCCTGCAGCGCTCTGACTAAAAGTCACCGACTTGAATGCAAGGGTCCCGGGTCTCGGACACAGCTCTCTGGATTAATACAGGGCAGCTCCGATGCACCGTCTGCACTATTTCCGTTGTGCCGGGTCCATCGGCTGCGCACCTTCCTCAGCATCTGCAAAGGCGCCTGCCACCATCGCATATGCCGGTTGACCCGGAAGTGTCACGGAGAACGAGTCTGTTGTGTTTGCGCGAGCGAATACTGAGCTGGCGCACGCTGCCTCCCCGTCTTCCGCAGCGTCCTCGTCACAGCACCGCCATGCATCGATAGCGCGCCGATCCTGCTGTGCATGGGTGCCCACGCCCAGCAGGCGGGCGACGTTGTCAGTCTCGTCGTTGGCCGACTGCCCGTGCGGCGGAGAGACGATGAAGCTCATTGACACCTCCCGGCCCTCTCTGAAGGAACACTGCATGCATGCACAAGCAGGTGATGAAACATCTTGCCTATGCTGCGTAGCAATAGTCGAGATCATGGCAAGCACGCCAGCAATGCCGGTCTCAGTGTGTCCGCCTGACATGCAAACATGCCCGAGTGCTCAGCAGATGTTCAGACACAGTATCTACACACAGCATGCTGGCGTACGTGTCACACAGCGTGCATTGCAGTTTGCGAAGGCAATGCGGTGTGCAGGCAGCCCGTACTGTGCTCTTGAAGCTGGCCATTCGTGCCCAAGGCGGCGCTGCCTGATCAGTGGTACTGCGGCCCCAATCTGCGTGATCCCCCTGCAGAGCCTCAAAATGCACATGTGGAGTCAAGCGGACACTCTCTGCATCTGGTCCACCATGCGCTGTCATCGACGCCTGCTTGCCAAGTGCATGCGTGCCGATGACGCTCCCATCGCAGCTCCGATGCCACTCTCCTCGATCAGACACGCCTGCACTCCTTGCGGCTGATCTGTTTGCATGGCCTTCATGCGTCCGAGCGTCGCAGATGCTGCCGTCGCGGCTCAGCTGGCACCTGCCTTGCTCCGACTGCTGGGCACTGCCTGTTAGCGTTCCTGATCCATGCGACTCGCTGTGGCCTCGTGTCGAGCAATCTGCAAACTTCTCAGAGGAGGTATCCACCTGGAAGCTGACCGTGGCCTGCACTTCGCGGCCGGGCGCAGGTACGAGGTCACCTGCTCCAAGCGTGCCATTGTTGCTGCTGTTCCTGCCTGCTCTAACTTGCTCTATTGGCACGCTTGCAAGCCATGTGCATGTACTGGCCACATCTGCTACGTTGACTGTGTGTCCGCTGGCACGAGCGCCTCCAGGTGACGTGTGAACGTGTCGGTTCGACTGGGAGCTGACAGCATCGCCGCGGCTGCTGCCGAAGGTGACAGAGGGAGCAGATTTGGCAGAACGGAGAGGCGTTGCCGGGAGGGACTTGCCGCGCCTGAGGCTGTGTGACAGGCTGCGGGCGATGTCGCCATGGCCGGCGTGGCCCGCCTGCGCGATGAGCTCCTCGATCGCATGCACCAGGACCACAACCTTTGATGGTGTATCCGCCAGTTGTGATGTCATGGCTGCCTCCTTCGGCGTGCCATCGCTCTACATCCGACACGGCGTGCGTTGGCAGAGAGGCATGCAGGGTCATCAGGCAGCCACGTTGTCCGCAAACACATACAACACAGTGGGTCATGCAATGGAATAACGCGGTGGTGCCTACCTTTGCATGGCCTGTGGCACGTGCGGCCTTGGGAGAACTTTGCAGCGGCGCTCCTGAGCCTCGAGCTGGTGCGGCTTCTTGGCTGTCCTCATGCACTGGCGCTCGCCCAGCCGGCCTTGCCTGTGGCTTCATCATGGTGCTCTCCATGAGGGCATCGCTGAACTTACTAGCGTCCTCATGCCCAGCTGAGCACTCTGGCACCTCACTGTCGTCGGATTCGCCCGCCTCTGAAGCATCAGAGTACTGCGACGGCTGCGCCCGTGATGGTGGGCGGTGCAGTGGACTGCCAGGCATCACGCCGTCACCGCCAAACGCGCCACGCGGCTCCAAATGTGCGTTGATGAGGTCAGCTGCAAGCCCGTCACCTGCTTGGCTGGGGACTGACAGCGATGAACAGCAAGAGGCGATCAGCGGGGCGCTTGCATGGGACACTCTCAGCGTGTTGGGGCTGGCAGGGATGGCTGCGGCGAGGCCGCCTCCATGAGGATTTGGACGAGGGCTGGTATCGCGCATTGCATGGGTGCCACCTGCTGATGGCGGGCGTATGGTGGCCATGGGCGAGTGAGTGACAATGCCTGTTGCTGGTCTGGGTGAAGCATGTGTGTTGGTGGCCACCAGTGCACCGGCCATGGAGGCCTTGGAGACGCTGGCTGCGACTGAGGCCCCATGATGGATGCCTTGGCGCAGAATGTGCGGCACCGTGAACGCTGGGCGGTCCTCCGGGGATGGAGACAGGGGGGCCGAAGGCGAAGAGGGCATGCTGCGGCTGGCGGTGCGGGCGGGGCAACTCTTTGGCCGGAGCGTCTCGTGAGGTGCAATCAGCTCCTGTTGTACCTGCACCGCGAAGGGAGGCCTGCTTGTAGTCAGATCGACCACATTGGGTACACTGATGACATACGGACATAACCCAGCATGTATAGCGGTGGCGCTTGTATGACAGGCAACTGCGTGGCACAAGCAGCAGTGGCACACAGCACAGTGGCAGTGGCTCGACGTTTCACTCCAGCACATGGTTCACATGATGTATTGGTCATGCATTGCACAGCCACCTCAGCCGGCATACAGCAGCAGAATCGTGCCCTACCTGCTTTCGCATGGTATTGAGGCAGGCGTATCCCGCGCCCTTGGAGCAGCGAGTCCTTGCAAGAGGGCTAGTCGCGCGAGGCGGTGACACTTCGGGCGTTGAAGATTTGGACAGTAAGCTGTGCTGCAGCGACGCTGCTCCCCCCACCGGTGAGCTTTGATGCTGCCCCAGCTCACGTTTTGGCGATCCTGCACGCAGGAGCCGTGTCGGTATACTTGGTAGCCCACCAAGGCTGCAAACGGTGCAGCCCCTGCATCAGTTCTGCTTGGCCACACACATATACACATATACATGGGCATCTAGTTGTACGTTCGCTTGGTGCACTGGATCGGAGCCCCTCGATGTAACAGTATACATGGGCATCATGAGCCAATGATTATCCCAGACGCAATAATGAGCGGTGGGCACATACCTCGGGTCCGAGCCTGGGTGTACATGGCGGCATACGGCTGACCAGTGCGGGACGCCCTGCCTAGTGGGCTGCCCTGGCGGCTGCTTGGTGGTGTACCGGCCGCGGCGCTGTGTCGACTGGTGCCAGAGGATCCAGCTTGACGCCCTGCCATGCCACTGCCTGTGGCAGTCCTGTCCGATGCTGTTGTGTATGAGCGCTGCTGCGTCTGCAGTGGTTTCCCCAAAAAGCCCAGCTGCTTCAAGTCAGCCCTCTCACGATGCAGCTCCAGTTCCAGCTCCAACAGCTCAGGCGATGAAATGTTGAACTCCGCAGTGGCACCAACCGAGGCCAGGCCTTCAAGATGGGTCTCCTTGCGGTCGGAGGTGGACATGACTTGGCCAGAGACAGCCGGGTGCATACCTGATACAACATTGTCCCTCATACAATCCACAACATCCATTGAACGAGGTTCGAGCCTGCTGCCGTTGCGCTGAGCAGCACCGCCGGCGCTGCCTGACACTACAGGTTCATCCTCGTCAAATGGGGCAGACTGTGACCTCGGAAGACGCTGTTCTGCACACCATCACACCAGGTTACCTCTGTGCCAAACGCACGCGAATGGCGCTTCCCATTGCTGCCACGCTGCAGACCAGGGCAGCAAGCACCGGGGATATATTCATCAGTGCATCATCAGTGCTACAACGATGGACGCTGGAGCAGGTCTGTGCATGTCAATCTCAGCCCCTCGTCCGCTGTGTCCTATGTCACCAGAGGCTACCAGGATCCTGTGCTACCAGCTGTGTCCTGTGCCACCGGAGCCATGCCATCACAGTGACCCACAGCTGATGATGCACACCAGTTCTTGCAGCGCTGTGCCATGTTGCACTTGATGTCTGTCTCGCCGTCCCCAGTCTGGATCTCCGCCCGACACCAATGCTTGCAGGAGACTCCCATGTGGACAGTGACACATCAACTGCCTCCTCATCAGCGGGTGCACCCGCCCGTGTCCTGGCAGCCACTACTGCAGCTGGTGGAAGCTGCACCAGCGTTGTACACGAATCATATGCTAGCTGGTAAGGTGGAGCCCCACCAACATCTGCTGACGCACGCACGCACGCACGCACGCACGCACGCACGCATGCACGCGCACACACACACACACACACACACACACACACACACACACACACACACACACACACACAGAGGCAGCCGTGGCGGGCAGAGTCCGCCCGGTTGCTGAGTTGTGAGGCAGTGCGTCGGATGTGCCACTGGCATGACTAGCGCATAACGACTCTGTAACCACACGCAGAGACACGCCAGTGTCCATCACGCCCAGGAAAGCTCGAGCGCACCTGACTAGAGCTGCCCCTGTCATGCATGCGGTTGGGGGAGGCTCTGGATGGAGACGACGCTGAGGTGGATGGGGACCGAGACTGTGGCAGCTTCGAGGCGGCGTAAGCGTTGCGGTACATGACAATGTCCTGAGTCGCACTGGCCACCCTGCGAGCTTCATTGTGCTGCAGTCGCCTGGCCGGACTCGTGATGTCCCGCTGTGTGTCTCTCTGCTGGTCGAGTTGAGGTTGAGCACAGGCCTGCATGGTGCTGCTGCCATGAGGCAGTACTGCATGGACCGGCCAGGCGGGGGGCTGTTGTGTGTACATCTATATACACATGTCTGCTGGGATTCGGCTTGGTGGACGATGCAGCTGGTGGCAGCATGGTTGGTCAATGCCATTCTCAAGGCTGCATCTGGCTTGGTGATGTCTCAACGCTGCATGTTACTTGCGGAACATACCTGATGGCGAGCACCCTGCCTTGGAGCAGCTGCACCTTGTGGCACTGAGAAATGGCTGACATGTGGAATCTTGTTTTGTAGTCTCGACGTCGTTGGGCGTCTTGGCAGAGATAAGTCTGTTCCTGCGGTGCTGCCTGCCTTTGTGCGGGCCATTGTAGTACTGTGCCCTGCGCCATTGCCATCATAACCTGGTTGGAAAAGAGCGGATGGCTTGGTCATGTCCAGTAGCTGCGGGTCGGGTGACAGATTCCAGCTTGAGCACGTGTCAGATCCGCCGGGGGAGAAAGCAGCTGAATGGAAGAATGACTGACCAGAAGGCATCGAGTCATCGATGCCTTCTGGAAACTCTCTGTGCCACGGCAAATCATGCTTTTCAGGGCAAGGCAGCATAGAACTATCACGAAGCCTTATGTCATAGGGTATTGAACCGCGCACAGTCCGGTCTGGACACGTTTGTGAAATGGCGGGATCTCCTCGTACAGCATCAGAGTGAATGAGTATTGTGCATGCGGGACGTGACGGTGCAGCCACCTTGTGCTTCATCAATTTCACAGGCGTGCTTTCTGGTGAGATGAGCTGTTGACGCGCCGCGCTGTGATGCCACGCAACTGAACCTGGATCCTGAACAGGACCTCGATCACCTGTGGGTGCATTGCCTCTATGAAGCTCATGCCTGGTATCAACCTTCGGTCGCGCTTTGCGGATGATCGCGTCAATCTATATACAAGAGCGGTTCGGCGTCGAAATGTCTTGCATGTTCAGCCTGCTGCTCTGGAGACAAGAGGCAGCTGCTTTAGTGGCGCACCTCAAGACTGACAGCTCGTGTCCCCGGGATGATAGGCGCAGGAAGAGCAGCAAAGCCACTCTGGGCCATTCCGTGAGCACTCCAATTGATTACTTGACTCGGGTGGTGGGGATCACCCTGAACGTGGCGTTTACGAAGCCGGGGTAATAATTCTGTCAGCAGCCTGGGTGGGCGAGGATGCGTTGAAGCGCCCGACGTTTGCGCATCAGAAGAAAAACTGGGTGTACAGCCTGCGTTTCAAGTCTCCAAGCTTAATCAAGCCCTTCACCAAGTTCATCGCAGGCCAACGTTCGCAAATGAAGCCCTACCTTTCGTGTCCAAATCCATGAACCTGTCAACAACTGCCGAAAGCATATCCTGGAGTACCTTCTGCGACCATAGTACATGTCAGCGAAGTGGTGCCACAAATGTGGGTACGGACAGCACAATGAGAATTCGAGCAGAGTAGCTCGCAGCTTCACGCGACGGAAGCGGACGTCAATAGCATCGTATTTCACCTTAACCATGAACAGTCCGCGATAGCACAGACTTGTGAACGACTTATGTTCGCACTTCCGCAAGAAGCCGCTCACCCGTCAAGTCTCGTACACAAGCAGTTCGCGCTTGTGGCCACGTCTGTGCAAGTAGATGCCATGCCGCAGCGAACACGTCGCACACACTGTTGAACAGTATGTAGGACTTGTACACAAACGTAAGGCAAGCTTTTCAGCTTGCGGAGCGTTAGCAGAAATCGATCACAGCGAAGCATCTAGTGAGCTGTTGTGCCTGTTCGTAAACTTGTCCCCAAGGTGGAATGGAAACCTCTCGTGATTAAATTTCTCGCCTGGTTTGTCGCTGCAATTGGACTGTAGCAAATGGATTGCAGCTACGTGTTTCCGCCCGAGCTTCTGAATTTCCTGGAGGACAAGGCGCGCTTCCGTCCACATCGAACCCACACAACGCCAGATGCCCGACTAAATACGTACGAAGCGCTCAATACCACTGCAGGTTCGATCTCATGGGCCAGGGCTGGCTGGAGCATGCTTCGGAGCGGGCTGGTGTTTCTGGGTTGATGCTGTGCTCGTTAACGCAATGCACGGGCACAAGCTCGGCTTTCTTGAGGTACTAGCTGCCTGAAACCATGTGGTCACCCAGGATGAAAGCACAACGCTGCTCATGCCCTGGAGAAATGAACCGAAGTCTAAGGAATGCGATATGTTGCTGCAGTACCTCCCGGGGATCATCGCAACATTAGCGATGATACTGATGTGCCTTGTTCGCAGGTAAGCGACCAAATGGCACATGATCTCGTCGCGAGGTTTAATGTGCACGTGATGCCAAATTTGTCTTTCTCTGGGCGTTATGGACAGGGCGGGAACTCCTGATTGTCTCACATCAGCGGGTTGCTTGCAGGAGTGATCTAGAATCATTCGACTCTTTTGATTCCGCGTCCTACTGCCGGCAACGCTTCTGGTTGTTTGTGGCATATGTTGTATCCTTTGGTTCCATTATTGGGGCTGTCACGCTGTTGCTGGGACACATGAGTGACAATGGCAGTCCTGCAGAGCCTTACGAGAAGTGGATAGGATGGGTGTGATTCCCGCCAGCAACCTTTGATAGTAGACTGTTCATCATGCAGTATGTTGTGATGCAAAACCGGCTTGGTTTTTTCTTCAACATGGCCGCATCCCCTTCTGCATGGCTGTTCTTGTGCAGCCATGTTAGCATACTTCCAATCCAGGTGCAGGCCTGTGTTGCCTGCAGTCAAACTGCATGTGATGTAACATCCTTGCCAAACTCTTCCGATGAAATCATATTCAGATTTATTGCAGCCCATTTCACTGCAGCCATTAGATGTGATGTCATTGCACGCGACACACTGAGAATGTGACCGTACTGCTGCCAATGACCGAGCTGTGTTGTCTTGCCCAATCACCTGTCCGCAGCAAGCTTTCCTTGTTCGCTGCATCTCATGGTTGAACAGGCCAGGTCATATGTCTGTTCTGTGTCGCGATGTTGGTATGTGAGTGTTGGGCAGGCATGGATCATTTACTTTGCATTGCTGACTGCGGTTTGATGCTGCAGGCGGCTGTCCTGCAAGTCACAAGCATTCTGGGCAGTGGATTGATTTTATTTTCTTCGCGTGGTGGTGGAGACGGGTATGACGATGGGTTCTACACAGCATTCTAGGGGAGGCTCATTTTACGTTGCGCTTTTGGGTTTGGGCGAGCATGGCCCAGCCAATTTACGCAGAGCACCTAGACAAGTCAGCACACCTGCTGAGGGTGTGGAGTATGTGATCCGGGCATTTCCGTTGCACGTTTAGTATGGCTCGGCTTTGTGCGCATGGCGTAGGAATCCGTACCAAAATGAATTTTGTTGGCTGAATCTTGTTGGCACAGGGCTCGGCACACATGGCCGTTTGCAAGCAACTGCTTACCGGCGAGGTCTGTCTGTATAGTGAATTCGTACATGATTCCATATGTACTGTTACATCGAGGGGCTCCGGTCCAGTGCACCAAGCGAATGTACAACTAGATTCTAGACTCACATGCTACCCAGCAGATGCGAGCCGGCCAGGCGATCACCTGGCACGAACTGCGCACCCGTGAGCCGTGCTACCTTGCACATGGTATTTCTGATCACAAACCCGTTTCCTTTCACTGTTGCCACACTGAACTCCCGCAAGGAGTTCTCAATCCAGCGAGCCTTTGCTCTCTTGTTGAACGGCCCAACCAACGACACTGCCAGCGTGTTGAGATACTGCATGGCATACGACCCTAGTCTGCCATATGTCTCGTGCACTACCGGCACCACCTTGTACGATCCCTGCACACTCTCTTTGTACTTGTTGAGTTTGAATTGTTCGCATACGGCGGCCGCGTGCCCCTTTGCCCCCGATGCTTTCCCCACCACAGCCACCCGAGATGGGTGAATGAAGCTGACATCTAGCACATACACATCCACGTCCGGACCATGTGCTAGGATGTCCCCCCTACTGTCGTCCCCGTAGCGTCAGTCCAGGCTGCGCATCACAGGCTCAATTGATGTGGACACCCCTGCCGCTCTTACTCGACGGCGCCAACCCATAACGGCAATATTGTGGCGCAACGTCCAGCAGTCAGCATTGTGTCGACACGTCATGGCATGATCTACATCGCCGGGCTTCACCCGAGCATTGCAATCACATATCACTTCCCCATCTAACGGCGGCAGAGGGGAAAGTCCGCCCCTGAACCGCATCCCATGCACAAAACCCCCATCATTCAGAGTCAGCATGCGGTTGGTTGGGAGGGAATCCAAGAGCAGTGAGGCAACACGACAGGCGCAGCTACGCATGCGCGCAAGGTCTTTTGCACCACCAGGGGTGCTGCCCAGCTGTTGTCGCAGCGCATTGTGCCGTGTCTGCGCTACTGCCCTGGTCACTTTTCTGCTCATACCGGGAAAGCCACTGGCGATGAAGACGTTGATTCCATATGTATACTTGATAGGGAACCGTAGGTGACTTGGTGCCACGATGTCATGAATACAGCGATCTACGCTATCTTACCATCGGCCAACCCATTTGTCAGTGCGAATGACCGTGGTGTTACATTCGTTTTTTGATGACGTTCGGTCTGTCTTGTATCCTGTGATCTGGGGTTCATAACCCACTCGCTGCCTGGTAGCACCGATCTAACATAGAAACAGGCCAACATTGTCAAATGCCCGTCCAACTCACGACTGCGGGTTTCTGTGAGCCCAATGCACCGACACAACCGCACATCACAACCGAGGTCCTGGATCTATAATTGTGTTACACAGTGATAGATCTAGGACTCAGCAGCGCCGAGGCAACAGACCAGGCAACAAGCAAACAGACAGACCGGCCACCGTAAGCACCAAGGTCACGCGCCGCACGAGCAAATGCCAGAACGAACTATCGCCAGCGCGAAAGCAGACACGCTCACACCACGCAGTACCACGCAGGCCACGCGAACACCAAACACACAGCCAGCACTCGCCGGGCCCACAAGCGGTCGTCGGCGCGACACTAGCAGTCTGCACGGGCGCGACAGCGCGCGCTACAGCGATGTCCGAGGCCGCGAGGCACCGGTCCCAGGAGCCATAGCCTCAGCCAGCCCGGCAGCCCGAGCGGTGTCCGGGGAGGGGCGCAGAGGAGAAACGGCGGACGTGCGCTGGGAGGAGGGAAGAGGGAGGGAGGGAAGAGGGAGGGATCGGGTGCGGGGGGGGGGGGGGGGGGGCGGGGGGGCTGCAGGGTGAAATGGGTGGAGGGGGGGGCTCTCGGGGCGAGATGGGCGGAGGGGGGGGGGGGGGGGGGGGGGGCGACGCAAGCCTATGCGCGATGGCCTGTCAGCGCCGGCAGGCCGTCTGTGGGGACAGGAAGGCCCGGCAGCAGATCTATAATTGTGTAACGCACCACAATCACGACAACCGATACCACGCTTAAGCCGCACAATCTGTTCACATCACGCACGACTGTCCACCCGCACGCAGCCGCAGCCACCCACACAATCTCACACTCGCTCGCTTGCTGCGTTCCATGCGTTGTTTATTTATGTGTGGCTGTGCCTTCGTTCCGGTACTGGACCATACAAGCATCTGCTCGTGTGGACGGTGGCCTTGGGGCTTGTGACGATTTATCAGTTTGCTTGTTGGCTGCTCTGTTGCCTCGGCGCTGCTGAGTCCTAGATCTATCACAGAGTAACACAATCTCACACTCAACCCCTCCCACGGACCCCCAAACAGCCCCACATTCTTTGAATTTGCACGCCTATGGCCACACATTCACTGTGCATAGTGCTCTATTTTGCATGATGGTATCTCGTTGCAGTCGCAATGATTTGTGCATCTTGGCTTCGCACGTGGAAAAACATGTGCTCTAACACCTAGACATACAGCCGACTCCCTGAGCCAACACCACCAGGGCTCTACCGCTGCCTAAAATTTGGTAGGGATTCCCGATTCCAATACCCAAATCACTACAAGGGGCCTCCCTTTCTCATCATGCAGAGAAAGAGGGCATCCCGGGCAGCCTGTCACGGACAAAAGGGGTCAAGAAATTTTCCTGCGCCTTGGCGCGGATGCAATGCAACGCGTTTGTCAGCTACAGGCTGTACATTGTACAAGCGTCCCATAAGGGGCTACAGTCGCACTGCACCACTCATATGTTGCAACTCCTCTGTCACCACCTCCTCTACTCAGGTTTGCACCACATTGCAACTCTCCTTGCACCACCACGCAACTACGGGTCAGCTGAGCTGCTCGGCCCATGTAAGAGCTGTCTCGTGCTCTTCAGCAGACAAGGTGGCAAAAGTAACACCATGCTTTGCTCATCCTCACGCACTGGGTCAGCCACATTATTGAATGACTGAACAAGGAGCTCCTGCCACTTGGGGTCACACTGTGGGTTCAGCACTTCATGCGAGCACGACCACCCAGCAGCTGCTTGTCTATACTGCCGGTATCGGAGTGAGATACGTTACAGATGTATGCTCCACAAGGTGGTAGAACACAGAGGCACGATTCATGGCAACTGCCGGTATCGGAGTTGTAGCTGACAACTCATTGGCGTTACGTATCCTAGCTCACTCGCTGCGCTCCCTGGCCATCCGATTTTGTCGTGATCCAGCCATGCACAGGACTACGGTGACCATGCATGGTGGCATACACAGGACTACGGTGACCATGTATGCGTGGATACACGGTGCTGATCCGGAGTGGCTATGGGGCAGCCATGCACCGATGGCCGACCATATGCACGAGCAATGCATGCAGATTGCGTGCCAGCAGACATTGATTCTGATCGTATCCGTATGAGACGTTGATTGAACGCTTACATAGGCTCTACAGATCGTAGTGTAATCACTCTTCTCGTCTGTCCAAGTCTCACGTGCATTCATCCTCCACTGAAGGTACAGGCGCTGTCACGGACAGATACCTAAGACAGCAAGGTATGTGACAGCACCAACCCCTGCGCATGGCTACGACATGCACAGATCCCACAGGCCTTAGGCCGCGGTCCACTGAATTACAACAGATTTGAGACGCACTTCACAAAGCTTCGCGCATTTCAGAATCGGGAACCCAATTTCGCGCCATGTTTCACGTCGGCCCGCCCCGATGCGCTATGCGCGCCGTCGTCGGGATTCCCGATCGCCCGCTGCCGCGGAAGACCGGGGTTTCTCCAAATTTGCTTTAACGCTGATGGGCTTTGTGGAGTGGCAGTCGGGGCTGCGGACAGGCGTCTCCATCACGCTTGCCGCCGCGTTCGTACGCCCCGCCTGCATGCATGCGCGCCTGTGGCAGCGCCACCTATGGCAGCTGCACAGCGCACTGTCCCACCGGCAAATCTGATTGACCCGCTTCACAGGGAGTGGAGACATCAGCGCAGCACGCAGCAGCGCCGAGGGCAGAAAGCACCGAACACAATAAACAATCACAAGCAGCACCGTCGCCCTATACATCGGCATGGATTGCACTCACAAATAACGCAGCCGGCAGTGCTAACATACAGGACATGGGTGTGCAGTTCTTGCCAAATGATTGCCTGGCCGAATCACGCCTGATGGGCAGCATGAGAACATGGGGCTAGGAACTTCTGTTGTAGTCAGGCTTGGTGCACTATCTCAGAGCCCTCCATGTAAGTGTACATATGATTGCGCACAGTGATATATGCAGTGTCGTTGTTTCGCGGACACGACTCTCTTGGAGATTCACAAATCCGGCCTCACGCATGGAGCTGCGCAGTGGCACGCTGCATGCTGCATCACTACAGTGTGTGGCAACACAGCAATGCTGATCCTTGTTACAATTGTCGCCGTGGCATCCAGTGCCTGTGTTGCTGGTACAACTTACTATGCCACACTTAAATCGGGGTCTGACCAGCCTGCAGCCAAGTCGGCCAGCACGCACAGCACGCAGCAAGGCGGACTTTAAGCCGTACACAACTGCGCTCATCGGCACCCATTCCAACACTGACTGCGGGTCTCCGATATCTTGGGCGATGCTGGCCTGAGCTCGTGGACGGACATGTTTGCACAACGTGCCCTCGCAACCGACTGGAAGGACACAGCACCTGCGGAGGCCATGCTGGTCAACCTCCTCATGCTCCCCCGCAACCTCCAGCGGCAGGTTCTGTCCGCCTGCCTCGCCACAAAGTCCCTCCGTGAGATGCTGGACTGCCTCCCCGTGCCCTTGCATTGCGTTGCCGTCTCCAGCGCTGCCTCAGATGGCAATCTCGAGTTCCAATGGGACTCTCCCAATCTGCAGCTGGGCGGTTGATGACTCTCGCACACACAGTCATGCCAATGCCTGGTTTGCAGTTTCTTGACCTGTTGGTCTCACCTGGGCATGATGAGAATGAAGTTGGTTTTCTTGAGCTGAGCTCCTCCGATGCGGCACTGCTGGTGCACGCTCTGACCGCTCACCCATCCCTCATGAACATTAACATAAAGGTGTTGAAGATGGCGCCTGCCGCACTGCGTGCGCTTGATTAGTGTGTTGCTCCGTCCACCCTGCCAAACCTCGCCGATCTCGCCCTCACTGTCGATGAGCATCATGGCATCGCGGCCGCCCTCGCCAAATGCCTGATGCCCCTGGCATCACTGACCAGTCTTGACGTCGTTCTTGACCCGTGCGGGCCGATCGACTCGGTTATAGCCTCCCTCTCTCTCTCTCTCTCTCAGTACACTCATGCAGCAGCGGCGCCTGTCCTTCTGCTCAACCTGAAGGACTTCCAGTACCAGCGCGCCCACGACAAAGCTTCTACCAAAGTGCCCGTGGAGGACTGCATCAACAGCTTCCTGCCCTTGATCAAGGCACCAGCACTGACAAGCATGACATACACCACCTACAGTGATACAGTCACCACCTCGTTCCCAGCGTTGAACGCCGCTCTGGGGCAGCTGATGTCCCTCCAGAAGCTGACCATCGATTCAGAGATGCGGGACCTGCGTGGCAGTCACCTCCGCCGCTGTCTCACCGCAGAGGAGCTGCCCGAGTTGCGCGTGGTGGAGCTCACCAGTGCGCGCTGTCCAACCTGTGCTGCCACCTGCACGGGCCTATGTTAGGTGATGCGCTGCGTCGGCTGACTGCTCTGCAAAGTTTGTCATTATGCTCACGGGCGGGAAGCCTGCGCATATCTGAGCCAGAGCTGGTTCTGCAGGCATGTGGCGAGCTGACAAGGTTAGACTCGTTGACCCTGTGTTTTGGCGGGCTTCAGGTGCCGCATGTGACTGAGCTGATTCCCAAGATCAGTGCGTCAGCAACCGTCGTAGTCAAGCAGAGTGTTTTTGATGCACTCAGTGCGGAAGATGTTGCCAGCCTTACAGGACGCGTGAAAGGCTTCACGGCTTGCGAGTGCGGCCATTGCAGCAAAGGTGGAACAGAGGGTGCTTGACAGTGGTAGTAAAATGGTTAGCTTTGTTCAGACACGGCACTGGTACATTGACACGTTGCACGCCATCCATGCGGCATCTGTTCAGGCAATGCAGATGCATGGCATAGGCATTGCAGGCATGTTCACTGTACTTCAGAGACACGCGCACCACTTGCATGCACATGATGTTCAGGCAATCCAGCTCACAGTGTCCGACATCTGACCAGTTCCAGCGTGTATGACACAGCCCCTTGACAACATGTCTTTTGCCGCTATCCTGCCTCTTTTTGGCGTGCTGGGTAGCCTGTCACAGGTCTACGTCGTCAGCATGAGAATATAAAAAGTAGACTGAATCACTCGCCGTAGCCGATTAGGCCATTGACATCTGCGGCAAACCGAGACTCAAGAGCCAGCATATGCTGCTCAGTACATTGATCGCCACTGAGGGTGTTGCTCCTGCAGACACGAAGCAGTGCACCAGCCGGCGATTTTCAGCATGTGCATCTGTATTTACATATGCATCGGTCGCTGCAGGTCTCTAGACGAGTGGCCAGTACACCAGGCGCACTTGTAGCCACAGCCGTCCATTTGTAATTATGTTATAACCCAGCATGCTTTGTCTGAACTGTCTTGCACATGAGCATGCATGGAGTCTTCTTCATGCTCCTCGCCTCCATCACCGTGTCATCTCCAGGCCTGCAGTCTCTCCCAATGTCCACCGCAGTGGACCACACAAAGGCTTCCCCCTCCCCACGGCTGCACACCCCCTACGCCCGCCCGGACATTCGCCCATGACCGAACTCCGGCTTAACAGTGCTTGACGAAGCGCTGAAGCAGAGCGTGCGTTTGACGCGTGTCTCACGCCCCGCACCTTCCCCCCCCTCCTCAGACCCGACCTCGTAACGCACGGGCCGCTGTGGAGTGCCTTAGAACCGATCCTTTATATCCAATCTTATCCCGCATAGGCCGCCGGACGCCGCCGGGCACTGGCAGTGCATCCGCCCTACTGCGTGGAGCAGAATATCACCTGCCGCACCTCCTGCTGACATCCCTCTCCTCTCCTACCTGACCGAGCTCACAGTGACCTTTATGGGCCATCGACGCTGAGCCCGTTGAAGCTTACCACTGCTGCAGGGCACGCCCCCATGCTCTGGACCAGCCTGAGAAATGCTCGCCACTTTGAGCTAGGCCACGAGGCCTCTGCAGCCCTGGAGATCAGCTGCGCACATTCAAAGGTTTGCCCCGCTGCTCAAGGATCCCGCCAGTTTCCCCCCGGACTGCATCTCGCGTTGCCGCAGAACCCCGCCGCTGGCGGCATTCTATGGCATGCCTGTGTACGTGTAACACCACTGCCACTACTCATACCTGTAGTGCTGACATATTTCAGCACTTGTACATTCGCTTGGTGCGCTGGCTCGGAGCCCCTCGATGTAATAGTGCTGACACTTTTGCTGGCCCCTGTTTAGGTAGCATGCATTGCTGTATTTCTGACAACTTGCCTCTCGATATCATGCATGCCGTGCCTGTACAGCAAGCACTCATGAGAGGCGTAAGGCGGTGCATAGACGGTGCGACTTACGCCTGCCTTTCGTAAAGACGATGCGCCTTCTTACGTCGAGTGCTCATCGCAGCGTGCAAAAACCCTGCAGAGATGGTGAGGGAGTGCGTGTTGCAACTCCTGGTGGCACCAAAGCCTGTCTAGATATCGATGCAGGAGGTGCTGCATGCGTGCTGCTGCAGCTTTGGCGACGGTGATGAAGCGCGGATGTTGGCGGCCATGAATGTTTGACACTGGCAGCTTCGTGTGCTGCGTGTGCTCCGTGTGCTGGGTACGCACGTGCGCCTCCGGACTCCATGGCCTTGCGCCACGGCGCCCGCGGCACTGGCAGCAACACGCGATTATTCCCAGCTACTTGGCGCGCATGTGTGTGACAGTTTGCAGCCACTGCTGGAGGAGGAGACGATCCAGAAGCACTACCACTGGCAGACTGGGATCACTCACCCCGACAAGCTGCAGATCGACCTGTTCCTGCGCTTGCATGGGGGTCAGTTGTGCCCAATGGGCGCCCATAGGCAGGACTGGCTGTTGCCAGTGTATTCATGCTGGCATGAAGCTGTCTGCCAAACACCGCACAGGCGCCGCTGTCCCATGCAACGGCACAATAGACAATGAGTGCAGTCGACTGGCTCTCATCGCGGACCAGGATCCCGCGATAACCCGCTGAAACGGGGCATAGCTAATCGCTGGCTAGCTCAACACGCATGGGCTGGTGAGGCGCTTGACCGGATGTTCATCGCGGCGTGACCTGTCCGGATGCTCGAAATGTTCACACCGCATCACTTGTTGCATGGCAGATTCTGTAGCCCGGAGGTCGCGCCTTGCGCGAAGTATTTGACACGCAGTTGGTGCACTGGGTCTTCTGTGACGCCAGGATGTCGCCATAAAACTTTCAGTAGAAGCATAATTTGGTCGTTCAAAGCATGGTAGATCTATTATCCACAGGCAATGTGCTTGTCAAAGCACCGAGTAGCCAAAATCGTTGCTCTGAGGCAGTGCGCACATGGCTCATAGAGCATGGAGTGGCCGAAGCTTCTGCTGTTCAGTTTCTACATGTGTCTGGCTGTGACAGCGTCAGAAGTGTGGCCGCCTATTTGCGCATGCAGCTCCCACCGCTACAGCGCGCCACCGTGGAAGCAGTGCTCCTGGAGATGTGGGCGTTGTTTGGAGTCCGCCGCGATCGAGCTCAAAGAATCATCAGAGATGCAGACGTATTTAGTATGCGCTTCATGATTCCTGCCGTACTCTCATTGTGCTTTCTCGGGGACACTGTACGCTTGCAACTGCTGTTTGGCAGACACCTCATGATATCCGTACATCACGAACGGCCTGACTCATTCCATGGGGGGCATACTTATTCCACTGGCCATCACAAGGTGCCGCTGCTGCTTGCAGATGCGCTCAATGTCAACATCCATGAAGCAGTCTCCACTCACCTGTACGATACAGCGAGCCGGAAAGTGGCAATGTACAAAAACACAGTGTACTCAGAAGGGACCATCGATGTCTCGCTGCATCGTACGGGCGCTGACCGATGTCCACCGCCTTCTTCAGCACCTGACAAGGCTCGATCAAACCCACACACATCAGTCACCCCTCCCCACCACACCCAGCCTTCTCCCAGCCACAACACAGCATCTATCATCACCACTCCGCCACTCTCCTGTACCCCTCACCCCGCAAACACTCCTGGCAAAAGTGCCCAGCTCACAATGTCGCACCCCCTGCCCCTGCCAGCTGGTTCCCCAAACCCCGCCCCACCCAGCGGCTGCTTCCGCTGCCTCCCTCAGCACCTACAGCAGCCACACAGATCCTACGCCAGCGCCGCCCTTCATATCCCTGACTCTGACCTCTCTCCCCAGATGCCCCTCCACCTCACGATCACTGAAACCACCTGCAACCCACAGCAGCCCAACGCTGCCGCGGCCATCCAGCCCCACAGCCACACCTCCCCCCCGACACGACAGGGAAACGCCACCGCTGACTACGCCACCGCTGACTACGCCACCGCTGACTACGCCACCGCTGACCTCTCCATGTCCATCGCGATGCATCCCCCAGCTTCAACCAGCGTCAACCGCCGCACCCCCGGCCAGCCAACAGGATCGCACGAGCTCGAACCGGGCCCTTTCCACCGCACCAACGCAGCCCTCCGCCGGCAGCTGCCGCACCTCACCTTCACCGTCCACACGCCTCTCTGCTGGGGTCACATTGCCGCCCGCACCGCCGCCCTGCTCTGCTTCTGGCTGTACGCGGCGTTGCGTCTGGTGTATCTGGCGACAGGCCGGTCCGCGGCGATCGAGGGGCAGGACGTGTCTGTGGCGTACTCGTGGGTGATGCTCGTGGCTGAGGGGGCCGCCGTACTGGCTGAGCTGTTCGACAGGCACCACCTGTGCTGGAGGCAAGAGCTGGTGTACTCTTCTGTTGCTGAAGACGATGTGGAGGACATGGCAACGGTGCGCACCTGTCCGTTGGCCGCCACCTGCCGCCTCCACTCCCGCATACAGTGTGGGTCACAGTGTGAGTTTGGCCAGTCGGCGCATTGATGATTCATTGTACCATCTGTGTGTGTCTGTGGGTTTGCCCGTTGCCCGGTGTCACCAATTGCCAGGCTGCTGGTGCGGATATGTGGTTGCCACATCAGTCCGCTGGCCATCGGTTCATTGGATTGGTGGTGCATGGCCATGGTGCACCGGTAGGTAGCAGCTAGCAGGCAACATGTGCTGCTGTCTGTCTCTGCTGCGGCTGCGGTTGGCAGCGGCCCTGTTGCCTGCAGTTGTGTCTGTCGGTGGAGGGCCGTCGTGGCCTCAGCGATCATGGCCAGATACACATACATCGGAGATGCAATTGCTCTCACGCGTCTCGCAGATTTGCAGGAGGCACTCGCGGCCGGCGCAGCGCAGACCGTGCACGTGCTCATCGCAGCGTGCGGCCGCCCCGCTGACATAGTGAGGGAGTGCGTGCTGCGGCTGCTGGTGGCGCCAGAGCCGGTCTACATGGAGAAGGTCCTGCATGTGTGCTGCGGCAGAGGCGGCGGGGACGAGGCTCGCAGGGTGGCGGCCATGGTGGAGCAGCTGCGTGCTCTGGGTGCGGCACCATGCGCCATGCCACCTTGCCCGCATGCACTGCAGCCATCGTCTGCCTGCCTGTGTACATGGACGCCCATGGACCCAGCTACTCCCGTGGCACATGCGTGACAACGCGCGGCGTGGCGCGGACGCAGCGGTTGCATGCATGGATGCGGCAGCTTGCCGTCATACGGCTAGGCACATGTTATTTAGCCAACGCTCAATGCCCTAGCATGTGCCCGCAGCAGCGCCACGGCATGCTGCGCCAAACTCGTCGGGGCCGCACTGACCTGTGGCCTGCTGCAGGGCACACCAACGTGCACTTCATCAAAGGGAGCGCACAGCAGCAGCATGAGGCAGAGGTGGCGCAGCAGAAGGGCATCATGGCGCATGGAGGCAGCCCCGGCCTTGCTAGTGGCTGCGGGAGCACCAGCGACAGGAGCGCCGCCCTCAATCGCGCAATGTTTGACGGCATCTACCGCAGCGCGCAGCGCGCCGAGGACGTCCCGGAAAGCGACGTGCTCATGGTCGTCGCCTGTGGCCACTGCGCAAAGCCGGAGCTGTTCAACCGCGTTGGCCCATGCATGCGAGACCGCGGAGTCGACGTCGTAGTGCTGCCCCCCGCTTCGCACGCTGTGGTGCAGCCGGACCCGTTTGACGCGCCGAATGCGGACTCAATGCATGCAGGGCTGCCGCATGCGGTGGCTGCGGGGCTGTGCATCGGCCCTGGTGTGCTGTGCTGGGCCGCCTGCCTGTCCCCACCAGACTTGCTTGCGCTCGCCGTCATGGCATGGTGTTATGCAATGGCAGCCATGGTCCTCTGCACTCTCGCCTCACCGCTGCACTACCCTCGACCAGCGTGCGCCCATGCATGAATGCACAGCGACCCCCATCTGAAGCACCTCAACTTGTCGCATCTGTTACAGCTGGATTAGGTGGTTTATCTCCAGGCATGACCCGCCTCTGCTTCCTTGCATAAGTGGCACGGTCGTGTGTGTAAATTCAAAGTTTGGCGTACGCATCAGTTCATCCTGTGGCACTCCGCATGAACTCACACCGGTAGCCCAAAGCGGATGAGCTGACCCATTTCCACCCGCAGGGGCTGACTTTGCCGTCCGTGCCCGTGCCGCGTTTCGTGCTGCCCTCCCGGCGCCCACGACGGAGGCCGCTCATGCTGCGCACGGCGGTCGTCGGCCGCAGCTCTTCTCAGAGGAGCAGGACAGCCCCAGCGCGGACGCAGAGCTTGGTGCGCGGCTGCAGGCTTGTGGCTGCCGCGCCGTCGCGATCACCGAGCGGCTCATTACAGCAGAGGCGCGGGCCCTCCACTCTCTTCGGAGCTCCAATGGCCGCTTGTCACGTCTGCATTCCGCCATGTGCTGGTCAACGCTAGTCCACGCTGCCCGTGCCACCTCGCTCGCACACACACAGCAGCGTCACCCGCGAGCCGTTCCCATGCATCTCGCCAATTTGCGCATGTTGGTGACAGTCCGCTGTGGTGCTGTGGTGCTGAGTGCTTGTGTGGAGGTGCTTGCTTTGAGGTGCTAATTGCATGACTAGCCCTCAGCAACACCGCATAACACACCCTCAGTGCATGCAGGTGCCACCGACCGCCCGCCCTCCCTGGCACGAGCGTCGCAAGTGGCTGCGCGCCGGCCACGTGTTCCCCCACTCCCCGCACTCCCGCTTCTGCTGCCTCGGGCCGCGCACGCGCACCTCGCACCGCGCCCTCCACCACCTCGCACCCCTCGTCCACGCGCTCACGCTCCTCAGCGCGCCCATCACCGCATCGCTGCCGTTCCTCTGCGCTGTGCTGCGCCAATGCCCGTACGGCCTGGACGCGCGGCTACTGTGGACACATCTCGCGCACTGCACCGCTGCGGCAGTTGCGGCGGTGTACCACCCGCGCTCTGCGCAAGTTTGGTCTGCCATCGGGGCTCACATCACCGCCCGCGTCCTGTGGCTGCCTGCGGCCTTGGCCAGCTTTCAGGTGCTGCTGGATCGTTCTGGGCTGGCAACCACAACCGGTCATCGTCGGCGGAGCTCGCAAGAACAGGCGGCGCACGAGTTGGAGGTGTCCTCTGCCATGCCTGGTGGGCAGAGGTCACCGCAAAGCGGCGCACCGCGGTGCTTCTGGAACGCAAAGTGGACAGAGGCGCCTCCGAGCAACGGAGGTGCGGCGCACTGCCCGAACCATGGCTGGGGTCGTGGAAGCATTGAAGTCTAACTTTTCATCAACCTGGACTGGCACACCTGCTGGCCGCCCGGCCTGGAGAGCACCCAACGGGGAAGGCGGCCCCCATAGCCGCAACATGACTTCAAGCACCATAGCAAGTTGGTGCAGCCTCTGCAGCAACCACATGTCGCAGATTTGAGTACAGATTGGCCAAGCTGTATGCAGATGCCGGTGGCGAAGCAGCTGCTGTCGATACAAGGAGCCGCGATCTACACATGTACAATACCGAGTCTGATCACAGCACGGCACAGCGTGGTGCAGCCGCGCCGGCATGCCCACCACGCGTCCTTTGGGATGGTTGGGGAGCAGACTGCTGTGATGCATGTGGACTCTTGGTGGGCTGCATCGTGTCTCTGGTCGCTGCAGGCTTTGGCATGTCCCGTTTGGACGGCCGCGGCGCCGTGACGACATGGGCCGGTGGCGGAAGCGCCATGCTGTGGCTGTCGGTGGCATCAGCGGTCGCCAGTGCAACTCCGGGCCTCCTTTGCTTTGGGTGCGGACTGCACTACCCCTGTCACACTCACCTCCCAGTGCGCGCATTGCCAAAGTCAGTGTATCGTGCTGGAGCCGCCGTGTGTTGGCTGCGGGCCATGTCCGCGTGTTGTGCAGGTACCAGATGTTCAGCACACGAGCACCTGGGTGGCAGAAGGCATGGTACTGTGTTGTGGCTGCAGGCGCTGCGATGATCGTACTCCTGATTCAGCTACGACTTGTCGTAGGATTCCTGGCAGAGAAGTAGGACAAGCAGTACCGAAGAATGGTAGACCGGCGAACACGGTTGCAAGCAGTGTCGGGCCTTTCCAAAGCATCGTGTTTGGTGTGATGCACACGGCCGTCATGGTTACAAAAGCATCTGGTTGAGAACTCTGGCACTTTCAGGACAGCGGGCACACGGGTGCCACATCGCAAGGCAACGCCATGGCCCGGCCAGTCTTGGAGGGATTGCCATGAATTTGCAGATTGTGTATATATATAGAAGCTGCGTGGAAGCAATTATGCGGAAGCACGTACGAAACATATTAACATCAAGACTGCAGTGTAAACCATTGTGTGGGCTGACAACCTCTGCATGGCGCTATGGTGGCAGTACAGAAAACGCGATCTCATGTGGGAAGGGAGCTCTAGATCACCACACAAACCACCATGTAAACATGGCGTCGCTGCTCATCCCATGCGTTGAATATGCCAATTGGTGTCCCCAGTGTAGACGCCAATGGAAGCGTGGAAGAAAATCGGGGCATCCACGCGTGCACTCCCATTGGGAAGGCAGTGAGGAAGATGTTGTCCAGGAGCCACGGTGTCATGAAACCGGGAAGTCAGTGAGCACTCGATGATGCTCACCAACCACAGCTAGACTATATACATTCAACGTGCCGGAACAACTCTACTCACAACTCTAATCATCAACTAGCATGGACTGGTACGTCATGCATTAGCCATTCGCACTACCCACTCAGCACTAGACTAGACAGCTTCTCTCAACACACGGTGTCAACATGCCTGTGTTATTCGGTGGCAGGGTGTGAAGCATGGGATTACGCCCCAGCTCGAAGGCTACACGGGCAGCGAAGACAAGGCTGGCCAAGGAAGGACAACATGAACACACAACGAATGACTTGAGCAAAACAGTATGGGCTGTGAGAATATATGGCGCCCCGGTCAGAGCACAAGCGCAAGCGCATGTACATCAACACTGACCCCAGCAAGCGCACGGTATAAATACCGCTTGTGATGCGCCCAGGACCTCCCTGTTGAGCTGGCCTCGCCGAGGTATCAAACACACGAGCTGCCACATCCCGGCAGGTCGAGTGATCTCTTATTGTTCTAAGGCGAGCATGACCACTTATCTGAGGCTCGCGGTGACGTGTGGAAATGCACATTTCAGGGCTTTATCTGCGGCCTAGGCCTCGCTTATCAGCACCAACGGCTGAGGAGGACGTGGCCGCAAGGGGAAGCAAGCCCGCTCTTACTCAACTACCAAGCTTGTGGCAGTCATGCCCACCTATGACATGCATGGTTCGACTGGAACATACTTGGTGCCGTGCAGCCAAAGTCACCTACGAGTGAACAGGAAACCTGAGCATGCAATCACTACACGCTTGGAGCTCAGCAACACTGAGACAAAGCAAAGCACTGATGCTATGACGTCATATATTGACAGCAGAAGCTACATGGAACGTATGAACACAGTGCACTTACCAGAGCTCACCTACAGCTGTACATGTGCAGACGAGGTGTGACCACAGGTGCTCTGAACAATCACCGAACTCCCGCACGATGCCATCTGCGATGCTGCGACACTCGGGCTCGCTCTCTACCCTGCCAACGGCGGCGCGGCCGCATGGCATGTCCACCTCCGTAGGTGCACGGAGCTGCCGTGCACCGTCTTCGACGCCAAGCCCACCGGCAACACGCGTGTCACCCCCACTCAACTCCTCCCTCCAGTTTGAGCTGCACAACACCCTCATCAATGTGGGCAACCATATCCTGCTACAGACACGTAGAGCCGCCGTGGGTGGATACATATCCCCTGCCATGGCGATGCTGGTCTGCATCGCCGCCGAGCTGCAACTCCACGCACGCCTCGGCCGCGACCTGACGCGCCGCCTTGTCGGATTCCGCTACGTCGATGATGGCGTCGTCATCGTCTGCATGGAGACGCGCGCAATGTATGCCTCCATCAAAGCGGCTGTGTATGCGGCATACCCAGCTGGCATGGTCTGCGAGGAGACCGCCGACGGCAATGTCATCGACATCCTTGAGCACCGCATCATCATCGACCCGCAGCACATCCACCACCTCTTTCGCCCAAAGAATTTCCCTGTCCTTCTGACCAACGCAGACCCGCCTCGAGTGACGTTCTTCCCGCGCACATCACGGGTCGGTCGACTCTACTTCCGCGCTTGGATCATGGGCGCCTGTGCCCGCTTGCGCGACAACACCTCCGCTACACTGAACGGCTTCCTCCATGCTGTGGGATTCTTGGCTGTGTGGCTCAAAGCTGCGTACCTCGGGTACAGCGCGCCTGCCACACGCCACGCCCTCCTCTCCTTCCAACCAGGTTTCTTTGAGGACGGGTTCCACCGGGCCAGGGATGCCTTTCTGCGCTTGCTCGCAGCTGCCACGTGATGGCCGGAGATTGGGTTTGGGTGCAACTTCCCCGCCTGTTGCTATCTGTACATAATGGGTCCTGCTAGCACGTTTGTGCCCAGGAAGTGCTCACGGGTGGAGATCGCGGATGGAGATATATACGGGCGGGGTAATGATGGGGCATGGGCTGCCAGAATTCAGAGCCCTGCTGTGGCTTTGAACTTGCACTGTTGAACGCGGACTCTGGGCAAGTTCGAGCCAGTCTCTGGGCATTGCTAGATCTGATGAGGCTGGGGTGGGCGTGATGACACGTCATGACATCATTAGCTGCTTCGCGAGAGTTGCGGCAGTTGGCGCGCGCCGTGACGCCTGCGCCTGCTTTGTACCAGCGGTACCGGCAGTCGCAGCGGCTTCGCTCCGCACACCTCCTCACCTCGCAGCGCTGCAGCGTGGACACTGTACATTAGGCGTACTTATTTTTGCTCTCGGCCACGGGGCCTGAGCCTGGCCCTAGGCCTCGCACTTTCTGCGGGTGCGCGTGCACCAACCACTTCGCGCCAGTGCATCGTACTCACGCCCGAAGGCCCCAGCCTCGCTCTTACAGCACAGCACTACAATGAACGAAGACCTGCATGTGCCTTGCCCCGCGTGCCCTCGCCGCTTCCGCGCCGCCGGCGATCTGCTGGCCCACTGCCGGGGCTGCCACCCGAAGTACAAGTTCACTGAGGACCAACAACGGGCATACAGCTGCTACCACTGCGAGGCATGCAAGCTGCCCTTCTCGAGATACAACGATCCGGAGGGCCACAGGCATGCGGCAAACTGCCGCGGCGTACCAGCGGACTCCCACGCCCCCACTCCCGCCCGCACCCGGTACAGCGGCCGCACGGGCACGCCCACCAACACTGGCCGTGGCCGCTCGCGCTCACGACAGCGGACACCGCCGCACATGAGGGAGCCACTGGCGCAGGCCCAGCCCTCACACGTCGACGATGACCTGGCGGGACGACACACAGCCAATTCGCAACCGCCGCGGGGAGGCTCCGGTTTGGTGTGCCGAACGCCCACCCCTGCGGCTGCGGCGGGCGCCGGCTCGACTGCGCCTCGGCCGCAAAGCCAGCCACCCGCCCGCACCGATTTAACCAAATCGTGCTGTCTGACATCGGTAGATGAGCACCACAGACTTGACGGCGGGCTGGCTGGTGGCCAACAACCCCCAGGTGACGTCCCGTCACCACTGTCCCCCGGAGCCCCACTGCATGATAGCGAGGTGCACGATCAACGCACAGAGCCGCGCAGCGCCCGGCCATCCGCAGGCATTGCCACCTCACGTGCAGTCGTGCATTCACCTCGCCGTGTGGCCCATACGTGTGACAATGGGACAGCTACCACGACACCTACACTATTCGTGGCTGCACACGCAGAGACCAACCATGGGACGTCCCTGACCAACGCGCCTGCCCCCATTTGCCGCGCGCCGGCTCGCCGCCATGCCACTCCCCCGCGACCCTCCCATGCATCCTGCCTCCCCCCCGGCCAGCGCGCCGTCCTCCCAGATGTCTCCCGCGCCACCATTAGCGCTGGCCAACGGGTTGACTCTCACATGCGCGATCTGCCGGAAGCAGACCTCGTCAGCGACACCCAGGTGGATCCAATGCCAGCCCCAGACGCGCCGCCATCACTGGAGGCCCCCTACCCGGACATGCGGATCTTTCAGGGTGTGCTGGACGAATGCAGATCCAGCTGGGCCGACGTTGTGGCCACAGCGCTGGAACGTACCGCCGATGCGGCCGAGCGCAGTCACCGGCCCAGTGTAGAGACAGAGCTCAGGCTCCTACTCCTGCTGCCCAGCCAGGCCCCCGGCAACACTGGCGCGAGCAGGGGGCGCGCCAGGCGAGTCAATGCCTGCGTGCGCGAGATCCGGAAGCGGACCAGGGAGCAGATTTTGCTTGACACCGCTGAACATAGCGACCCCGGCCGCACTCGCACAGAAGTTGTGGCGGACGTCGCAATGGCAGGGCGCATGCACCGACATGCATGCAACGGCAATGTTGGCAGCGCTGCGCGCTGCTTGGACAGCAGCCCCATCGTTTCCATCGACCAGAACTCACTGCCACGCTTGCGAGCGCTGCACCCCCCCGCGCCCCCTCCAAAGCACGCAGCGCAGCCCACCCCAGCCAGCAGCTGCTCAGCGGAAGTTTCAGCGGCGCGGTTTGAGGCCATCGTGCAGAACCTGACACAGGGCTCAGCGGCCGGCCCCAGCGGGTGGACATACGAGCACGTCCGCAGCGCCGGGTTGTATAACGAGCGCGAGGGCGAGGCCATGCGCCGCTTCGTCAACCTCCTGCTGTCGGGCACCATCCCCCACTCCGACCTGCTGCTCGCCAGCCGCCTGATCGCCATCGCCAAACCGAACGGCGGCGTTTGCCCGATCGCTATCGGCGAAGTGTTCATGCGCCTCGCTGGTATCTGCGCGCTGGCGTGCGTCCCAGAAGCGCTGGGCCTGCTTGCCCCGCGCCAGATTGGGGTCTGTGTCCGCGGCGGCCCTGAGATTCCGAGCCACGCGCTGGCCCCGGACTTCTCAGATGCGGAGACGGTCACAGTGCAGCTCGACCTCGAGAACGCGCTCAACCTGATTGACCGCGAGACCATCATCGCGGAGATTGACGCGCAACTCCCCGCCCTGGCCGCATTCGCACGCATGGCGTATGGATCGCCATCGCCGCTGCTGGCACGTCAGCAAGACGGGTCGAACGCGGTTTTGTGGAGTGCATCTGGCGTGAAGCAAGGCGACCCCATCGGCCCCCTCTACTTCGCCATCGCGTTCCGGCCCACTCTGTTAGCGGCGCAAGAAGTGACCCCTGACACGTTAGCCATCGCGTGCCACGATGACCTGACGGTGCAGGGCACGGTCGAGCAAGTGGTAGCCATGGGTCGAGTTGTGCAATCCCGTCACCAGTGCAACAAGCAGAAGACGCTCGTCCACTGCACTGATCCCGCCAAGGCCTCGCGCGCAGCCGCCTGCCTAGGCGCCACGGTCACCACTGACGGCATGGTCGCATGCGGCGCGCCACTGGGCACCCCTGCCTATGTGGAGGCGTATGTGCGCTGTAGATGCAAACGCTCCGTCGAGCTCATGCAAAAAGCTGGAAGGCCTCCCGCTGGCAGCCCAGACACGGTGGGCTGTCCTCTTCCAGTGCCTGCAACATCGCGAAGCACACCTGCTACGCACTACCGACTGGGCCCACCTCGAACAGCCGCTCATGGACGTCGAGAACGCCAGCGATACACGCCATGTGCCGCATCATCAAAACGCAACAGCTCACCGACCTACAGAGTGAGCAGGCCTTGCTCCCTCATAGACATGGCGGCATGGGTCTGCGACACTACACAGCCGACGTTGCTGACGCCGCGCGCCTCGCGTCGGCAGCAGTTTCGCACGCGGTGCTCGCGGACGGCATCGACGGCGGCAAGCCGTTCCGCGGCGACGCCGCGATCCAGCACCAGGCCCGCCTCGCACGCTTGCGGAAGGCATGGCCGGCCGTGCAGGGAATATCAGACAGCCCGACCCCAGCCGACGCCTGGGCGTCTGACGCTTGCTCGAAGCTGCGCATGACGCAGCTCCAGAGCGCGCTCAGCCGGGCGGAGGCCGACGCGCGCTGGACCGCCACGCGCGACCATCTCGAGACCCTGAAGCACGGTCCGAAACCCCCAATCGGCGGAGACGGCATGCGCTGATCTCGCCCGCCTCCTCAGCTGCTCTGGCTCGCTGGCCTCGGCGTTCCTCACTGCCTACCCCGGCCCGGTGACGGGCCTGACCGACCATGAACTCCAGGTGGCTGTGCTGCTGCGACTGGGTGAGCCGCTGCTGCCCGTCCTGGACTCGGATGAGGCCTGCCCCTGCGGCCGCGTGGCTGCGTCCAGTACGCACAGTGTCATATGCGGACAGCTATGGGCGACTTCAGTCCTCAAGCACGACCTCATCACCGTGGCTTGGATGCGCGTGCCCATGCGCGCGTCGCTCGCTTCATCGCTTGAGCCGCACGTTGGCAAGCTCCCCGGAGGCATACGCGTGCTCCCCCTCCGCGGCAGCCGGCAGTCGCCACCAGCCACGCCGCCGGCGGACTTCACGCGCCCGCCGGCTGCGCCGTCTGCGAGTGCACCGGCCGCGCCGTGTCAGCACGGCCCGCCGCCGCCGCCGCCACCGGACCCCCCAGCCAATGCTGCGCCGGTCCAACCCCCACCCCATCTCTTGCAGGCCCCCCAGGCTTTGGACGTGCCCCACACCCCTCATGGCACCCAAGCCCCGGCTCCGGCCTCCCTTACCCTTACTGCCGCTGCCGCCCCCCCGCCGCCGCCAAAATCCCGACGTGCGACGCGCCCCCTGCCCCTGACCGGGCGGCAGCGCCCCCTCCTGCACCCCCGCCGCCCCGATAGCAGCGGCCTCCGCGGCGCGGCGACCTCTTGGCATTCCTCACCACGCGCATGGCGCTGCTGGACGTGAAGGTGATGCACCCGCTTGCCAGGTCGCATGTGCGCGGTGCGTCACATGAGGCTGGCGCGACCGCCGAGAAGGGCGAACGGCAACGACACATATGGCGCCATCACAGGTGCCGCCCAGTTCATCCCGCTCGTACATGAGACGTACGGCAGGGTCGGACGGGACGCGTACCGCTTCCTCCAGACGGTCGCGGAGGTAGCCGCAGGGCACGGCGCGGTGTCAAAGCGTACTTTCCTGCTCAATGCCATGCGCGACCTGTCCACAACATTGTGCCGCGCGCTGGCGCGCCAAGCCCGCGCGGCCGCGCCCCGCCGTGCTAGACTGGCCGGACGGGCGCTGCTGCCGGGCCTTCCTGTCCCCACAGACGGCCTGCCGGCGCTGACAGGCCATCGCGCATAGGCTTGCGTCTCGCCCCCCCCCCCCCCCTCCCCCCCCTCCGCCCATCTCGCCCCGCGGGCCTCCCCCCTCCACCCATTTAGCCCTGCAGTCCCCCCCCCCAGCACCCATCCCTCCTCCTCCCTCCCTCTTCCGTCCTCCCAGCGCACGTCCGCTGTTTCTCCTCTGCCCCCCTCCCCGGACACCGCTCGTGTTGCCGGGCTGGCTGTGGCTACGGCTCCTGTGACCGGGGCCTCGCGGCCTCGGACATGGCCGTAGCGCGCGCTGGCGCCCCCGTGCAGACTGCTAATGTCGAGTCAACGACCGCTTGTGCGCCCGGCGAGTGCTGGCTGTGTGTTTGGTGTGCGCGTGGCCTGCGTGGTACTGCGTGGTGTGTGCGTGTCTGCTTTCGCGCTGGCGTTAGTTCGTTCTGGCATTTGCTCGTGCGGCGCGTGGCCTTGGTGCTTGCGGTGGCCGGTCTGTTTGCTTGTTGCCTGGTCTGTTGCCTCGGCGCTGCTGGGTCTTAGATCTATCACTGTGTAACACGTCATGACGATGGTGTTTGAAATGCTGTGTTGCATTTGGTTTTTTTGCTGCAGGAAACAATACCAACCGGGCAGTCACGTGACCGCCAACTGGCACTGCGCCTGCTGTGGCATGGTTGCTTGCCTGGTGTTGCCCTCGTATCTGGGTTGCAGTGACGGTCTCTATGTAGCTATGATGCTACTGGCAGTGCTGTCTAGTCCTGCCCGTCTTCGTGTGAGCCATTCGCAGTCACGAACTTGGGTGCGCACGAGACTGATATCGCTACAAGGGCCTTGCCTGGTCCGCACAGCCGAGCGAACTTGCACCCCTCGTTCGCTTGCGAAGATGGATCCCGAACCAAACGAGCGCTTCCGTGCGCATTCATCCGGGATTCCGGATCCCCGGCATGTGCGCCACGCCTGACTTGGGCCATTCCTGACTGACCTGGAAGACGCGTTACGTCCGCTGTCGCTGCCTATGCAATGCCATCCTGGTACTTTAATGATGTGCTCATGTGACGTAGTCCACGAAAAGGTCTCATGTTCGGACGGATGCATAGCTCGACTATGTACCGTCACAGAGCTCCCCCCCTCATACGCCTCGAGCCCCTTCGAGGCTGACTCGAGTTGGCGTAGGGGAGAGAACCCGACCAATTCGTGCACCACAAGGACCATGCGAGCATGACCACGCCTTACGTAATCCCGGCCCAAAGGAATCGAACTCGGGCCATGCCGCATTGGAACCCCAGACCGATACCACTGTGACGTAGTCCACGAAAAGGTCTCATGTTCGGACGGATGCATAGCTCGACTATGTACCGTCACAGAGCTCCCCCCCTCATACACCTCGAGCCCCTTCGAGGCTGACTCGATTTGGCGTAGGGGAGAGAACCCGACCAATTCGTGCACCACAAGGACCATGCGAGCATGACCACGCCTTACGTAATCCCGGCCCAGAGGAATCGAACTCGGGCCATGTCGCATTGGAACCCCAGACCGATACCACTGTGACGTAGTCCACGAAAAGGTCTCATGTTCAGACGGATGCATAGCTCGACTATGTACCGTCACAGCTCATGTCCACGGGAACTTCCAGCGTGCTCAAAAGGCCTGTGTGCTTGTACGTCGAATACCAGTGCTTGACGCAACATCGGCCAGACCTGTGCTTGCCCTGCGCGCTGAATCGGCTCTGGATCCACTCACAGGTTCTGTAGAGCTGGCTTGAAGTTCCAGGGCTCAAACCGGGCGGCAGACGGTCCGGCACGGCCCCGGCACGCCTCCAGCTTGCGCCCACCGGCGACCAGTCCTGAGGCAGCGGTCACAGCCATATGGCTTCATCAAGCTCCGGCTCGCCACCGCAGACTGGACTCTCTGTCGCATTGATCGGGTCGGGTCATTATGCTCCAGCATACATTAGTGCCTTGCGGTGCGATTCCATCTCGGCACAAACGGACTGGCCATGGTGCTCATTTTGGACACGCTAAAGGCTGTAACAGCTTACATTGAACTGTGGGAAATCAGTTTGAAAAGATTAGCCGTATCGGGAATCAAGCAGCTGCAGAGTACGATTCAATCCCCCCCCCACCCCCCCCCCCCCCCCCCCGATAACGTGTACATTCTACCTTGCAACGGTCCTGCAACACCGCCCGCACATGACCCCCGTTTAATTATGGAACAAACCATTCAAGTTCCAGGACGTTATCTTTGTTCCGGGGGGCTGTGGTGATCCGCGCTGGTGTGCTGTTGCACCGCCTGTTTGCTTATGCGAGCTCCCGTCGCGCCAATGGCGCTCTTTCGTGTCCATCACCTGCTCAGGTCGTAGCTTCATCTACATTAAACTTGAATGAACCGTTCGCAGCTCCTTGCTTGCTGAAAGTGTGGCGCATACCCGCGCAGTGTACCGGGCATCGTGGCGGGGACCTGTCGGCCGCTCCGTCGCAAGCAGCGGCACACAGACGCCGAAATTGGGCACATTAGTATAATTTTTTTATCTTTCCAGTCTTCGCCGTGTTTGCCACGCGCAATTGGTCACGGAGATCAGTGTGTAGATGGCACTGCATTGCTGGAGCTCACATTTGGTGGTATTGGCCGCGATCACAGCCCACTGATGCCGCACACATGCCGTAGTACAATGACATGCATCATTTAGGTGGATGTCTCGATGAGATGCGTGGCCTACTTGCGACAGGTGTGTGTTGTGTCAAGTGCACGAATATTTTCCAGCTGATGTGACAGTTTGGTAGTAAATCGGCTACAACAGTTGTAGCCAGCCCGAAATAGCAGACTTGTGATGCTGTACACACAATGGACCCTCACACAGGACATCCTATCAACCGCTCCTATGGCTCTACACCCAAACCCCTCTCTGGCAACTGCTGTGCCAGCTCTTGTCCCAGCATCTCATATTCAGCAAGCCGTCCCATCTTATACCGAGCGTACAAATGGCGCATCACCTGAACTACTGTGAGGCGACTCCAGTTGTCCCGCGGCACGCCACCTCCGGGAAATAGCTTGAACTGTGCTTTGGAATCCTTGTTGCCTGCTTCGTTGAACCTACTCGATGTATTGACAGGCGCAAATCCCAACTTCATCAGCATGTCCACCTCGTGTATAATATGTACAAGCAACATGTGATCATAAGCTTTGAGTCTGTATGGCATGGCTGGGGAGCTGATTGCTCAAACGAAGCCAGAGCAGCTTTGTACTGTTTGATGCTGTCTCCAAGCTCCACCCGAGCGAGCTTTCTTGCGGGGTGGTGTAGCTGCTTGTGGCAGCTGGCCAGAGCTGCAAACAACGAGCGCATGTCCCGTATGAGACAGTCAAAGGCACGAATCAATTTCAGCTTGGCCAGAGGTTTCTGCATCGCATCCCACAGCTGTTCATAGTTCTGCAGCAGCTTCACCACGTGTGACCCGTGATATTTGGTCAGTGGACAATCTATTCCTAGGACCTGCTCGACAACAAGCTCGAAGTTGAAGCCCAGATGGAGCCATGCCACTGACTGGATGGAGCCACAAGCTGGGCGTGGCCAATCGTCTGGTGGATACTTCTCCATGTCGAGACGGTTTCCGTTGGGTGTGAGGATGTAGTGGAGGATGTTGCGGGCGAGTTCAAACAGTGCATTTCCCTGATTTGTGATCAGTTGCAGCATTTCTGTGTGCATGTCAGCGAACTCGACCAGGTCCTGCGCTTCAAGCAGGCATCTCAAAGCTATACAGATTCAATGCAGTAGCGAGCAAACAGTGATGCAGACCTCTGACCTTGAGGCTGGCGCGCTGAACTCCTTCGCAAATACCAGTAATGAAACGAGAAAGTTGAGTCAGCCTGGTGCTCCCTTTGCTTTCGGTTGTGCTATAGCATCATGGAGGACGGTTGCTGCGGCTGACGCCTCCAGCTTCTTCGCTCTTTTTGCAACATGCATTGCTGCACATTCAGCGTCTTGTTCCAGCTCACCCCAAGATCTTCTAAGAATCTTTTCCACCGGGAGGTCAGGTCGACCCTCAGCCTGCCTGGCCTGCAGTATCGTTGCAGGGCGCTCTCTGACAGCTTCAGCCTTCAACCTTGAACCCCAGCGACCTTGATGCTTGCAGTATTGACCAAAATAATAGTATGCAGGCATTGTGTTGGTAGTATAAGGCGTTTCAGTGTAGTCTTCCATCCAGACCGTGCCTTCCAAGGCGTGTGTTTTTGCTATTTCAGCTGCTTGCTCCTTGACCAGCACGCAGGCACTGCTTTGGGCGATTACTCTTCTATCCCATTCTCCAACAGTACTTCCTTGTTTACTTCTGAGCCGTATTCAGCAGTCACTTGCACGCTGGGCTTCAAGGCCGCGCTCCGAACAATGTGCCAGGATGTCTTGTTCTACAGTTTTTCCAATGCCGCCGTAATTGACGAGGTGTAACTATCACAGCACATGCGCGATTTTGCGATATGACAGTAGTGACTGTTAAGTATGTGCGTGGTTGAGAGAGAATTTTGATGCGCCGTGGTTGTGCGATGCGTTCCAACGAGTTGGGTGCTGTCAACATGCGTGCACGCGCAACCCACGCACGCTTTGGCTCGATCCAGTCCTAACTCTTATCGTCTGTCGCATAAATAGTCGATTGATTGATACATCCGGCGGTCGTAACCGCGTGGGGAGAAATTACAATAAACCCCCGACATATTTTGGGGGGGGGGGGGTGGGGGGGGCGGTTTGATTCGTAGTACTGCATGAGCCTACATTACTTGAATCCGTTCGATCGCAGCTCTGGCGACGTCGCATTTGCGGCCAGCGTGGCACGCAAAATCACAAGCTGAATCCGCGAGCGACTGAGTTTGGCCCGAACGCTGCCTGATTCATTGACCTATGAAAGCATTCCAAAGTACAGACAATCAAGAGATTCTCCCCACTACGTGATGATGCTACACATGTGCATGCACGTATAGCAGTGGCTGCAAGGAACGTCACTGTGAGCAGCAATCAATTGCTGCAGCGCTCGTGTGTGCGCGGCGGAACACACCCCCTTTGTATGATTTTCGCGCAGGCATCACTGCAGTGTACGGAACCACAGTGAGTTTGCACATGCATAATAAGTTGAAACGCGTCTAGACGAAGTGTGCAGCTCGCGCCAGAGCTCGCGACACATGCCAGTGGAGCGCGTTCTAAATACCTCTGTTGTTGCATTGAGATAGCTTAGGGCCTCAGCAGTGCCGAGGCAAGGAATCAAGCGGCACAGCAAACATCGCAAGCTGCCCCGCCTCCCGACGTGGTCGTGGTGGCATGCATGTGTGTTACACAGTGATAGATGGCATGCCTGTGTAAGACTGATGTAGAACCCTATGATGGAACCCTACCAGTGCTTGTGCACCAGACCACAAGAGCGTCACGATCCATGCATGTCCATGCTTCAGCATTCAGTTGCATTGGCGCCGCTGCCATTGCGATGCTGCCAATGCTTGACCACAAGCTTCCGACGACCGCATCACAATCAGTGCATGGCCGAGTGCAACCCAGCCACCCACCCCCACACACCCACTCACCCCCACACCCCCACATCCCCATACCCCCACACCCCCACACCCACACACCCACACCCACACACACACACGCCTTCAAGGATGGTCTGTGTCCACAGACTGACGCCCCTGTAGCTGTGTCCGGCTTTCTGCATTTTTAATTCACAGCCGGCATGCGCAGCCGGCAGACTCACCAGAGCTGCGGTAACCGCCGCCGTGACACTGTGCTGTGCTGTGCTGCAGGCAGGTGCCGTTGCCGGTGCGCATCAAGTATGTATGGAGCCGTGCGGATCATGACAGTGCCGAGGGCCTCCGACAGCAGGCTGCTGACCTGTGCACGTGTGCCCTCAGCCACCCACGTCTATACGCTTGCACATGCATGCAAGTGAGACTGTGCTTGCCGCGGCTGTGGTCAGGGAGTACGCATGCACAATGTGGCTGTGGCCGTGTGAATGTGGCCGGCTGTCCTCATCGCTTTGTGTTGACTGCGTCCCCCGGCAACTTGCTGAGTTCATGCTGACCTGCTGCTTACATGCTGGCTCTCTCTCGCATGTCATGCATGTCGTGACGACCCCCATTGCTGGGCTCGTGCGTTGATTTGCTGGTACCAGACCCGTCCTGACACCTGCTGAGTCAGCAGTGCTGATGTGGCTGTCCATCTTGAATTGTGCCACTCCTGAATCAGGCGCAGGGCTCCTCACATGCTGTGCACCAGCTCTGGATGGTGGCCCTGCCTCTCATCATGAGAGTCTCATGGATGGTATGAGCTGTCAGGCTGTGCTGTGCTGTGCGATCGCGCCTTGAAACGCATGCGGCTCTGTACTGTCATGACATGCATATGATGTCATACTGTCGGCAATGCTGGCTCTGATAGTACAGGGCAGACGCCGAGACTGCCACGGGGCCGGAGGGGTGGGAGACCATCCTGGCCGACCCGGAGGTGGCCGCCGTGCTGGTCGTGCTGCCCACATGCGTCGCGCCAGAGGTGCGCCACACGGTCCCTAAAGCATAATGTACATGCATGCATCCACATGTGTAGCGGCGCTGTCGTAATGCATGCATCCACATGTGTAGCGGCGCTGTCGTAATGCATGGCGCGGCGACATTCGGCACACGCCGACGCAAGCTACCACTGGCACCCCTGTGCTGCTCCGCACCAGCAGCGCATTGACATGTAGAGGCACATCTGGTGCTGTGCCCAAGGTATCGAGATACGTTACAGAGGCATGCTCCACAAGGTGGTAGAACACACAGGTACGAACATAACATCTGGTGCTGCGCCTAAGATTGCTGCCGCGATGGCAGCTCAGAATGGCACAGCACAGCACCAAAGCGCAGTCATCGGTGCAGTACGCACTGCAAGCGGTCGAGGCTGGCAAGGCAGCGTTGTCTGAGAAGCCCATTGCGGACAGCATGCATTCCGCGCATGCATACATGCAGAGGTATGCTGCGCTGCCGTCGCCGGCGCCATGGCTGGTGGGGGAGAACTGGCGTTTCCTGCCGGTGTTTGCCGACGCCGCGGCGGTGGTGGGGGCGCGGCTGGGGCGCGTGAGCAAGATGGACCTGCTCTGCGACATCCCCTTGGCCAACAGCAAGTGCGCGCTCTGATGATCTGAATGAAGCTTAATCATACCAGTACTGCTGCCACGGCCACTGGCCTGCGCTGCTACTTACAGGATGGCCTGGCCTGGTGGGGAGCACGCCCAGCACGCACAGCATGCACATGCCCAGCACCCAGCGTGCACATGCTCAGCACCCAGCGTGCACATGCTCAGCACCCAGGCGATAACCACTGCCGGCGATGTACATGCCTGTGACGGCAGTACAGTTACGTGTCATTTACCGGCGTAACCAGCAGTCGGCGTAACCAGCAGGGCTGCATGAGGCAGGACTGGCCGAGGACTGCAGCATTAGCTAGTTTTGCCGCTGCCAGTGTGTACACGTGGCTGGCTGGCCCGCTCCGCCGACGCTGCTCCGGCCCTCGCGCCAGAGGTTGCTGTTTCAGCGACAGCAAGTCAGCCTGCAGTCACGATGCGACGCCTAAGCATGGATATCGATTCTGGCATGCATGCTGCTGTGCCGCTGCGCGCGAAGCGCAGCATGCAGCGCATGGCTTCATGACTGGCCATCATCATGCTGGTCAACATCCGGCTCCGCACCCTCATGCTGAGCGCGCTGTGAGGCACCGTAATGGTGCGCGCGGCATGCAGGTACACTACAAGCAAGTGGCGGAAGGCGCTCTCCGGCGGGTTCATGCTGGACAGCGGTGCGCCCCTGCATGCGTGCGCAGCGTGCGTGCCTGCCGTTGCATGAAAAGCACACGCATGGTCCTCCTGCATGTATGTTGCCAAGTTTGGGCATGGTCAGACATGCTCTGGTGGCCAGACACGCTCCAGAACGCACAACCAGAGCACAGCAGCCAGCATGGCTAGCGTGTTCATGCATGCAACCATGCGCCATACCTGGTGGTTGCATTGGGTACCAAGGCCTATCTTATCTCAAGGCCTATCCATGCATGCACGAAGGGCTCAGCCAGCAGCGGCCCGGCTGTGGCAAGTGTTGTGCGCTTTGTGCTATGAAGCATTGCAGCTGCACGGCACGGATTGCGCAATGCGTGGACCGAACTGTCTCCTGAACTGTTCTGGATGGCACCCGCGGATGGCTCCCGCGCGCGTGCTCGGCTGCCACTCCTCTAGATCTGCGCCGCTTGCGTCTCTGCCGGGGCGCTGCTGGAGGGGTGCTGCAGTGGCGTGTTACACAGATCTAGAAGTGAGTTGCACAGAGATGTATCAAGGCCAAAGCATGCTAGCAGTGCCGATGGAAGGAGGCAGGTAACAACAACATCCGGAGTAGCCCCAGCCAGCCAGCGGGTCTACGCGGGGGGCCCCGGGCCATCGCTAATCCAGCATGCGGCGCATTGCCGTGCAGCCCTGGCCCACGTGTACATTCCATGCCACTCACCAGAGCCAACCAGCTCCATGCTGCGCCAGGGTTTCGCCCAGGACCGTCAGCATGCATGGCCCGTCGCTGTGGAGCGGTCGCGAACGTCAAACAAAAGTGTGCTCAGTGACACTTGCACCATTACTTGGCCGCGCTAGACTTCATCGAGATCGCACATGGGTGAGCCGCACGCATGTGTCATCTCGCGTGTACTCTCTAGTCGCCACGTGTGGCCACACGGACATGCTGTCCTGTACCCCTGCAGCTTGGGTACAGTTGAGCTTGAGCGGGGTGAGGCGCACGCACGCGGAGATCGAGCTCGAGTCCGCACCGCCGAGCTGTCTGCAACTCATACCATTCGTCAATCATGTCTACACTTCAAGCGGGATTTGTTCAGCCGAGCTGTGACGTGCGTGCTGCGCGTGCTGCAGGTGTGCACCAGATCGCCGTGCTGCGAATGCTGGCCGATGCTGCGGGCGCCGGCGCGCCGCTGCGCGCGAGCGCGACGGCATCTTACCACGCGCAGCGCGGGCTGAGCAACCCCGACACGCTGGTGGGCTCGGTGGAGTGGGAGTCGGGGCTGCGGACAGGCGTCTCCATCACGCTTGTAGCCGCATATGTACGCCCTGCATGCACGGCCTCCTCGTGTCGTCAACATACCTGGTGCTGCGGCATATGCATGGCCGCGACCCTCCCCCTCTGTTGGCCATGGGGGGCTGGCGGAAGACCTGTGTCACGTCCGGCTATGGACATGTAATCATGCATGCATGTACCACATGGATATCACATCATGCATAGCTATGTCCTTCCCCAGTCAGTGTCATAGCGGCACGTGCCGCTATGACACTTGCCAGTGTAGTTGCCCGCCACTCAGTTTAAGTTGCTCTCGATGGAGAAACCTGTCATGTTACTGGCAGCGCTGGCCAACATCACATTTGAAATCATTAACTAATACACACGCATCCTGCATGGCAAGGCTCCTTGAAGGCTCATCATTAAGAGACCGTCCATATATGTCACAATGCATGCAGACGAGGTGGAGCCTGAGCGCGTCCGGGGAGAGCGGGACGGTGGAGGTCAGCCGCGGCGCGTGGAACGGCAGGGGCGAGAACATGCGGCACGAGCTGTGCTACCGCACGACCGCGGCCGACGAGATGGTGTGCAGGCAGTACAGCATTGACAGCATGGAGCGCGAGCTCGAAGCCTTCCTCCGCGCCGCCGCCACCTGGCGCAGCGGGGCGCAGCATGACCCCGCGCTCGCCGCTGAAGTGGCCAAGGGGTCCCCAGGTGAGGCCCTTCTGGACCTGGCCATCCTGGAGGCCCTCATCGAGGCCAGCCGCACGGGCGTAACTGTGCCAGTGGCTGGGGCCGCCGCTGCGTGACGGTGTGACCAGCGCGCAGCACGTTGTCAGCAGCGCTGAGGAGCGTTAACGTTTACAGTCTTGCGTGCGTTGTGCAGTGTTGTGGTTGTAGAATTCGAATTGTTCGTCACGCCGGTGCTTGTGCTTCTAGCACTCCTACACTGCGGTGGAACCACCTGTGTAGTATGCTGAGCGCATCTGGCAGGCCAATATTAATGCGCTCCAACTCCAGGCGCCCGACCTGTAATCTGTGATACGTTTGGCGGACTTGGCCAGGGTTTGGGTAATTATAATTCAAGCCAGTTGCTGCAACGCAGCAGCCCACGCCCACGCGCATGGCCGCTGCAGTGATGGTCTGAGGCTTGCAAGCGGGCCTGTGCTCATGGCCAAGCGGGCCTGTGCTCATGGCCAGCTTTGAGACCCTATAGCTCCAACAATGTTGCATTTACAACTCTTCGTGGTCACTAGTGGCGAGATATGCATGCCATATGATGCACTTTGTCTGCGGCGTGACAATGTTTTGAACGGAGACTCTCGGATATGATCCCATGGGGAGAGCTGACTGGCTAGCATGTGCATGGATTTCATAGTCAAACGCGCGCGCATGCGCATGGATCTCGTCAGGGCGCCTCGGCACGACCAAGCGCACTCGCCATGGCCAGTCTCTCTGCCGCGGCCGGGCTCTTGCGTTGATCTCAGTGGGACACTCGCCAGTCCAGGCCTCTACACGTTCAGGATCCACACCGATTCAGACAGACGCGTCCGCTGTCGCGAAAGTACCATTGCGCACACGCATGCTTCGTGGCAGACCCGAACTTTTCCAACATCCAAAAACAGAATGGTAACCGGTGGCCCGGCGGATCCGGAATGTAGAGCTGCCAAGAGACCCGATGCGCGTCGGGTGCAGCTCATGATCATTCTTGTAGTGTGTTACATGTACAGTGGCGTACCAGGGTAGTGTATTCACTGTGATAGATCAAGGACTCAGCAGCACCTAGGCAGCAGAGCAGGCATTTTCATGGTGACAGTCATGAAACCATGCCGTACACAACATCAGGTTGTGCTGGGTCCTACATCTATCACCGTGTAACACACAACACCAGGTCTCCTCCTCAAGCAACAGTTGTGGCCGTATAAGGCTGTACATGTGCAATGGGCCTGCACCCACGATCGGCCCTGTGACCATGTGTTACACAGTGATAGATCTAGGACTCAGCAGCGCCGAGGCAACAGACCAGGCAACAAGCAAACAGACAGACCGGCCACTGCAAGCACCAAGGTCACGCGCCGCACGAGCAAATGCCCGAACGAACTATCGCCAGCGCGAAAGCAGACACGCACACACCACGCAGGCCACGCGCACACCAAACACACAGCCAGCACCCGTCGGGCCCACAAGCGGTCGTCGGCGCGACACTAGCAGTCTGCACGGGCGCGACAGCGCGCGCTACGGCCATGTCCGAGGCCGCGAGGCACCGGTCCCAGGAGCCATAGCCCCAGCCAGCCCGGCAGCCCGAGCGGTGTCTGGGGAGGGGCGCAGAGGAGAAACGGCGGACGTGCGCTGGGAGGAGGGAAGAGGGAGGGAGGGAAGAGGGAGGGATCGGGTGCGGGGGGGGGGGGGGGTAGGGGGGCTGCAGGGTGAAATGGGTGGAGGGGGGGGGCGCTCGGGGCGAGATGGGCGGAGGGGGGGGGGGGGGGGGGGGGGCGACGCAAGCCTATGCGCGATGGCCTGTCAGCGCCGGCAGGCCGTCTGTGGGGACAGGAAGGCCCGGCAGCAGCGCCCGTCCGACCAGTCTAGCACGGAGGGGCGCGGCCGCGCGGGCTTGGCGCGCCAGCGCGCGGCACAATGTTGTGGACAGGTCGCGCATGGCATTGAGAAGGAAAGTACGCTTTGACACCGCCCCGTACACGTGTCCCGCGGCAACCTCCGCGACCGTCTGGAGGAAGCGGTACGCGTCCCGTCCAACCCTGCCGTACGTCTCATGTACGAGCGGGATGAACTGGGCGGCACCTGTGATGGCGCCATATTTGTCGCGCTTTTGCGGTGCGCCCTTCTCGGCGGTCGCGCCAGCCTCACGTGACGCACCGCGCACATGCGACCTGGCAAGCGGTGTCCCTGTGACCATGTGAAGCAGCGCCGTACGATCTTGCCTGCTTGAAAGTGGGCGCGCACCTGTGCAACGCAGACGGCACGATAGCCGTCCAGTGCTGCGACCACGCCGAGACACTTCGGAGGGAGGGTGTGACGATACAAGCTGTACGCGGCAGCACAGTCTTCTGGAAGCCTTCAGAAGGTCCTCGAGGAGGCAGAGATGCTTCTCTGACCTTCCGCGCACATGCCTGTGCCGAGGTTGCTGTGTTATGTGGTCACCAACACTGCTACGTGAGCATGCTCGAGAGAGCATGGCTGACGTGAGCATAGACCCTTCTAGAAAGGGGTGTTGGCGTGTGTGGGGATTAGCACATTGCAAATGGGCTAAAGGCAGGAGTCGCACACAGGCCGGAACACTATATAAGCGCTATGGTGTGCTGGCTGGACCTTAAAGGGTTTACACAGTACAGCTTGACACAACCCAGGTACAATCGGAGTACCGTCACAGTGGTATCGGCGATTGAGAGCTTACTTTCCATTACACTACAGTGTTCACAAGCTTGTCTAGGTCGTTCCCCAAGGTTAAACCATGGCTCCTCGAACCGCTAGAAAGCTTACGGCACAGGGCAGCGCCCCAGCCAACATAGCACAGGCCAGCGCGCCTGCTGCAAACGAAAGACCCACGAACGATACAGTTCCGAGAGTTGGGCAAGCGAGTGCTCCGACCGTAGTGCAAACTACTAACGTGGGCAACACGCACACACAAAACCAAAACGCCGGCCAAAGCAGCGCTATGGCCGCGCGTGACGTCAATCATCCGGTTGACACCGAGATGACAGACGTGGACACGCGGGTTGCAAACCCAAGTGTCCCGGAATCAGGGACAGTGCATCCCACAGTCACGACCACCGAGGTCCGGGGCGTGACGCAAGGAATAAACCACCTTGCAGTCGACGGGCCTGATCGAACAGGCACCGTTGGCACGCAACAGGCGCAAAATCCGCCAGCGCCATCGCCAGCCGCGCCCGTGGTTGCCGCTGCGGCAACTTTCTCTGCGCAGGACGTCCAATTGATCGTCAATCAGGCAGTATCTACGGCGGTCGAGGCCGCGGTGACCCAAACGCGGACCACCCTGCTATCGGCACTGGAAAGGACTACACAGGTACCTACTCCCGCCAGAATGTCTGATAAATTGGGCGTGCGTGACCTGAAATTGCCTGAGTTCAAAGGCAGTCACAACGAACGGTCGAATTTCATAGAACCTGATTTTTACCTGCCGTTGTTGACGTGGACGAAGGAAGTTCTGGTGTTGCTCGGTGCTAGCGGTTTGCCCCAGCGTCAGCAAGCGTTTAGCATCGTTAATGCATTAGCGGGAGCTGCGCGTCGATCATTCCTTAGGACGTATCCAGACCTGAATCTCGAATCCAGCACGCCAGATGACGTGATGCGCAAGCTTATCGCGCTCGTGCCTGACCACAAGGCTATGTTCACACAGAACGCTCTAGACATGTCCTTTGCGTCCAAAACTCTGCGTGATGACATTGAGACATTCGGTATGTTCGTCCAGCATGGCGAGATGCCAGCCGATGGTTCCCATTTTTGGTACAAACATCTGGTTCAGAAAATTCTGTCCGTACGCTCAGACCTGCTGACGTTGTCGCAGAACTATCTCAACACGAGCCTTCAGTACCGTCCGACAGAGTCGTTCGGTGCGCTGATCACGAGGGCAATAGAAATTGTCTGCAAACTTGATCAGGAGGGGGTCCTCGTGCAGGTACTGCGTCACGAAAAACGCACAAAAGCTTCGGATATGTCTGACACCAGTGCGCCAAAAAAGCGAAAGACAGACTCAGCCGGGTCCGAGTCGAAACGCGGGAACAAGCACGGTGACATGTCATACGCAGCGCTTGCCAAACGGTTCGACCGATGTGGCAAGTGCGCCTACCATATTGCAGACCCGCATGAGCGTTCCCGCCATGAGGCGTCATGCACAGGCGAGAAGGACAAGAACGGCAACGACATGTTCGCTGCTCGCATGGGCAAAGTGCGATCCTTGGTCAAGAAAGGCCAGGCAGATAGAGTGAACAAATTCCCTAGCCGGAACGCCTCTGAGTCAGGAGGGAAAGCCCATAAGAAAGTGTCGTTTGCCAAGTGAGGGCACGGCGCTGGGTCCCTCTCTACCCTTGTCGCTACTCTAGGCAGTGTTGGAGACATTGCTCCCCATGAGTACGACAGTGTAGACGAGTTTCTGAGCTGTGCGGTAGAGAAAAGGTGTAACGTATTGGAAGTTGATCGCCCAGATCAGGTTGCGAGAGTGTTGACACACTACCATACGTGCAAGTCGAATTCACCCATGCGTACGGCAGCGTACTTTGCTTTGCCCAAGGCGGCACTGCCAACAGCGGCGACTAAGGGCATGCATGAGATGTACACTCTACAGTCGCGCGCTGACGACGCAGTATCTGAGCACGTGGTGTTTTACGACTCGCCAGCGTTGAAACGCGGGCCACATAAGTTGCACGATCTGCCACCAGGGCTACAGCAGTTTCATACAGCACCATTATTGCATGAGAAAGACAGTGATGGTGAATCTGTGAACAACGATCTGACGTTCGTGTTCTCTGCGTCGATAGCTGGTGTGCACTGCACAGCGCTCGGGGACTCCGGCGCGAAGCACAGTTTTGTGAGCAAAAGTTTTGCACAGCGACACAAACTGACTATTCACAAGAACAGTGTACCAATCGTTATGGCCGATGGTAGACAAACTGCCACCTCTGGTTATGTGCACTGCAAGTTGAAAATCCAGGCATATCAATCAGATGTCATGCTGCATGTTGTTGAAATGGTGCCAGGGGTAGATGTGATCCTTGGAGATGATTGGTTCATCACTGAGGGTGCCTGTATTGACTACGGCAACTCGGATGCCAGAGCATACGTGCCAGCGAGCATGTGGCTTAGGCGAAAACGCCTACGCATTCTTCCCCATCAGAGTGCTGCTGTCGATGACTCGACACCGCACGCGGGTGCGCCAGACACAGCAGCGCCTGGAAAGATATCTCTGTTGTCACACGTACAAGCTGCCAGAATACTGTCGCGTCCTAGCATGGATCGGGCAACTCCATTCCTGGTCATGTGCCGCGATAAGAAGGAAGAATCCGCAGAGACATCAGAAACACGCGAACAGAAAGTGCACGCTCTGCTTGACGAATTCGCAGAAGTGTTTGATGCGCCAACTGTTGGTGAGCGGCAGGATGATACTCCTGAGGGCATTCGGTTGCAGCCCGATGCTACACCGCCCAACAGGCCAGCGTTCCGCTTATCCATGAAAGAACGTAAGGAGGTAGAAAAGCAAGTCCAAGAGTTGTTGGATGCTAGACGCATTGTGCCGTCAACCTCAGCATTTGGTGCACCAGTGCTGTTCGTTCCAAAGCCGGACGGTTCGCTGCGCATGTGTATAGACTACCGCGCACTCAATAAGTTGACACTTAAGAATAAGTACCCACTTCCTCGAATTGATGATCTGCTGGATAATTTGAGCGGTGCAAAGTACTTCACCTCCCTCGATTTGACATCGGGATACCACCAGATCGGCCTGCACCCCTCAGATTGGGAGAAAACGGCATTCAACACACATGTGGGGAAATATGAATGGCGAGTGTTACCATTCGGGCTTTGCAATGCTCCGGCGCTCTTTCAAGCGAAAATGAACAAACTGTTCTCCGGGCAGCTGAACCGGTTTGTGTGCGTCTACCTCGACGACATACTAATTTATTCGCGAACAGAAAAAGAGCATCTGCAACATTTGCGGATAGTGCTGGAAGTGCTGAAACAGAGTCAGTACAAAGCCAAACTGTCTAAGTGTGAGTTTTTCAAACCGGAATTGAAATTCCTGGGTCACATCGTGTCCACGGAGGGGATTAAGCCTGATCCAGCGAAGGTACAAGTGGTCAATGACTGGCCGCAGCCTCGTTCTGTGTATGAAGTGCGCAGCTTCCTGGGCCTGGCAAATTACTTCCGGCGATTCATTCGTAAATATGCGAAAATAGCCAGCCCTCTGACAGATCTACTCAAGGGCATTACCGCAACTGACCGGAAGGGAAAGCTGCTGCAGTGGGGCAAGCTCTCAGCAGAGGCTGCTCGCAACGTGCAAGAGGCGTTCACACATAAGTGGACCTCTGCGTGCGCACAAGCGTTTTCAGATCTGAAAGATGCTTTGATAAGTGCACCTGTACTAGCACTGCCAGACTTTTCCGAGTCGTTCACTGTTGTGTGTGATGCTTGTACAGCTGCACCGGCTGTGGGTGGCATGCTGCTCCAGAATCGGCACCCAGTCGCTTTCTATTCTAAGAAGCTGTCTGGGCGTGAAGCAAACTACTCTGCTTCCGACATTGAAATGCTTGCCGTTATCTATGCACTGCGAGAGTGGCGGTGTTACTTGGAGTTGGCAGACAGGCCATTTGTGATCGAGACGGATCATCAGCCTAATACATACGTTGATCAGTGTACCAACCCGCATACTCTGAAGCGCAGAGCGAGGTGGTTGTATGAGTCGTCAGCGTACGACTACGTATGGAAATATAGGCCAGGCGCGTCTAATGTCGCGGATCCGATATCGCGTGCACCGCAACACTTTGCAATAATGCAAGCTGGTGGTAAATGTGTGCGTACGCTTGACAGTGTAACGGCCCACCATCAGAGGAATTCTGTCGCTCTCTTCTACGCTGGTGTCCTGCGTGAGCCACGCACTGCTAAGGGGGGGAGACGGCGCAAGAAACAGAAACTCAATCGAGAAACTGTTGTGAATGTCCATCCTTCGGCACAAGCTGTCAAAGGCTATGTGGTTCACAATCTACTTGCCCGTTGCCGACAAGGTTGCGAACAGATGCAGCGATCAGACCAGAAACGCTTTGACAGACTAAAACTGGTAAAACACCAGGACGGATTGTACTGGACGAAGAATGATCGCCTGTACATCCCCGACGTTGAAACGTTGAGAACAGAGTGCATAGAATCAGTGCATTCCCACCCGCAGTATGGTCACTACGGGGTGGCTCGTACGATCAAGAAGGTGAGAGAGGTTTTCCACTGGGAGCGCGTGTCAGTAGACGTGGCGAAATTCGTAAAGACTTGCGATTCGTGCCAGCACGTCAAGGCGTCGCACCAGTTGCCACAGGGCGAATTACACCCTCTCCCTATCCCAGGTCGACGATGGGAATCAGTGTCTTTAGACCTGATAACTGACTTGCCTGTAACTGAGCGGGGTTACAATACTATCGTGGTCTTCGTTGATCGCTTGTCGAAGATGGTGCACCTGGCGCCATGCACAAAGAATGTCACTGCCACAGATCTGGTCCACCTGTTTGAAGATACAGTGTGGAAGCTGCATGGAATTCCCAGCAGCATAGTGACAGACCGGGACGTGCGCTTTGCGTCGTTTTGGGAGCTCATGTGCGAGCACTTCGGCATTGAGCACAACAAGTCCTCAGGCAAGCACCCCCAGTCTGACGGGCAAACAGAAAACGCCAATGGTGGTGTTAGAGGATACACTCAGGCATTTCGTTGACAACTCGCAGAAAAAACTGGGACACGGCTGTTGCCAGTGGCAGAGTTCGCCATGAACAATGCACACAATTCGACCATCGACAACACGCCGTTCATGCTGAACTACGGGCAGCATCCCGACACTCCCATCTCGCAAGTTTTGCGCAAAGAGAATGCGAGAGTGAACAAGTTCGTCGGCAGGTGGTCTGAGCAACTACAAGTTGCCAAGAGGTGCATAGAGGCAGCACAGCAAAGGCAAAAGGCCTCGGCTAATCGCCGCAGGAGACCGGCAGAGTTGCTAGAGGTGGGAGACCGAGTGCTGGTCCACATCAAACACTTCAAGCTAAAGCAAGGCTTCAAGTTGAAGCTAGCGCCCCGGTACTTGGGCCCTTTTCCGATTACAGAAGTGATTGGTCAGCATAGGCTCAGCTTTCGTGTTGAGTTGCCAAGCCCGTTGCATCGCATGCACAATGTATTCCATGTCTCGTCACTGAGGAAGTACCATGGCGATGGTCCTTATCAGCCCCCAGTAATTCCAGAGGTAGAGGACTCTGAATTGTTCTTTGAGGTTGATCACATCTCTGATACTAGGGATGTGCCTAGACGGCAATACCATGTGCATTGGGTAGCGGCGGCCAAGGCTGGCATGATGCCATGCTTCTACATGGTTGCGACCCATCACATCCGGGACTTTTGGTCGAGCCGCAACCAAGAGCCACCGACAGACGCTTTCCCTTGTCGCTAGACGAGCTGACTGACTTGCTTGAGGCAAGCAAGAGCTTAGGGGGGGAGCTCTGTGACCGATACAAGCTGTACGCGGCAGCACAGTCTTCTGGAAGCCCTTCAGAAGGTCCTCGAGGAGGCAGAGATGCTTCTCTGACCTTCGCGCACATGCCTGTGCCGAGGTTGCTGGTGTTATGTGGGTCACCAACACTGCTACGTGAGCATGCTTGAGAGAGCATGGCTGACGTGAGCATAGACCCTTCTAGAAAGGGTGTTGGCGTGTGTGGGGATTAGCACATTGCAAATGGGCTAAAGGCAGGAGTCGCACACAGGCCGGAACACTATATTAAGCGCTATGGTGTGCTGGCTGGACCCTAGAGGGTGTACACAGTACAGCTTGACACAACCCAGGTACAATCGAGTACCGTCACAGAGGGATCTGGCGCCGAAAAAGTGTGCTCAGTGACACTTGCACCATTACTTGGCCGCGCTAGACTTCATCGAGATCGCACATGGGTGAGCCGCACGCATGTGTCATCTCGCGTGTACTCTCTAGTCGCCACGTGTGGCCACACGGACATGCTGTCCTGTACCCCTGCAGCTTGGGTACAGTTGAGCTTGAGCGGGGTGAGGCGCACGCACGCGGAGATCGAGCTCGAGTCCGCACCGCCGAGCTGTCTGCAACTCATACCATTCGTCAATCATGTCTACACTTCAAGCGGGATTTGTTCAGCCGAGCTGTGACGTGCGTGCTGCGCGTGCTGCAGGTGTGCACCAGATCGCCGTGCTGCGAATGCTGGCCGATGCTGCGGGCGCCGGCGCGCCGCTGCGCGCGAGCGCGACGGCATCTTACCACGCGCAGCGCGGGCTGAGCAACCCCGACACTGGTGGGCTCGGTGGAGTGGGAGTCGGGGCTGCGGACAGGCGTCTCCATCACGCTTGTAGCCGCATATGTACGCCCTGCATGCACGGCCTCCTCGTGTCGTCAACATACCTGGTGCTGCGGCATATGCATGGCCGCGACCCTCCCCCTCTGTTGGCCATGGGGGGCTGGCGGAAGACCTGTGTCACGTCCGGCTATGGACATGTAATCATGCATGCATGTACCACATGGATATCACATCATGCATAGCTATGTCCCCCAGTCAGTGTCATAGCGGCACGTGCCGCTATGACACTTGCCAGTGTAGTTGCCCGCCACTCAGTTTAAGTTGCTCTCGATGGAGAAACCTGTCATGTTACTGGCAGCGCTGGCCAACATCACATTTGAAATCATTAACTAATACACACGCATCCTGCATGGCAAGGCTCCTTGAAGGCTCATCATTAAGAGACCGTCCTATATGTCACAATGCATGCAGACGAGGTGGAGCCTGAGCGCGTCCGGGGAGAGCGGGACGGTGGAGGTCAGCCGCGGCGCGTGGAACGGCAGGGGCGAGAACATGCGGCACGAGCTGTGCTACCGGACCGCGGCCGACGAGATGGTGTGCAGGCAGTACAGCATTGACAGCATGGAGCGCGAGCTCGAAGCCTTCCTCCGCCGCCACCTGGCGCAGCGGGGCGCAGCATGACCCGCGCTCGCCGCTGAAGTGGCCAAGGGGTCCCCAGGTGAGGCCCTTCTGGACCTGGCCATCCTGGAGGCCCTCATCGAGGCCAGCCGCACGGGCGTAACTGTGCCAGTGGCTGGGCCGCCGCTGCGTGACGGTGTGACCAGCGCGCAGCACGTTGTCAGCAGCGCTGAGGAGCGTTAACGTTTACAGTCTTGCGTGCGTTGTGCAGTGTTGTGGTTGTAGAATTCGAATTGTTCGTCACGCCGGTGCTTGTGCTTCTAGCACTCCTACACTGCGGTGGAACCACCTGTGTAGTATGCTGAGCGCATCTGGCAGGCCAATATTAATGCGCTCCAACTCCAGGCGCCCGACCTGTAATCTGTGATACGTTTGGCGGACTTGGCCAGGGTTTGGGTAATTATAATTCAAGCCAGTTGCTGCAACGCAGCAGCCCCGCCCACGCGCATGGCCGCTGCAGTGATGGTCTGAGGCTTGCAAGCGGGCCTGTGCTCATGGCCAAGCGGGCCTGTCTCATGGCCAGCTTTGAGACCCTATAGCTCCAACAATGTTGCATTTACAACTCTTCGTGGTCACTAGTGGCGAGATATGCATGCCATATGATGCACTTTGTCTGCGGCGTGACAATGTTTTGAACGGAGACTCTCGGATATGATCCCATGGGGAGAGCTGACTGGCTAGCATGTGCATGGATTTCATAGTCAAACGCGCGCGCATGCGCATGGATCTCGTCAGGGCGCCTCGGCACGACCAAGCGCACTCGCCATGGCCAGTCTCTTGCCGCGCCGGGCTCTTGCGTTGATCTCAGTGGGACACTCGCCAGTCCAGGCTCTACACGTTCAGGATCCACACCGATTCAGACAGACGCGTCCGCTGTCGCGAAAGTACCATTGCGCACACGCATGCTTCGTGGCAGACCCGAACTTTTCCAACATCCAAAACAGAATGGTAACGGTGGCCCGGCGGATCCGAATGTAGAGCTGCCAAGAGACCCGATGCGCGTCGGGTGCAGCTCATGATCATTCTTGTAGTGTGTTACATGTACAGTGGCGTACCAGGGTAGTGTATTCACTGTGATAGATCAAGGACTCAGCAGCACCTAGGCAGCAGAGCAGGCATTTTCATGGTGACAGTCATGAAACCATGCCGTACACAACATCAGGTTGTGCTGGTCCTACATCTATCACCGTGTAACACACAACACCAGGTCTCCTCCTCAAGCAACAGTTGTGGCCGTATAAGGCTGTACATGTGCAATGGGCCTGCACCCACGATCGGCCCTGTGACCATGTGTTACACAGTGATAGATCTAGGACTCAGCAGCGCCGAGGCAACAGACCAGGCAAACAAGCAAACAGACAGACCGGCCACTGCAAGCACCAAGGTCACGCGCCGCACGAGCAAATGCCCGAACGAACTATCGCCAGCGCGAAAGCAGACACGCCACACACCACGCAGGCCACGCGCACACCAAACACACAGCCAGCACCCGTCGGGCCCACAAGCGGTCGTCGGCGCGACACTAGCAGTCTGCACGGGCGCGACAGCGCGCGCTACGGCCATGTCCGAGGCCGCGAGGCACCGGTCCCAGGAGCCATAGCCCCAGCCAGCCCGGCAGCCCGAGCGGTGTCTGGGGAGGGCGCAGAGGAGAAACGGCGGACGTGCGCTGGGAGGAGGGAAGAGGGAGGGAGGGAAGAGGGAGGGATCGGGTGCGGGGGGGGGGGGGTAGGGGGGCTGCAGGGTGAAATGGGTGGAGGGGGGGGCGCTCGGGGCGAGATGGAGCGGAGGGGGGGGGGGGGGCGACGCAAGCCTATGCGCGATGGCCTGTCAGCGCCGGCAGGCCGTCTGGGGGACAGGAGGCCCGGCAGCAGCGCCCGTCCGACCAGTCTAGCACGGAGGGGCGCGGCCGCGCGGGCTTGGCGCGCCAGCGCGCGGCACAATGTTGTGGACAGGTCGCGCATGGCATTGAGAAGGAAAGTACGCTTTGACACCGCCCGTACACGTGTCCCGCGGCAACCTCCGCGACCGTCTGGAGGAAGCGGTACGCGTCCCGTCCAACCCTGCCGTACGTCTCATGTACGAGCGGGATGAACTGGGCGGCACCTGTGATGGCGCCATATTTGTCGCGCTTTTGCGGTGCGCCCTTCTCGGCGGTCGCGCCAGCCTCACGTGACGCACCGCGCACATGCGACCTGGCAAGCGGTGTCCCTGTGACCATGTGAAGCAGCGCCGTACGATCTTGCCTGCTTGAAAGTGGGCGCGCACCTGTGCAACGCAGACGGCCACGATAGCCGTCCAGTGCTGCGACCACGCCGAGACACTTCGGAGGGAGGGTGTGACGATACAAGCTGTACGCGGCAGCACAGTCTTCTGGAAGCCTTCAGAAGGTCCTCGAGGAGGCAGAGATGCTTCTCTGACCTTCCGCGCACATGCCTGTGCGAGGTTGCTGTGTTATGTGGTCACCAACACTGCTACGTGAGCATGCTCGAGAGAGCATGGCTGACGTGAGCATAGACCCTTCTAGAAAGGGGTGTTGGCGTGTGTGGGGATTAGCACATTGCAAATGGGCTAAAGGCAGGAGTCGCACACAGGCCGGAACACTATATAAGCGCTATGGTGTGCTGGCTGGACCTTAAAGGGTTTACACAGTACAGCTTGACACAACCCAGGTACAATCGGAGTACCGTCACAGTGGTATCGGCGATTGAGAGCTTACTTTCCATTACACTACAGTGTTCACAAGCTTGTCTAGGTCGTTCCCCAAGGTTAAACCATGGCTCCTCGAACCGCTAGAAAGCTTACCGGCACAGGGCAGCGCCCCAGCCAACATAGCACAGGCCAGCGCGCCTGCTGCAAACGAAAGACCCACGAACGATACAGTTCCGAGAGTTGGGCAAGCGAGTGCTCCGACCGTAGTGCAAACTACTAACGTGGGCAACACGCACACACAAAACCAAAACGCCGGCCAAAGCAGCGCTATGGCCGCGCGTGACGTCAATCATCCGGTTGACACCGAGATGACAGACGTGGACACGCGGGTTGCAAACCCAAGTGTCCCGGAATCAGGGACAGTGCATCCCACAGTCACGACCACCGAGGTCCGGGGCGTGACGCAAGGAATAAACCACCTTGCAGTCGACGGGCCTGATCGAACAGGCACCGTTGGCACGCAACAGGCGCAAAATCCGCCAGCGCCATCGCCAGCCGCGCCCGTGGTTGCCGCTGCGGCAACTTTCTCTGCGCAGGACGTCCAATTGATCGTCAATCAGGCAGTATCTACGGCGGTCGAGGCCGCGGTGACCCAAACGCGGACCACCCTGCTATCGGCACTGGAAAGGACTACACAGGTACCTACTCCCGCCAGAATGTCTGATAAATTGGGCGTGCGTGACCTGAAATTGCCTGAGTTCAAAGGCAGTCACAACGAACGGTCGAATTTCATAGAACCTGATTTTTACCTGCCGTTGTTGACGTGGACGAAGGAAGTTCTGGTGTTGCTCGGTGCTAGCGGTTTGCCCCAGCGTCAGCAAGCGTTTAGCATCGTTAATGCATTAGCGGGAGCTGCGCGTCGATCATTCCTTAGGACGTATCCAGACCTGAATCTCGAATCCAGCACGCCAGATGACGTGATGCGCAAGCTTATCGCGCTCGTGCCTGACCACAAGGCTATGTTCACACAGAACGCTCTAGACATGTCCTTTGCGTCCAAAACTCTGCGTGATGACATTGAGACATTCGGTATGTTCGTCCAGCATGGCGAGATGCCAGCCGATGGTTCCCATTTTTGGTACAAACATCTGGTTCAGAAAATTCTGTCCGTACGCTCAGACCTGCTGACGTTGTCGCAGAACTATCTCAACACGAGCCTTCAGTACCGTCCGACAGAGTCGTTCGGTGCGCTGATCACGAGGGCAATAGAAATTGTCTGCAAACTTGATCAGGAGGGGGTCCTCGTGCAGGTACTGCGTCACGAAAAACGCACAAAAGCTTCGGATATGTCTGACACCAGTGCGCCAAAAAAGCGAAAGACAGACTCAGCCGGGTCCGAGTCGAAACGCGGGAACAAGCACGGTGACATGTCATACGCAGCGCTTGCCAAACGGTTCGACCGATGTGGCAAGTGCGCCTACCATATTGCAGACCCGCATGAGCGTTCCCGCCATGAGGCGTCATGCACAGGCGAGAAGGACAAGAACGGCAACGACATGTTCGCTGCTCGCATGGGCAAAGTGCGATCCTTGGTCAAGAAAGGCCAGGCAGATAGAGTGAACAAATTCCCTAGCCGGAACGCCTCTGAGTCAGGAGGGAAAGCCCATAAGAAAGTGTCGTTTGCCAAGTGAGGGCACGGCGCTGGGTCCCTCTCTACCCTTGTCGCTACTCTAGGCAGTGTTGGAGACATTGCTCCCCATGAGTACGACAGTGTAGACGAGTTTCTGAGCTGTGCGGTAGAGAAAAGGTGTAACGTATTGGAAGTTGATCGCCCAGATCAGGTTGCGAGAGTGTTGACACACTACCATACGTGCAAGTCGAATTCACCCATGCGTACGGCAGCGTACTTTGCTTTGCCCAAGGCGGCACTGCCAACAGCGGCGACTAAGGGCATGCATGAGATGTACACTCTACAGTCGCGCGCTGACGACGCAGTATCTGAGCACGTGGTGTTTTACGACTCGCCAGCGTTGAAACGCGGGCCACATAAGTTGCACGATCTGCCACCAGGGCTACAGCAGTTTCATACAGCACCATTATTGCATGAGAAAGACAGTGATGGTGAATCTGTGAACAACGATCTGACGTTCGTGTTCTCTGCGTCGATAGCTGGTGTGCACTGCACAGCGCTCGGGGACTCCGGCGCGAAGCACAGTTTTGTGAGCAAAAGTTTTGCACAGCGACACAAACTGACTATTCACAAGAACAGTGTACCAATCGTTATGGCCGATGGTAGACAAACTGCCACCTCTGGTTATGTGCACTGCAAGTTGAAAATCCAGGCATATCAATCAGATGTCATGCTGCATGTTGTTGAAATGGTGCCAGGGGTAGATGTGATCCTTGGAGATGATTGGTTCATCACTGAGGGTGCCTGTATTGACTACGGCAACTCGGATGCCAGAGCATACGTGCCAGCGAGCATGTGGCTTAGGCGAAAACGCCTACGCATTCTTCCCCATCAGAGTGCTGCTGTCGATGACTCGACACCGCACGCGGGTGCGCCAGACACAGCAGCGCCTGGAAAGATATCTCTGTTGTCACACGTACAAGCTGCCAGAATACTGTCGCGTCCTAGCATGGATCGGGCAACTCCATTCCTGGTCATGTGCCGCGATAAGAAGGAAGAATCCGCAGAGACATCAGAAACACGCGAACAGAAAGTGCACGCTCTGCTTGACGAATTCGCAGAAGTGTTTGATGCGCCAACTGTTGGTGAGCGGCAGGATGATACTCCTGAGGGCATTCGGTTGCAGCCCGATGCTACACCGCCCAACAGGCCAGCGTTCCGCTTATCCATGAAAGAACGTAAGGAGGTAGAAAAGCAAGTCCAAGAGTTGTTGGATGCTAGACGCATTGTGCCGTCAACCTCAGCATTTGGTGCACCAGTGCTGTTCGTTCCAAAGCCGGACGGTTCGCTGCGCATGTGTATAGACTACCGCGCACTCAATAAGTTGACACTTAAGAATAAGTACCCACTTCCTCGAATTGATGATCTGCTGGATAATTTGAGCGGTGCAAAGTACTTCACCTCCCTCGATTTGACATCGGGATACCACCAGATCGGCCTGCACCCCTCAGATTGGGAGAAAACGGCATTCAACACACATGTGGGGAAATATGAATGGCGAGTGTTACCATTCGGGCTTTGCAATGCTCCGGCGCTCTTTCAAGCGAAAATGAACAAACTGTTCTCCGGGCAGCTGAACCGGTTTGTGTGCGTCTACCTCGACGACATACTAATTTATTCGCGAACAGAAAAAGAGCATCTGCAACATTTGCGGATAGTGCTGGAAGTGCTGAAACAGAGTCAGTACAAAGCCAAACTGTCTAAGTGTGAGTTTTTCAAACCGGAATTGAAATTCCTGGGTCACATCGTGTCCACGGAGGGGATTAAGCCTGATCCAGCGAAGGTACAAGTGGTCAATGACTGGCCGCAGCCTCGTTCTGTGTATGAAGTGCGCAGCTTCCTGGGCCTGGCAAATTACTTCCGGCGATTCATTCGTAAATATGCGAAAATAGCCAGCCCTCTGACAGATCTACTCAAGGGCATTACCGCAACTGACCGGAAGGGAAAGCTGCTGCAGTGGGGCAAGCTCTCAGCAGAGGCTGCTCGCAACGTGCAAGAGGCGTTCACACATAAGTGGACCTCTGCGTGCGCACAAGCGTTTTCAGATCTGAAAGATGCTTTGATAAGTGCACCTGTACTAGCACTGCCAGACTTTTCCGAGTCGTTCACTGTTGTGTGTGATGCTTGTACAGCTGCACCGGCTGTGGGTGGCATGCTGCTCCAGAATCGGCACCCAGTCGCTTTCTATTCTAAGAAGCTGTCTGGGCGTGAAGCAAACTACTCTGCTTCCGACATTGAAATGCTTGCCGTTATCTATGCACTGCGAGAGTGGCGGTGTTACTTGGAGTTGGCAGACAGGCCATTTGTGATCGAGACGGATCATCAGCCTAATACATACGTTGATCAGTGTACCAACCCGCATACTCTGAAGCGCAGAGCGAGGTGGTTGTATGAGTCGTCAGCGTACGACTACGTATGGAAATATAGGCCAGGCGCGTCTAATGTCGCGGATCCGATATCGCGTGCACCGCAACACTTTGCAATAATGCAAGCTGGTGGTAAATGTGTGCGTACGCTTGACAGTGTAACGGCCCACCATCAGAGGAATTCTGTCGCTCTCTTCTACGCTGGTGTCCTGCGTGAGCCACGCACTGCTAAGGGGGGGAGACGGCGCAAGAAACAGAAACTCAATCGAGAAACTGTTGTGAATGTCCATCCTTCGGCACAAGCTGTCAAAGGCTATGTGGTTCACAATCTACTTGCCCGTTGCCGACAAGGTTGCGAACAGATGCAGCGATCAGACCAGAAACGCTTTGACAGACTAAAACTGGTAAAACACCAGGACGGATTGTACTGGACGAAGAATGATCGCCTGTACATCCCCGACGTTGAAACGTTGAGAACAGAGTGCATAGAATCAGTGCATTCCCACCCGCAGTATGGTCACTACGGGGTGGCTCGTACGATCAAGAAGGTGAGAGAGGTTTTCCACTGGGAGCGCGTGTCAGTAGACGTGGCGAAATTCGTAAAGACTTGCGATTCGTGCCAGCACGTCAAGGCGTCGCACCAGTTGCCACAGGGCGAATTACACCCTCTCCCTATCCCAGGTCGACGATGGGAATCAGTGTCTTTAGACCTGATAACTGACTTGCCTGTAACTGAGCGGGGTTACAATACTATCGTGGTCTTCGTTGATCGCTTGTCGAAGATGGTGCACCTGGCGCCATGCACAAAGAATGTCACTGCCACAGATCTGGTCCACCTGTTTGAAGATACAGTGTGGAAGCTGCATGGAATTCCCAGCAGCATAGTGACAGACCGGGACGTGCGCTTTGCGTCGTTTTGGGAGCTCATGTGCGAGCACTTCGGCATTGAGCACAACAAGTCCTCAGGCAAGCACCCCCAGTCTGACGGGCAAACAGAAAACGCCAATGGTGTGTTAGAGGATACACTCAGGCATTTCGTTGACAACTCGCAGAAAAACTGGGACACGCTGTTGCCAGTGGCAGAGTTCGCCATGAACAATGCACACAATTCGACCATCGACAACACGCCGTTCATGCTGAACTACGGGCAGCATCCCGACACTCCCATCTCGCAAGTTTTGCGCAAAGAGAATGCGAGAGTGAACAAGTTCGTCGGCAGGTGGTCTGAGCAACTACAAGTTGCCAAGAGGTGCATAGAGGCAGCACAGCAAAGGCAAAAGGCCTCGGCTAATCGCCGCAGGAGACCGGCAGAGTTGCTAGAGGTGGGAGACCGAGTGCTGGTCCACATCAAACACTTCAAGCTAAAGCAAGGCTTCAAGTTGAAGCTAGCGCCCCGGTACTTGGGCCCTTTTCCGATTACAGAAGTGATTGGTCAGCATAGGCTCAGCTTTCGTGTTGAGTTGCCAAGCCCGTTGCATCGCATGCACAATGTATTCCATGTCTCGTCACTGAGGAAGTACCATGGCGATGGTCCTTATCAGCCCCCAGTAATTCCAGAGGTAGAGGACTCTGAATTGTTCTTTGAGGTTGATCACATCTCTGATACTAGGGATGTGCCTAGACGGCAATACCATGTGCATTGGGTAGGCGGCGGCCAAGGCTGGCATGATGCCATGCTTCTACATGGTTGCGACCATCACATCCGGGACTTTTGGTCGAGCCGCAACCAAGAGCCACCGACAGACGCTTTCCCCTTGTCGCTAGACGAGCTGACTGACTTGCTTGAGGGCAAGCAAGAGGCTTAGGGGGGGAGCTCTGTGACGATACAAGCTGTACGCGGCAGCACAGTCTTCTGGAAGCCTTCAGAAGGTCCTCGAGGAGGCAGAGATGCTTCTCTGACCTTCCGCGCACATGCCTGTGCCGAGGTTGCTGTGTTATGTGGTCACCAACACTGCTACGTGAGCATGCTTGAGAGAGCATGGCTGACGTGAGCATAGACCCTTCTAGAAAGGGGTGTTGGCGTGTGTGGGGATTAGCACATTGCAAATGGGCTAAAGGCAGGAGTCGCACACAGGCCGGAACACTATATAAGCGCTATGGTGTGCTGGCTGGACCCTAGAGGGTGTACACAGTACAGCTTGACACAACCCAGGTACAATCGGAGTACCGTCACAGAGGGATCTGGCGCCGATGCATCTCGCTATGGCGGGGCCCCTTGCGATCCGCCCAGACCATCACGTCCCTTCGCAGCGATAGATGATGAGGCCAGACCGTGCTTGCCATGCACAGAACGGGCTGCGTCGCTGCGCATGCAGCTGGGAGCCCGACTTCGGGAGTCAGTTGCCAGCGGCCTTGGTCGAGCGTCCCATGGGATGGCAACAAGGCCGCTCGCGGACAGCTGGCAGCGTGCAACGCGCGTGCTGCATGGCTGTGCCACGCATGCAGCTTGCAGACTGGACACGGTTGACTCACTGAGATACGTTACAGATGTATGCTCCACAAGGTGGAAGAAAACAGAGGCTCGATTCATGGCAATGCACCAAAAATGAATCACCATGGCCAAGCGCCGTACACAGACAGAAACACAACAGCTTCTGTAATACGCTAAAGTTCCCTCGACACATTCTCACACGCTATTCACTAGTGCTGCTCACAGCACGGTTCACAACACACTCAGAACTGCTCCACCGGCACGTCCAGGCCCGGCATGAAGTGCTTGCCGGTCACACGCGCAATGGCCGACAGCGACTGAGCATACATGTTGGCATTCCCCCTCTGCAACGCACAAGACAACTTCTTGTACGTGTTCATGACAAACACCGACGGTTGACTCACTTACCGCATGCGGCCGCATTGGCAAGCCGGCGCGCGGTCGCGGTCTATGCTCATTGAGACTCCGCATTGCACGAACTCGGCATCTGTACGTGCACGTTGGGCTGCACATGCCGGTACTGCCTGAGGCACCTTGCAGCAAGGACCGCGAGTCGATGTTGCGCTACGATGGACTCACTCATTGATGCTTCAGTGGTGGTGAAGCGAGCGACGAGTAGTGCTGTCTTCAGGCAAACCAGCCGTGTCTGCGTACTGCACCAGGCCTACGGCGCGCACTACAAGCATTAGAAACGGGGGACGCAGCGCAGCCATGGAGCCCGCAGCCAGCTACCAATATAGATTTGTTTTGTGTGTGTACTTGTTGTAAATCCGATTCGACCTGGTTGTCCTGTGCGCTGTCCCGGTGGGACGAAGGATAGCTGTTGTCGACCCTTTCGACGGTGTTAGAGACCAGTAAACCAAGCGTGGTCGATCTCAACTTCTGTTTGGCCTTAACGATGAGATTTCGGGTTGATATTTCGGGTTGCGGCTTCAGCGAGGGCGCGGCCGGTGCACAGTGCCGCAGCGCGGAAGCTGCTACCGAGTCCGTTCGTTGCACGCGATGCGTGGGGCCGTGGGTAGCGTCAAGCATGTGTAGGCGGCGCCGCTGCGTTGTCAGTGATCGCGACTGCTGTTGCTGACCGCTGTTCTGTGCACGGGTGGTCCAAGAACACAGGCAACATCGACATTCGCAATATGGCCCGAATACCCACCAATGACCACCTGGTGCGCTCACTCCACCCACCCCGGCCCCCAGCGCCTCGGCCGTGCCTTCCACCCCATGTGGCACCCAGACGCTGGCGCATTCCCCGCCTGCCCCCTTGCGCCCCTCCGGACCGGCGGACAACGCTGCCCCGCTCGGCGACGCCGGCGTGGCGGCCGCCACGGCGGACGGCACCTCAGAGGGACCAGCCGCCGCGGCTGCACTCGTCGCTGCTGCCATCTCAGCCGTTGTTGCCTCGTCCGAGGTCAAGGCTGCCGCGGCCGACACGGCAGGCGCCATGGACGTAGACGTCCCCGGCGAGGCGGCTGTCGGTTACAGGGGCGCGCGAGAGCTCGGCGCGGCAGCTGCCGCCGCCGCCGCAGTGGCCGTGAAGGGGGCCGCCCCGGCCGGCGAGTGCGCGGTGCGGTGTGAGCACCTGCCACAGGTGGGCCCGGTGGCCACTAGTCCGCCGCGACGCCTGCCCGAGGGTCGACGGGGCCGCGCGGCCGCGGCTTGCGCCCGGCCGCTACCCCCCGCTCGCAGCGCGACCCGGAACGGGGTGATCTGCTTGTGATGTTGCCCTGCGACACCGTTGTGGCCGATGTGTGCGTGACCTGTCCGGTGGCCCCCTCCCGGGTCGTCGCCGCGGCAAACACGCCAGGGGCTGCCGCCCAGCTGATGGACGACCGGAAGCGAGACAAGTACGGCCGCTCCGGCACAGGCGCATGTCGCTTCGTGTCCCTGTCGCATGAGACGTTTGGCCGTGTGGGCACGGGTGCGTTCGCCTTCCTGAATAAGATCGCTGACTTTGCTGCGGCTTCGGGGGCCGTGTCCAGGCGAGCGTTCTTGCAGAATGCCATGTGCGAACTCTCCACCACTCTGTGCCGTGGTGTGACGCGCCAGGTCCTCGCTGCGGCTCCGCTGCGTATGCGGCTGGCGGGCAGGGCGGTGGTGCCTGGCCACGATGTCCCGTCGGACGTGCTATAGGCGGCCGCTGGCCGCCTTGCTGGACCGGGTGCCGCGGCTGCAGCAGCGCAGGCCGGCCCCGCGTCTGGTCGTGTTGGCCCGCCCTGCCTTCCCGCGAGCCACCGTGGGGGGAGTGATGCGGCGCCGCTAGTGCCCTTCGCGCCCCGCCCTGCGGCCCCTGTCGGGCGGCCGGAGGGGGAGGGCTGGTACGCCTTGCACTGTGGGGGGCGTGCGCCCCCGGGCTCTCATGTGCGGGGGGCCCGTGATGGAATGCTCCAGTGGGGCAGGATGGAGTGGGGGTGCTGCTGTAGGGGGGTCGGTGGTGGCTGGTTTTGCTGGGGTGGGCAGTAGTGCGGTGGTGGTTGTTGCTGTGCGCGGTTGTGGCGCGGGTGCCGTAGTGGAGGGGTGCGGGAGTGCGCGTGCGTGTGGGTGCACCCACGTGCGTGGGTGTGGTTGTGTCGGCTGTGTCGGTTCGTTGTTGCTTTTTCGCCTGGGAGAGTGATTGCTTTTTGCTGGTGTCTACTTTCGGGGGTTTTGGCCGTCTACTTTCCTTCTGTTGCCCTCGCTGCCGGGCTATTGCGTTCATCTCCGTGTAACCCACCAATGACCACCTTGGAGCCACCGCGGGAACTGCACCAAACACCAACTTCAGCCAATCAGCTTGTAACTAATACAATATGAAAGCATGATTAAAATTCTGTTCATCTGTCTTTGGAGATTCGAAAACGTCCGTGGAGCACGCTGGCGGATTTCGCGACAGACCATGCTCGCGTCTATTCTGCGTTATTCCGCGCCAAACTGGCAGCCTCTATTTTGCGTCATATGTCACAGCCAGACACGTCCACTTCATAGTCATAGATGCATGAGACTACATCCGCATCATGGCGAGCACCATGGCACTCAACACGATTCCTGAGATGTCAAGATACCTGGCAGTGCCGAAACCAAATGTCAAGACACGAGGCAGCTCTTATGTGGGCGTTGCAATGCGTAGCTACCGCGGTGGCCGGCCGTGAGATTTAAACAGCAAGATTCGTTAACAATTGCCATACTGAAATCTCTAAGCGGCCGAGGCTGTGCGGTTCAAGCTGTGCAGCGTATAAGTGGCCGCGAACTCTCGCGAGTACTCGCGAGTGACCTGTGTGGCTACCAGTACATGTGCATGCGACGGGATCCGCGGGATAATCATTTGTGGTTGATCTCGACAGCACAGCGCGACGGCGCCGGTTGCGGCCGCTGCAGCTGCATGCAGCGAGCTGAGAATCACTCCCGCGAGCTGCCGCGGTGTTGGCACCTCATGAGGCCTCCTGCACGATCGTGCTTCTGAGGCGATTGCCTCGTGCATGATTATGGCTTGACGGAAATGTAACAGACGGGCAGTCTTGTTGCCAGACGGGTATGCGCGGGCTGCAGGATTCTTGCATCTGCTCTGTCGTTGGGGTTCTTGATACTGCCGCATGCGGGCGGCGGTGATCAATGCACCCCAACCAGATTCACGGATACAATGGCCGCATCCTGTGAACACGCACACGTGTGTTACACGGAGATGACACGTGAAGGTCCGTTTCACCTCCGTGTAACACATGAAGGTCCGGCGGATGTGCTTGCATAACCTCGTATGAGCCGTTGCAAAGTCTACCATGGCCATTGTCAACAGGGCTGCATGCAGCGCCGCGCGCATGCCGCCGCTGACGCACTATCCTATCCCGGAGCTCGGCGGATTTGTTGTCAGCCGTGAAAGCAGCCGCCGTGATCGCACACGTGCCACACATCGGAGGATATTGCACGTGAGCTTTACCACAGTAAATGTCAGGATAAGCAGATGAGCAATGATGGCTCACGGACAAGGAGTAGTGCGCAGAGATCTCGAATTCGTGCTGACGAGGGCGCAGCACAGCAGGTCAAAGTCTCGGAACAATTGCCAAGCTTGCGTGAAGATCTGTCACTGGATGCGCAGGTGTGCTCTCGGCAACAAAGATTCCAGATGTGTATGCATGCATGTGGCGACATGTCATAGGTTAAGTAGCATGTCACGTGCGCAAGACGCGTCCACACATTCGTGTCCAGAGGGACAAACAGGTCACAGTGCGGAAGCTCCAATGCTCCGATGCGCCGGTGCTCTCACGCTCAAGAACGCACAGGTTGTACACGGAACGACAGCTGTAGTCTTTCCGGTGCTTTTGATAATAGCAGTATCTCCGTGGAGCTATTCTGGAGTTCTAGCGATGCTTTGTCACTCCGGCTACTTGCCGCAAGAATGCAGCTGATCCAGCAGGCTCAATTGCAGTGCTGTATGCCACTAGAGCCTCATTGCTAACTGTAATTTGTAGTACTGCTTGCGTGCACTTGGGGTCGCCCCGCACGAGCTCGGCATGGGCGCCCATCCAGCGGCGTGAGAGCAGAACGAGGCCCTTTACAACTAGTCCCAAGTGACAGCGTCAAATCCATCACCAAGCCTCAAAATGCCAACAGCCAGCAAAAGGCAGATTCAGGAACGTGGCGACGTCCGAGTCGCAAAGGCGCTGTGCACAGGCGAGCAGGCATCAGTCATGGTGCGGACTCAGCCGTTCCCACATGTCTGCGCATCCAACCGATGAGTCCGCTCGTTGATGCTTCTCAGGAGTCACCCATGTCTTTCAAAGGGTCGTCAGGCGTTGCATCGGGCCATCCCCCGGGATGGAAGCTCCGTTCGATCATGTGTTGGCGCAGGTCGGTGTTGGCGCTGGACATGCGCGGAATGTGTTCGAGCGCATCGAGACTCTGCCGACGTGTGTGTGCGTGTGTGCGTGACAGGTGCTGCTGGATAGTTCACAACAAGTGCGCACGTAAGGCCAGTATCTCGCGTATACATGTACAGCGACGATAATGCCACTCGCACCCACGTTCACTCGTGGAGCATTCGTTCTTCTAACGTACGGGCACTGTTTTTGAACATGCCTGCTGCATTGCCGTTCCTTGGTTGCTGCGTTCTGCAGTCTGCGCACCATGTTCGCTCGGAGGCGTAAGTTTGGCCTGGCCGACGCGGCGACGATCGCTTGGGGCGCTTCGGCGAATCCTCGAGTCATCGTTCCCTGTGAAACTGTCAACTTCGCCGATCAGATGCACTGCGTTCAGCCCCGATTTGCATGCCGGCTTCACAAAAAGGTCTACGAGACGACCAGCTCGCGGTTTCGCGTCAGACACCACTGGTACGCCAGCCAGCCTAATCACCACGGCAACAGACATTGCGCCGAACCAAACACCGCGTCGCCGACACATCGCGCTTCGCAACGGCTGTCGCGTAGACGTCTGCAAACAGCCCCGCTCAGACTGCACGGGCCGGCTAGTTGTGTCGAACGTCGCACGCTCGCGCACGGCTCGTCTTTACCCCTCAACTTTCGACCTCGCCGCCCACCATCGCCGCGTGGATCCTGACAGCAGGGTGCCCTACATCGTGCGCACCTGACAAGCTATGCGTGTGTACGTAGTCCGATGCGTAACCGAACTGTGCTTATGCCGTGGTGCTTATGCCGTGCTCGGCCACGCTGTCACGGACGGTAGTCACACGCCCCTCGAACGCAGGTTGACAAGGATTGCTCCACAGCCATGGCTGCGGCTGTCCTGGACCGCGGCGCGGTGTCGCACTTCCTCGCCTCTCTCGGCACGATGGACGAAGCTGCTCTGGCTGCTGCGCCAGAGGCCTGGCACAGCATACTGAACCTCATGTCCGCAGCGTCCCAGCAGCCCTCCCGCGCGAGAGCCCAACTGCAGCAGGCCCCAACTGGCGCCCAGCGTCCACAGCATGCACTCGCGAGTGCAGCAGCAGCGGGTGCAGCAACAGCGCAGCGGCTGCAGCAGCACTCCACTGCCACCACGTCAGCTGCAGGAAAGCTGTCCACGTGCGCCGCCCCGGCTTCAACTACCGCCACTCCCCCAGCGCCCTGTGCGCGGCAGCCCCTGCCGACAGCCCCCCACTCCAAGCGCAGCCCGCAGCAGGCCGCCGCTGCAGTTCCGGGGACGGGAGTGCATGATCTAGCACAGCTGCTCACGAATCGTGCCGGCGCGCCCGGCCATAGCACGGCTCAGGGCGCCAGCCAAGTTGGTCAACAGTCCGCGTGGCGAACCCTTACGCCACAGCGTATGATCCCCAGCCGCCGCACACAGAGGCCGGTGGCACTGACCCCCGCGGCTAACCCCAGCCACCCGTCACCAGTCAAGCTGCCCACAGCACAGCAGGCAGCACATCCACGGACTCCACCGGTTCATCCGCCGATTCATCCACAGAGAGCGGCTGACGCGCCTGCACTGGCCGGGCCCCCGGGGGGCCTTCCGGAGGCTACACCCGCGGCTGCGGCCGCGCCCCCGCCCGTGCGCTGCGCCACAGCCGCAGCTACACCAGATGGTAGCGCGGCCAGCGCAGCGGGGGTGACCCACGCGGGGGTGACCCCGCTGGCTGGTGCGCCTCCACCGCAGCTGGTGGCCAAGTCAGCTCAGCCGCTGCTCGCCGCGGTCGCGGCGGCTGCCGCGGAGGATTCTGCGGAGCCGCTATCGCCGACCGCTGCTGCCGGAATCGCGCAGTCGCAGCAGGCGATGCAGCAGCACAAGAGCGCGGCGAGCGATGCGACCATGCATGCCAAGACGCGCACTTCCTCTGCAAAGGGTGGCACCTCCACACTGGAGCCGCCGCCCGCCAGCGCAGCTGAGTGCGTCACGCCGCCCCCCGCACCTGCCGGAACCGACTCTCCGTGCGGCACTCAGCTGGCCCCTGAGCCCAAGCGGCGGCGCGCCTGTGCCGCAGCAGCCACGCCTTCCCCTGAGCGTGAGGCGGCAAGTGCTGCTGTTGGAGCGTCAAGGCCGCCGGGCGAGGCGCTGGCTTCGGCCCTCGCCTGTGCGGACCCCGGCGCAGCGCCCGAGCAGCCTGCAGACGCAGATGCTGCATGGGGAGGTGGCGGCGGCGCGCACATGCATGCTGAGCAGCGGCCGGGGGCGGCTGACGAGGGCGCAGGGGGCACGCCGGAGGTCCGCTCGGTGCCGGAGGTGATGTGGCAGTTTGCGGAGGCGCAGGGCGTTGCGCGCACACGAAAGTGCCGCGTGGACGCGGAAGCTGCCAAGCAGCACGTGCTGCAAGTCTACGTCCGCAATGAGCAAGCCGCCAAAGACAAGGTGCGTGCCCCCTTCGTCCTCTTTCGTTCGATTCCTGGCATTCCCCTGCCCATGTGCCATGAGCCAGTGCTGTTCAGTCAGGGAGCACAGACTGCACATCTAGATGGAACAAGACTTGCGCTTACACCGCATTTCTACAGTGCCACTGGATGCCTGCAACTACTGCAGTTACCGTATGCATTCATAGTATGCATTCAACAGCCTGCACCTGTACTCGATATAGCAGTGTGCTGCTGTTGAGGCCTTGGGGTGCTTGGATGTGGCTGTTTGGCACTCCGGGCACTGGCTGGCTTCAGCCAGCGCCAGGTGGCCTGTGCATGAGCAAAACCTTGAATCGGATGTTTGATATTTGTGTTCAGATGCGGTTTACCGTAGTGACTGAATGAGAACCACATGCCTGCCTGATGGAGAGTCACATGTGGGTTTCCGTGGTAGATACCGTGGTATACCGTAGTGACTGAATGAGAACCACATGCCTAATGGAGAATCACATGCCGGTTTCTGTGGTGGTGTTCATGGGCCACGAGCACCTGTGGGCCATGAGCACAACACCATGTTCGTGCCGTGTGCCGTGTGCTCATGATTATGTGCTCATGGCCGTCCAGGTCAGGTCTGCACCTTTCAATCGTCTGTAAGGGCTGTCTGTAAGGCTACCTATCCTCTGTGACCCTTTTGTTTTCCGGATGGTACGTATGGGATGTGCGGGCATATGCGTCACGTGGGAGCTGCATGCTGATACGGGGCTGGGCTGTGTACCATGCGCAGAAATGTGAACTCGCAGTGGATTCTGGTCACACAGCGAAGCGGCCTGGCCAGGCGTCGCGCAACGCGAGCACACGGCGCACGTGTTCTGCAGTGCTCCCCGGCATGGCGCGTGCACACGACGAGTTGCCAACATCAGAGCCCTTGCGTTCCATGCGCGGTCCGGGTTCGTGGCGCGATTTTTGTCTGCGGTACCCGTCACATTTTTTAGTGCGGATAACTCGTGCGATGGAACGCACGTGCCGGCAACACGCCAACATGTAACACCAACAATGCCGCCGGCAGGCCTACAACCGCGAGATAGCATCCGGCAATCGCAGTCTGTTTGTTCGTTCTTCACGGCATCGAGAGCACAATGTCTGCTTGCAGCACAAGGATGGCACAGGCGAATATTTATAAGTAGTGGAGGCATCTACATGGCCTCATCGGGACGTGTCGCAGCGCGCAGGCCGTATTCCAGTGCGGTCGAATGTGGGGTTCAGACACGGTACAGTCGGGTTGTCCCACTCAAAATGCTCGCAAACGAAGTGCACCTTATCATGGTGATATGGCGGCGGCGGTGAGCGGGAACAGAATGTATGGTCTGCCGCATCCTCACGTCATCACATGACGCGCGCTGAGTCATGCCGCACTGACACACGCACATGAGATACTGTGTAGTGTTACACGGAGATGAACGCAATAGCCCGGCAACGAGGGCAACAGAAGGAAAGTAGACGGCCAAAACGCCCGTAAGTAGACACCAGCAAAAAGCAATCACTGTCCCAGGCGAAAAGCCACAACGAACCGACACAGCTGATACTGTGTAGTGTCTGCAGATTGGAACCGAGCCGCTGGGCAGCCTCATGACTGGCCATGGGTTTTGTCCATGGTGTTCTTCATTGATGCATCACGGATGACTGCACATGCCAGGCTCCGCATTCTTTGCAGTATGAGCAACACACCCGCTTGTGTGGAAAACACATTAGCATCATCAGAAGCTGGAAACTTTTGCCCCTGTTTGATGCATTACCATGATTCCTGCGTGTTCTACATCTTGTGGAGCATAACGTATCTCACAAGTGTCCCTGGTTGTTGTTCCCAACTGCTCAGCAAATCGCCAGCCTGCACAGTCCCGCTGGTGGCCTGGCGCCCGCACTGCTGCCCATTCCACACGCCCTTTAAGCAGGCTTCCGCTTCATGCTGCTTCCTGTGTTGACACGATGCCGGAGGGGAGCGTCCACAGCACACACGGGCAACGGGCCCCCCCAATCACTGCGTAGCACAACTCGCACTCAAACTCGCCGTTCCGCTGCCGCTAAGTGCACATTTCACGGCATCGTTGCTCCTCTTTTGTGATGCAACTTGATCCGATAACATGGGGGCACCGCTGCCCGTGTGGAGCAAGAGTGCACACCAGCCCATACTATTACTAGTAGTCCATATGAGCCCAGAGTCCGCATGAGCCCACAATGTGGACTCTACATTACAACAGTCCACCACAGCCACTGCATGAGCATCAGAGCGGACTCACAGCCAGGACGCGGCCGTCGCGGGCAGACAGTGCCCACGTCCTCACACCCTCCCAGAAACCAACCACAGCACAGCAAAGCACAGCACAGCAGCCAAGGTATGCGTCTGCATGCAGGTCCAGGAGATTGCCCGGCGGCATTCGGTGTCCCTCCCCTCCCTGCTGCCCTTCCGCAGCACGCAGCGCCAGCCCAACACCTTCCGCGTTGCCGCGCTCACCTCCCTCCCCTTCCTCCAGGCCTGCGCGTGCCAGCTCGCCGCACCGCAGCCTGGAACCTCGGCGACCTCCTCCTGCACCTCGGCCACTGACGCGCCCCCCCCCGGCGCCCCGGCCGGCGCATGCATCGCCGTTCCCGGTGTCGCGCCCGCCGCGCTGGCCGCGCTGCTGCACCTCATTGAAGGGGACCCCCCAGCCGAGCTGCCGCTGGACGTCGCGTGCGAACTTGTCGCCGTGATGCAGGCCTGCGGCGCCAACGAGCTCCTCGCGGCGTTGCCCGAGTACCTCGCACCCCTGCTGCGTGCTGTGACTGACCGCGAGGTTCGCACCCCCGCACCCTGAACCCCATCCATCTGCACACATGCATGCGTGGCATGCATCACGACCCTCCGGAATCATCGCCTCGTGTATCCCTGCAGGGATACTTGGGCCCTGCTCTATCTCGTTGCGTCGACTCGCGACCCGCGATGGCGCGGTGTGTCACAGAGCATGCGTGCATGCAGGTGGTGTGGGTGCTCGCCTGCAGCCTTCGCAGCACGCCAGCACACCTTCGCCTCTCCCTCATCGACCGCTTCGTCAGCCTCACCTTCCCCCCCCTTCCCGTCCTCTCCGCCAAGGGCACCGCCCCCCCGCCTGGCACCGGCCGCCCCACGCCCTCGGACCCCACAGCCGTCGCCTCCCTCACCATCTTCGCCATCCAGGCGCTCAACGGCACCGGCTCGTCCGTCGCAGCCGCGCAGTGCATGCTGCACATGGCCGCGCTCCCCCGCTCCCCCGGCTGGCTGCGCGCCGCGTGCGTCGCCACCGCATGCATGAGCTGCGGCACCCGCGCCGACGCCGCCCTTGCGCGCTCAGCCTGCCTCTACTCGACCTACATCGTCGACGCGTTCCTGCGCTGCGGCCATGCTGCGTGCTGCGCGGCCGTGCGGCAGGTGTACTCGGCCGCATGCATGCAGAGCATGAACATGGCGCTCCCCTCGCAGCAGCTGGGGCCGCCGACGCGTGCGCAGCACCAGCTCCTCTCAGCCGTGCGGCAGCAGCTCGCGGTGCAGGAGCAGGGTTTCGAGGTCTCGATGGTAGCGTGCAGCGCCGGCAAGCGGGACGTCGTAGCCCACGCGGTGCCGATCGCGCTCACCGCGGCCGATGCTTGCACCCTGCACGCGCAGATCTCGCTCATGCGTGTCGGAGACTCGGTGCTCCTCCCGCTCCGGCCCTACATGCCGCAGCGGCTGATGCTGCTTTCGAAGCTCCAGTTCCCGCCGGTCAGCGCGCCCGGCCTCGAAGGCACGTCGGTGTGTGGCTCCCAGCCCCTGCAAGGCTGGCAGCTGCGTGCGCAGCTGCTGGATGCCGCGCCGGAGCCCCCGTGCGCCGCAGCGTCGGCCGGCGGATGTGCTGCGGATACCATGCCGCACGAGGCTGCTGGGGACGGGGGGGAGGCGCCTGCCGCCGGGGCGCAGCACGGTGTGCAGCGTGCTGCGGTCGCGCTGGCGATGCGCAGCTGCAGGGGCCGCGCGCTGGCTGCGACGGTCAACGTGGGGTTTGTGCCGGACGTCGGTGCGCTGCGGGTGGGCCGCGCCGTGCAGAGCGTGTGGGACATGCATGATCGCAAGAACATGCCGCACCTGCAGCCAGCACAGTTCAAGGGCGTGCACGCGCACGCATGGCTGTGCCGCAAGAAGCAGCACTTCAAGTCCGGCGAGGCGCGGCTCTGGAACGTTGCGCTGGGGCCGGAAGTCCCAGAGTCGTGGGAGCAGTGGCTTGGGGTCGCTGGGTCCCCCGCCGCGCCTGACCTTGCCGGCAAGGTCGTGTTTGCCTTTGCGTGCGTGGACCTAGAGTAAAGCATGCGTGCACAAATGCATGGGCCTCGCACATTTGCACACATTCAGCAAGTGTTCGGGCAGGCCCTGTCCTCCCGGCATAGAATCCAGTTGAATCAGGGGGGGGGCGGGGCGGTGATCATAGCCAGGGGTCGGGAGTGTGTATTAGTTTTTGGTGTGAGCGCGCCGCATGCATGCTGTGCATGTGCTGTCTGTTGGTTGGAACGCAGCATGTGCTGCGATACGGACCGCTGCGGCTTGGTTGCAACAAGGGTACGGCAACAGCGGCGGGCTGCGTGTGGCCTGGGCCGCTTGGTCTGCTGAAGCGGCGTGTGCGTAGAAGTCCCATTTAGAGCGGCAATACATTTGGTAGTTCTGAGCGTTGATTGTGGAGCCTGCGGCTGTAGATTCAGATTTTGCGGTGACTGTGCAGTCCAATACATTGGTGTTGTGGAGGGATGCGCGCAGCTACAAAGCGTGAGAGGAGCGGACAAGTCCATCCCGTGATGTGCTATGCTGCGTGCTGTGCTGCGCTGTGCGGCCGTGGCCGCGACCGCCAAGAGTGCAGTGGTCATGCATGTGCATGAGGTGGGTTTTTGTACGAGGTGGGTGTTTGCGCTCGGGCGTCTGGCTGTACAAAGGACAGAATAGGGTTTTGAACCACTGGGTGCGGCTGGAGGTGTACATCTAGAGAAGGAACGGGGGTGTAATGGATTGTAGACCCTGCATGCATGCTTTGCACATGTGGCAATGACTGCCCCAGCATGAGCCTGCGCAGTTCAGAATCCTCGCAGTCACAGTGAGGTAGATCAAGCCGCAGCAGCGTCGAGGGAAGGAAGCAGGCAGCAGAACCGAATACCACACACATACACACACACACACACACACACACACACACACACACACACACACACACACACACACACACACACACACACACACACACACACACACACACAGCTCACAACACCGGTGTCGCAGCACGGTCGCCGTGGATGCTGTCATGCACCGGTCTCGCAGGAGCCATCCGCGAGCACCGCCGCCCGCAGCGCACGTTTTGTGAGGCATGACTACTTGGTGGTGTCATGAGCTTACAAAGACCTTGATCCAGGGTGGTTCGAAGGGGGTATAGGCGTGGTTGCACCTACGAGGCTGTATGATGTCTCGAGAATCATGGGGTGTAGCAACTCAGGAGAACAGTCAGCCATGCAGCAGGGTCCTCAATGGGTCCTAAATGCGTGGAGTACCAACACAAAAAGGTATCACCCGTCTCTCGAGCCCGGATCTAATCCGAACTCGCATGTTGTCCTAATGACTGTCTTGAATCTTGTCCTAGTGACTTGTCTTGAATATTGATCTTCGACAAAACCCTTCACACACTTCACCTCCACACCGACATCCTTGATTGGCCAACTGCCCAGCATCATCAGGCCGACGGTAGACTCCTTGGCCGAGCGGCGCACTCCTGAAATGTAAAGAGATGATGAGATTGTTGAATGAAGCAAATAACCCAGTGCTTCATCATTACAACATCCTTAAGTGCAGCCATGCTCAGAGCCGTTCATCGTGATGTGCAGCGCAGAGCGGCGAGCAGACGCAGACATGCATGCATCGCCACATGCATGCGTCTGCCCATGCATGCGTGCATGAGCAAGTGCACTGCAGCTCAGGCACAACCATGCACACTAGAGCGGATGCGGCTCAGGCACAGGTGCAAGGCATGACATTTGTCATGAGCTTACAAAGACGCCGATGGGATGTTCAGCCCTGGCCAGAATGCTGGGCTGCCGTGTGGTCTGGTGGTTGTCGATTGACCGTATACCCCACAGAGTGCATGAGTTTCACTAGCACATCTGTCACAGTGGTACACCTTGCTACTCTCTCAACGAGAGTCGAGAAGTAGCGCACTTCTTGGTCAGTCCGGTATTCTGCGCGTTGTTCGCAGAGACACTGTGCCCGCAGAGATGCAGATCAGATGCTTTCAATGACGAAAGGACCTGAAAACTGAATTTTTCTTATCTAGCCCATGCTCTACGACGCAAGCCAGGTCTCCAGGCTGTGAGTTACTCCCCCTCTTAAGCTTGCGCGTAGAGATGAGATGTGCTTGCCTGTTCATATCGCGCTGCTGCGCTTGTAAAATGTGGACATAGACCCCGGACGACATCGCGTCCGCGCGCTGGTCGCGCTGCTGGACGAAGTGGTCGTCTGGCAGCTGCAGAAGCTGCACTGCAGCCACTTGCAGTGGCACAGAGTGGGGGCCCACAGGAGTCGGTAGGCGCGGCCGGTGCGCATGCACCAACTCGCTGGGAGAGTACCCGGTCACTGAGTGACGATGCTGCATGTATTCCATGCGCACTTGCGGCAGGAGGGCCGCCCAGTCGTGGGCGGCGCCAGCAGCTTTTGCTGCCGGCATCATTTTCATGGTGCGCTCCACAGCACCATTGGACTGCGGATGGTACGCTGAGGTTTGGACATGAGTGATGCCGAAACAATCCAGCTGATGCCGGAAGGAACCCGCGAATTCTGTGCCATTGTCAGTGGTGACCCACTCCGGGACACCATAGCGCATGAACCACAAGTTGTGGACAGCGTGCGCAACCGTGTCTGCGCTTTTATCAGGAATCGGCGCAAACTCTGCTGCCTTGGTGAAGTAGTCGACCATGAGGCATATATATACTGTTACATCGAGGGCATATATATGTAAGCCTGGCCGGTCTTGGCCGTGGAGAGGGCAGCCTTGTTGCGCCCGGCTCTGCGTTTCACGGGCTGTGATTTCACTTCGTGCACTGCCAGCCAGATCAATGTGGACATGGCGGAATGCACCACTCATGCGTGGTTGTTGGATGTCCGCCACTTGCTGCAGCTTGAGCCGTTTGACTTGGCACACGTGGCACAGCTCGACGTAGGCCGCTACGTCAGCCTTGATGCCCGGCCAGTGGTAGTGCTGGTGGAGGACAGCTAGTGTCTGGATGACGCCAGCATGTCCCATGCGGTCATGGTAGGACGCGATCACGCCCCAACGGAACTCCACCGGTGGCACTGCAAGCCACAGCCGGTCACCGGTGCGCAGTTGAGCGAGCACTACAAGCCAATCAGGCCGCGCAGGATGCAGCCGCAGGTCTGCCGCTTTCTTACGAATCTTTCGTTTCACCGCTTTGGGCATGTCTGGATGAAAGACCTCCTCAGCACGGGCTCTGGCAAACTGTGAGGCGTCAACCGAGTTGAAGACGCCTTCATGGCGAAGCTCGCTGCGGTACTCGATCACAGCACGCTCCTGCCGCTGCACGTAGGCGCGGAACAGGGCGGCATGCTCGGGGTCGAATGGATAACTGTTGGAATTGAATCAACATCTAGAAGTATCTGGAAGTATCGGATACATTCCAGGAGGATCTAGGATCATCTGTATGCACGTTTACATCACTACGGAAGTTACTAGGACACATGGTCTGGAGAGTTCGTGACGCGGAGAACTCTCTGGAGACACGCAGAGCACAAGATGCGATGTGTGCGGTAGGACATTGATTCTGTTGGGTGTCTGTACCTATATAAGGGCTGGCACATCATTGAGGTATTCACCCTTATGTACTGTGTAACGAACGCTGCGTTAACTTTCAACAGGTTATGGGTCGCATCACGTTCGTGAACTAGAACGTTCAAGTTCTTCGAAGTGTACTAGGGTCGGCCACGTGACATAAGTCATGGGGAAATCAGAGCCAGACGTAGGCATGCTTGACTCCACGAATTATTGGGAGTGGAAGGTCAGGATTGAAGATCTACTCATCTACAAGGAGCTGTTCGACTACCTTGCGTTAGACGAGGCGCAAATTCAAACCGATGAGCAGCGACGCGGCGATCGGAAGGCACTGGCATTAGTGCGAAGTCGTGTGACGCAGCAGTACTTGCCGTACATCCAAGGCTCCAAACACGCCAAGCAGGCGTGGGATGTTCTGCAACGACTTCACAATACGACGCTCGGAGCAAAGAAGAGTCTGCTGGAGGACCAGCTGACTGAGCTAGCCAAGGAGAAAAGTGAAGACATCGCAAGTTATTGCGGGAGAGCCCAGAAGATTCGCCTTCAACTTATCGCCACAGGAGAACCCTGTTCAGAAGAACGGCTTGTACGCGCCATTCTGAGAGGACTGCCGGAGGAGTTCACAAATGTGCGAGAAGTGCTAATGTACCAACCCAATCTTGCTGTGGAGCGGGTGCTCACTCACCTACAAGTGGCCGAGGAGCGCATCTATAGTGAAGAGAAGGTCACGGCACTGAAGGCGAGAGTTGCGGACACGCCCACAAAGGACATGAAGAAGGTCAGGTGTTATATAACTGTGACAACCTGGGCCACTACAGTCGCGATTGCCGGCGGCCGCGAAAGCGGACGCATCATAAGTCGAAGAGTACGGCTGAGCAATCGGTGGCCATGGTGGCTATGCATAAGTCTGGCGCTGAAGATGTGGCTGCGGAGAAGGTAGCTGCTGACTGCAAGAAGGGAGAACGCATGGAGTGGATTCTCGACTCCGGTGCAAGTGCGCACATCGTCAACAACGCCGCGGTGGCACGCGACGTGAAGGCAACCAAGCAGAAGGTGGCGATGGTCGACGGCACGGCTGTGACGGCACGAGGAGTCTGCAAAATCGACGTCACGACGCTTGTGGACGGCGCGGAGGTGAGCATCACTTTGCACAATGTGCTGCTGGTACCAGAGGCTCCGAACAATTTGCTGTCACAGAACGCGGTGCAAGACCGCGGGATTGAAGTCTACGCTCGCGGTGCTACGACACGTCTCTTCTACAACGGCCGCGTGGTGGCTGTGGCGCGGCGTGAGGCGAAGCTGAATGGCTTGCCGGTGATCAAGATGTGGGCGAGCAAAATGCAAATGGCGGCAGTGGCGGTTGCGGCGCCGCTGCAGCGCAAACTGAGTGCGGCGGAGCTATGGCACGCACGCCTGGGGCATCTCAGCTATGGCACGCTGGCGCAGATGGCGAAGCATGGCTCGGTCAAGGGTCTAACTGCAACCGAGCAGGCGTTTCGGGTGATGCAATCGAAGTTGTGCAACGCATGCGTCATGGCAAAGCATGCTGCTAGCTCGCATCCGGTATCACAGACGCGGGCAGCACGGCCGCTGGAGCTTGTGCATTCGGACCTCATGGGCCCGCTCGACGTTCAATCAGCTGGCGGCGACAAGTATGTGTTTTACGGCGATCGACGATTTCAGCGGCATGGCGGCGATCAAGTTTCTACGGCACAAGAGTGCTGCTGCGACGCAGCTGAAAGCCATCCTCAACGTCTGGGAGCGCGACACGGATCTGCGCGTGAAGAAGCTGCGGACAGATCGTGGCACGGAATACAACAAGATCGAAGAATGGTGCAAGTCGCAAGGCATACGGCGTGACAAGTCTGTGGCGTACACACCTCAGCAGAACGGCCGTGCGGAGCGTTTCAACCGCACCATCACGGAGCGCGTGCGGGCTATGCTTCACTCGAGTGGCGTGGCGAAGAAGTACTGGGCAGAGGCATTTGCGGCGGCGGTCGACATCTACAACGTCTCGCCGCGGATGGGAGCTACTACCACCCCCTACGAGCTGTCCCTAGGTGCGAAGCCCGACGTGCGTGGTTTCAGGACATTCGGCTGTGAGGTGTACTGTCGTAAGCAGCCGATGGCGCTCCAGAAACTGGGGGAGCGAAGCGAGCGCGGCCTGCTCATGGGCCGCGAGCCTGGTACAAAGGGCTGGCGCGTGCTGCTGGAGAATGGCAGCGTGGTCGTGCGCTACAACTGCATCTTTGTAGAGCACGAGGGTGACGATGATGATTCGGACTCTGACGAGGACGACATTGACCCAGCTGTGTCAGCAGCGGGGGAGAGTGACGGCGGCGACGACAGCGGCGATGATCAGATGGCTGCTGACGACGCTGATGATGCAAGCAATGGTGAGGCAGCTCAGGAGCGCCACAGAGCAGTGGCGATGCCTCACAAGCGCGTGCTGCCGCTGCGCATGCGGGAGCCAAGCAAGCGGCTGCGCGACGCATATGCGCTGATGGCCAAGGTGGACACCAGTCGGGACGAGCCTGCCACGCTGCAGCAAGCACTCGCGCAAGAAGATGGTGACATGTGGCGGCAGGCAGCGGACGATGAGATGAACAGTCTGCGCGAGCTCGGTGTCTACGAACTGGTCGAGAAGCCTACCGGTGTGAACTTGCTGAAGAATAAGTGGGTGCTGAAGATCAAGCGCGATCAGGCTGGCAACATCGAGCGTTACAAGGCACGGCTTGTGGCTAAGGGCTTCACCCAGCGCAAGGGCATCGATTATGAGGAGACATTCGCGCCGGTGGCGCGGCACGCCACTATGCGTGCGCTGCTAGCTAAAGCAGCAATCGAAGACCTTGAGGTGGAGCAAATCGATGTGAAGACCGCTTTTCTCAATGGGCCGCTCAAGGAGACTATCTACATGGAGCCACCTGCCGGTTACGATTTTGGCAACAAGGTGATGCTGCTCAAGAAGGCGCTGTACGGACTCAAGCAGGCGGCGCGTGCATGGAACAAGGAGCTCAAGCGGCAGCTGCTGACAGAAGACATCAAAATTTCTGATGCGGACGCGTCATTGTTCTACCTAGAACGTGAGGGGCGGCGCTGCTTTCTGCTTATCTACGTAGATGACGGACTGCTTGTGGGTGTCAAAGATGATGTAGCGGCTCTAATGCGGGCGCTGGAGTACTTCGATCTGCGGAAGCTGGGGCCGGTGGCGTTCTTTCTTAGCATGGAGGTTATCCGGGACCGTGAGAGCAAGACACTGCTAGTCACTCAGCGCAAATACGCGAAGGAGATCCTACAACGCACCGGCATGGAGGACTGCAAGGGCAAGACGACACCGATGGAGCAGAATTTGAAGCTCAGCAAGCACGGCGAGGACCTGATGGAGGACCCAGGACGCTACGCTGAGACGGTAGGCATGCTCTTATACTTAACAACATGCACGCGGCCTGACATGGCATATGCGGTGGGCGTGCTGGCGCGCTTCATCTCGAAGCCGCGGGATGAGCACTGGGCTGGCGTCAAGGCTGTGCTACGCTATCTGAAGCAGACTCAGGACTTCGGCATCATCTACGGTGCGGCGGATACGCCGCTGGAGGGCTACGCGGACTCGGACTACGCTGCGGACCCTGATAAGCGCCGCAGCACTGGCGGCTTCGTCTTTCTGATGGCCGGGGGAGCAATCACCTGGGCTCGAAGCTGCTGCCGACTGTAGCAACGTCTACAATGGAGGCAGAGTACATGTCGCACGGCAACGGAGTGAAGGAGGCGCTGTGGCTGCGCAAGCTGATGGAGACGCTATACGGTGTGGCGGGCTCGGTACATCTGTATTGCGATAACGCTGGAGCACTGGCACAGATGCATAATCCAGTAGGGCATCAGCGAGCAAAGCACATTGACGTACAGCATCACTTCATTCGGGAGCGTGTGGCGCGTGGAGAGATCAACGAGAGCTACATTGCAACAGACAGCATGATAGCGGACGTATTGACCAAGGCATTGGCCAAGCCACTGCACGAGAAATTCAGTAAGGCGATGGGGCTGGTTAAGATAGAGGCCTGAGCTCATGCCAGAAGCGCAGAGCAATGAGTCAGAGATGTTCGACTCAAGTTAGGTCTGGTTGATGATAGTTCTAATGCATCCTAGAGTTGAATCAGGGGGAGTGTTGGAATTGAATCAACATCTAGAAGTATCTGGAAGTATCGGATACATTCCAGGAGGATCTAGGATCATCTGTATGCACGTTTACATCACTACGGAAGTTACTAGGACACATGGTCTGGAGAGTTCGTGACGCGGAGAACTCTCTGGAGACACGCAGAGCACAAGATGCGATGTGTGCGGTAGGACATTGATTCTGTTGGGTGTCTGTACCTATATAAGGGCTGGCACATCATTGAGGTATTCACCCTTATGTACTGTATAACGAACGCTGCGTTAACTTTCAACAATAACCGCGCCGGGCAAACAGAAGAGAGTCGCTGCGGCGCAGCTCGTCAACGTTCGAATATGCTTCATCACACATGTGACAATGCCAGTCGCCTTCAGGCACCACTGAGCGTGGGGGGGGTTCAGCCACTGGAGGTGAAACGGCCGATTACACGTGTCGCACAGCAACATGTGAGAATAGCCGTCTGCAGCACCACAGACAGTGCAGGGCTGCTTGTTGATAGCTTGAGTATCACCTGAGGACCACAGCTCCTGCAGGCTCATGCACCACGATTGGGGCACAAGGTAGTCATGGCCAGAGTCTTGGATGTCTAGCACACGCCCCTCTGTGGAATAGGCCAGGTGCCCAGCCATTGCCAGCCATGTGAGAGTAATGCTCAAGCTTGGAATTCTCAAAGCGAGCAGTGGCCAGCCATTGCAGCGCTGCGTGGTCAGTGCGGACACGGAATGGGTAGCCGTGTAAGTATGGCCTGAACGTCTTGGTAGCCCAAACAATTGCGAGGCATTCGCCCTCTGTGGGCGCATAATGGCTTTCCACAAGGTTCAGAGCACGGCTGGCGTAACCGATCACGTATTCTTTTTCCGCGGACTCGGGATCATCCGGATCCTCCGGTTGCATTTGACTAAGGACCGCGTCAACCGCCAGTTTCGACCAATGTGTGGTGAGAAGGAACGGCCGTTTCGAGTCGGGCATGCGCAAGCAAGCTGGGATACCAAGTCTGCCTTGATCTGCTCGAACGCGAGTTGACACTGTGGCGACCAGACGAACTGGACATTCTTCTTCAGCAACGCCCGCAAACGCTCTGACTTCTCGGCGTAGGCCGGTATGTGCTCGTGGAAGTATCCGGTCGAGGCCAGGAAGCTGCAAATGTCGGCTGCATTGCGTGGCACTGGCAGTTTGTGCACCGCTGCGACCTTGTCTGGATCCGGCGTGATGCCGTTCTCACTGACGATCGATCCGAGGACTCTGCATTCGGCAGCAGCCCAAACGCACTTAGCGTATTTGAACTTCAGGCCTGATTGTTGCAGCCGTGATGTCGTCGATGTAGACCGACACGCCTTTGATGCCTTTCAGCACGTGGCTCATGTGACGTTGGAACGCCGCCGGCGAATTGGTCAGTCCCATGGGAGATTTCGTCCAGACGTACACTTCCCCGTCAGGGCCTGTAAAGGCTGTTTTATGTTGATCATCTTCCACAATGGGAAGAGCCCAAAACCCCCATGTGAGGTCTAGGGCTGTGAAGTACTTACAGCCTCGCATGGACTGGAGTAACTCCTTGATGTTGGGCAATGCATGGTAGTCCCGTCGGGACACTGCACTCAGCCTGCGGAAATCTACGCACATGCGCATCTCTCGTAGCTCCACCAAACTCGTTAAGACTCAGCGACAGAAACTTCAACGCTTTTCAAATGAATGAAGCCAACATAATCCAGTGTTTCATCATTACATATCCTGAAGTGCAGCCAGCATATGCATGCTCAGAGCCGTTCATCGCGATGTGCAGCGCAGAGCGTCGAGCAGACAGACAGACATGCATGCATCGCTACATGCATGCGTGTACCCATGCGTGCGTGCATGTGTTACACAGTGATAGATCTAGGACTCAGCAGCGCCGAGGCAACAGACCAGGCAACAAGCAAACAGACAGACCGGCCACCGCAAGCACCAAGGCCACGCGCCGCACGAGCAAATGCCAGAAAGAACTAACGCCAGCGCGAAAGCCGGCACGCACACACCACGCAGTACCACGCAGGCCACGCGCACACCAAACACACAGCTAGCACTCGCCGGGTCCACAAGCGGTCGTCGACTCGACACGAGCAGTCCGCACGGACGCAACAGCGCGCGCTACGGCCATGTCCGAGGCCGCGAGGCACCGGTCCCAGGATCCGTAGCCTCAGCCAGCCCGGCAGCCCGAGCGGTGTCCGGGGAGGGGCGCAGAGGAGAAACGGCGGACGTGCGCTGCGAGGAGGGAAGAGGGAGGGAGGGAAGAGGGAGGGATCGGGTGCGGGGGGGGGGGGGGGGGAGGGCTGCAGGGCGAAATGGGTGGAGGGGGGGGGCTCGCGGGGCGAGATGGGGGGAGGGGCGTGCATGTGCAAGCGCACTGTGTGACGGTGCCACTGATGTAGCACCTTGTGTAAGTTTAAAGCTGTACTTAAACCCTCTCAGGTCCAGCCAGCACACCATAGCGCTTACATAGTGTTCCGGCCTGTGTGCGACTCCTGCCTTTCGCCCATATGCAATGTGCTAATCCCCACACACGCCAACACCCCTTCCTAGAAGGGTCTATGCTCTCGTCAGCCATGCTCTCTCGAGCATGCTCACGTGAGCAGTGTTGGTGACCACATAACACAGCAACCTCGGCACAGGCATGTGCGCGGAAGGTCAGAGAAGCATCTCTGCCTCCTCGAGGACCTTGTGGAGTCTTCCAGAAGACTGTGCTGCCGCGTGCAGTTTTGTATCGTCACACACTGCAGCTCAGGCACAACCATGTACACTAGAGCGGATGCGGCTCGGGCACAGGTGCAAGGCATGACAGTGGTTTGGGAGGTGCTCTGACTGAAGCACTTGCTTTGAAGCGAACAAAAACTGTCGAGCATGTCTGCACCTTGCTTGTACCGTGCTATCTTGGGGGGGTTGCCCCGAAGGGCCCAGCAGAGGTGGCAGACTCGCCGGGGTGGCTGCATGGCACACTCGCTGCAAAGTGATGCCGTGGGCCGATCTGGTGGCGAGCAACTGAGAGCAGTAGTCCGTGAGAGCAGTAGTCCGTCAAGCAGCAACTGGGTGGACATGACTGTATGCGCATGCCGGACATGAGCGGCAGTCGTGTACACACGCTTGCGCCCTCGCGACACACATGCATGCATGCACGGGTCATGCGCCTTTGATCGGCCAGAAGTGTGGATGACGGTCACACAGGGCAATGCGTTAGTTCGTTCTGGCATTTGCTCGTGCGGCGCGTGGCCTTGGTGCTTGCGGTGGCCGGTCTGTCTGTTTGCTTGTTGCCTTGTCTGTTGCCTCGGCGCTGCTGAGTCCTAGATCTATCACTGTGTAACACAGGAGCATTCCAGAAGCGTCCCCATCGAGGCGTCAGTGCACGCACTCCCACGCAGTGCTCAGGAGCGCATGTGGAACATGTGACTGCCAGCCTGGCGCCGCGAGGGTGCTCGCTAGTGGCATGTGTCTTTGGGCAGGGCGTGGCACAGTGATGCATGCGCAGTCTGCCAGTATCTAGCCAGCTGCCCGGCACACGGTACAACTTTTGGGCTTGGCACACACCCACGAATGCTTCAGCGGATGCCCATCCGATGGATAGTTTTCACAGAGAACAAGCCAAGTCACGGACACATCAGCTAGCATCGCTGAAACACACTACAAGCACAGTCAATTCGGACCCCCTCAGTCTCGATCTGTACGGGTCAATTTACACTGGTACTGTGGTTCGGTGCACATGGCAACCCATGGAGGGGCGGTCCCCTTCCACTGTACGAATTGCACAGCATCACTGCCGGAGCCGCGCAGCACGCAGACCACAGCACGCGGACCGTGCTCATGGCAGAGAGCTGGGCCCACACAGGCACCGCCCCCGCACCTCCTGGCCACTGAAACGCTGCCGCAACGCTTGATCATTAGTCCACAACACACAAAAACTCCCGGAGCGTTCACCCTACCGGAATGGCACGCGCACTGCGTGGGGCGGGGCACACGGCAGGGCCGCCCTCCCCGCGGTGCACACTCTGCTGCGCGGACTCACACTGCGGCGCATGATGCCCCAGCACACGCTGCTGGCGCTGCAGATGGCGAAACCGCCGTTGCTTGCCGGGGACTCGAGACACACGGCATGGCGTGCCATAACATCCCCCAAACAAACGATGCCTCATGAGGCCCAGACGCATCCCCCCCATGGGCCCCACAGCACCACAGTGCTCCATCTGCACTGCACGCGTGTAGCCTGAACGGACACGCGGCTACATATTGCACGCATGCATGACCAAGTAGGTCCTCCAGCAGCACTCTGCAGAAGTCAGGCGGCCTGGCACTTGCCAGCACTGTGCTCAAATACGCAACCTCAACACTATTCTAACAAAGCCAACACAATGCAACGCAGACTCCCAGACAGGCATGCAGGCCCATGGAACACTGCCTTTGGACGGCAGGCCTATCGCGGTGGCCTCTCGGTGGCCACCGGCGCTAGCATCGGAAGCAGCAGCTGGCGCGGAAGCCCAGCCTCCTGGGCAAGGGCCGGCAGCACCCGGTGGATACAGTAGGACAGCTATTCCGCCCATTTTTGCCGTAGCGCTGTCATGCATCATAGCGCCCACGCGTCCACGAGGCTCACATCCCGCTGCGCGCCTGTGTTGCCGACATCACACGGATGTGGCGCTTTCGCGTCGCCAATTCGTGTTTGGCGTTTGGGCAGCTGTCGTGCCAGAGCAGGCATGCCGGCGCTGATGCCACAAGCGGCCATGCCTCTGATGCGAACAAACAGATAGATGGCCGCTGGCACGGCTCCGGCCGCGATCACGGCTCTGGGGCTGCTGCGTCTTCAGAAGCGTCGGCCGGCTGTTCGTACTGTTCAAAAACGAAAAAGACATACACTGGATGGCCGACCCACCGGCCAGTTGGCCCGCCATCTGCAAACCTGCACACAACCCTTCGCCTTGCCTCCTGCCGACGGCACCCATACCACACCACACCACACCCCCCACACCACACCCCTCTCGCTGCCTCTGTGTGATCACCGCCCGCGATACCCCTGATTCAAGCGCGGCTGGCTCGCCACGACTGACACTTTGGGACAAGCAAAGCAGGCAGCCAGCACCACACAGAGCGCTCATTCACAGTACACAGCATGGCGGCGCACCGGTTCCACATCTCATGGACTTGAGCATGCCCTGGGAAGCGCCCAAAGCCGAGGGGCTTGCCGGGAGGGAACTTGGAGGAGCGTGCTTTGAAATACACCGGCAGCACGCCCGCCCAGAGGCCCTCCACAGCGTCGCGCAGGCTGCCGGGCGCGGCAAATGCGCGCTGCACGGTCGCAACCATGCCGACCACGCGCTCCGCCGCGGCGGCGGCAACCGCCGCGCCGCCCCCCACGTGCGCCGGCTCTGGCATAATGCCGAGCGCAAAGCGCAGGCGCTGCGTACTGGAGCCCTGGTTGCGGATGAAGGCGCCGATCGGTGGTGCGGAGGTGAACTGCGTCTGCTTGTTGTCGTCGGGCGACTGCGCGGCGAGCGCAAATCCTGCCGGGCACGGCGTGGACCACCGGATCTTGTTCCAGCGCGCGATTGGCATCTTCGCGATAACGAGGGAGCGGCCGGGGTGGCTGAGGGGGAGCGGGATCGCGATGCCGGGCTCGTGGGGACCGATCGGCGGGAGCACGGGTGTGAGGGCGTGTGTGATGCGGGCGTACGCGAGCGCGCGGCGCTCGGCGGCGAAATGCCACAGCGCGGCGGTCCACATCTGGACGGCGGCCGCTGTGGGCGCGGCGGCGGCTGTGGTGGCGAGGAAGCGTTGCAGCGCGGCCGCCTGCTCGGGGGAGCTGCCCCATGCATTCAGCACATGCGACGCGGCGGCGGTGACGGTGGCGGCGGAGGGGCTGCTGGCCGGCATGGCGGGGGGGGAGGAGGGGCCAGAGGAGGGGGAGGAGGGGCCGGGGGGCGCGGCTTGAGGGGCGCAGTGGCAGGACGCGGCGAGGCAGCCGGCACGCAGCCACCCGGGCGCGCGCGCCCAGAAGCACATCTGTACGCACTGTGCTTGCTCGCGGAGTCAGCTACATGCTCAACTGTCACAAAAATGCGCAACACTGTGTAACACAAAAATGCGCAGCTGTATGTCCCCGGGATGCGAGAGATACTTCCCACGTGGAGCGGCACATGTGCATGCAGGCGTCGGGCAGGCGTCGCCAACCGCTCCAAATGCGGTAGCGCATAGGCGCGGAACATGCCCCAGGCGGCCGTGCAGAAGATCAGTAGGGTGCTCCGCCCTCTGCACCGACACGGACTGGGACGCGGCAGTGATGCAGTGGGCAACGGTGGTGCTGCACTGTGACATGGCGAGGTCGCGCGGGGATGTGGTGGTGCGGCGTTGTGTTGATGTGAAGAGGGCCGGCGGCGGAGGCCGGGGCCAGCGCGCACGCACCTGCAGCAGGTCCTCGCAGTACTCCTGGTTGAGCGGCACAAAGCTCTGGAAGACGTGCGCCGCGAGCGCCACTGCATCCTCCGGCCGTCGGTCGCGACGCCGCACGGCCGCGTTGGACATGGCGGCGTCGATCATGCGCATCGCGAGGGTCGGCTGCGCCGCAGCCACAGCCGCGGTGCGGGGCGCCCGGGGGGACGCGGGCGAGGCGTCGCGGGGCCGTGCGGCATCGGCGGCGGCGCGGGGCGTGAGCGGGACGCCGCCGCTGACTGCTGGCGACAGCGTGGGGGCGGCAGCGGTGGGGCGAACGGCGCGGGCCGAGTCTGCGGTGTCCTGGTCATCGGGCGGGTCTGGGGTCGGGCAGCTGCGGAGAGCGCTAGAGAGCAGCAGCACTACCTGCAAAGACACCCGGCCGCGCTGGTGCAGCACGTAGACCAGCGCAGCAGCCCAGCATTGAACGCAGTAGTGTGCAGGCATCGGCCGTGTCGGTCCGCCGCTGCAGTGCCACTGGCGCCAGTGCAGCAAATCACAGCTCTGGGGACATTCGGGACACTCACCTGTTGTGTCACGGCTGGTGACCACCCCACACGCTGTGTTCGCCTGCTGCGACAGGGCTGCGGGGAGAGTGTGCAGGCCTGAGGGGCAGCAGCGTGAAGCGGTGTGAAGGCTGCTCGTGATAAGGCGGGGCTGTGCACAGAGAACTGGCATGGAGGGGTGCGCGAGGATGCCTCGAGTGGCTGTGGTGCTGGCTAGCCCATCCTGCTGGGTGTGATGCCGCACTGGCGTGTCAGGCGGTGGACAGGACTTGAAGACGCTCGGCAGTCGTGCTGCTACGGACTCCGACCGAAACATGCCACAGAGATGTTCTGTTGCGGCGTGGGATGGTCGCGGTGCGAGGGTAACCCATGATTGCCCTCATCACGATACGCAAGCTTCCACGTGTGAATATGTCGACGGTGCGCGTCCAACTGAACAAGAGGCTGTTAGGACAGATGCGTTCGGAAGGATGCGCCGGGGTGAAAGTAATCGCGGCGCACCTCATGTGAGTTGAGGCGCTCGATCATGGGCTCCAGGTACTCTGGCAGGAGAGCGAACAGGCAGTCCGCGAGACAGTACTCAAACACGGCAAAGATGTCCAGCGCCTGCTGAAGGGTGATGCGCCTAGGCGCATGGCCTTCGATGATTTGGATCAGCAACGAGATGCTCTCAGGGCTGAAGGGGTCGATGTCGACGCTGCGAACGGTGCTTGGCGTCGAATGGCTTCTGGACCCGTCCCTGGTCACAGCTAAGCACTGGATGGCGCAGGACCGGAAAAATCTGACTCCAGTGAAAGCAGCCAGTCTGTTGATTGAGGCCACTGTCTCGACGCCCTTGAAACGTACCACTGGAGGCAGAAACGTATCTGACTCCTCCATGAACTCAATCACCTGCACAATAGCTTCCTCCGTCAGCGACGCCGGCCAGGACTAACTGCGCCAGGGTCCTGATATCAGGCAGAGTGCATCTTCATGGGATCACGACCGCATGGAACTGTCAAGGGTACGCTGGGCCCACATGTCGACGTGCCAGGTGGGTGGTACCTGTCAAATGGTCTGGCAGCATGCCATACCTTTCTCTTTGCCTCGCCTTCCATTTCAAAGAATAAATGCTTGACTTTAGAATTGATGTATGAGGCGTCGGTGGGAAATTCTGTTTGCGGACGCACGATGTGGTCCAAAGCCGGGTCCTCAGGGCCGATATCGCTGCATTCACCATGTACTGCTGCTTCCATGGGCAGTGATTCGCCCAGCGACGTTAGCGTGGACCGATCCGCAAGCTCTGACATCAGAGTCGGATCAGATAGAAACGTGCAGTCTCTGACAGCTTCGGGTGCCTCTGCTGTGCACAGAGCGTTGAATGTAGACAAGAACTGCGACCGCAAGGAACACGCTAGGGCTGGGCGGTCCTCTACAGCACAGAATTGCATCCGCAAAAACAATTCTTGCAACGCCGACGTGTGCTTCTCGATCCGTTGAGCCCGGGGACCTGTGCATTGCCGCGCTGCAGGCTCCCAGCTAACAAGATGTTGAAATACTGAAGAAGCCCACACATCATCAGCCTGCAGGTCACCATTGCCCTTTTATAAGCGCGCAAGTATTATGATAAACGCGATCGTGGAGTACGGACGTAACACCGCACATCCGGCTGGGAACACAGATTGAACGATTGCGACTGCACCAAACAGTACTTCATGGCGTCGCATCCATGACCTACACCATTTCCTGAAGTATTAAATTACAATTGCCACCTGATGACAGATCTTTCTATTCTGACTTCTACTGCTTTACACCATCAAAGAGCAACATCAGGCTGCACATGCATCGCCTGATGTTTGCGAACGCAAACATACCAGTGGCTTACTTTAAGGTGATTCTGAGGGGGTCAACGCGCACCGGCTTCGCTGGTCCTGTCACCCAATTGCCAGCGAAGGCGCTGGTACCCAAGCCGCTGCCTGCTAGCATGCCAACTTACACATATACTCACTCACAACAGCGAGAAGCAAGATATTGAAAGCTTCGGCAAGGTGGACACAGCAAGTTCAATTGAGGAAGATCTGAAACCATGAACAGCCGCTTTGTTTCAAAAGCCGCTCCAAGCGATCAGTAAACGAAATGCAGCGAACATCAAGACACTTGAAGTCGTGCAACATTCACGCGTTTAAAGGACGTAGACTACAAAACTTCTCAGCCATCGCAAAAACCCCGGTGTGCGCAGCGGTACGACCTTTACTGTGGCGGAGGGTCCCAGCGCCGTGGGCCCAGCTGGGCCCAGCTGCTCACGCACACACCATGGCAACGGGCTCTGTGCATGCCGGTGTGCGTTACGCCGTCAATATCGATGCCTCTCATGTCTGGTGCGCCATGGCGTCTTTAGCCGTGGCCGCAGCTCAGAGATGGCTTCGACCAACAATCGGCGGGTCCAACAATTCGCATGTACATTGGTTGCGCTTCGCCTTCTCGCTATCGGCACGTTCCTTCGCCTACTCCGTGATGCAGGACAATAGGGGTCGACTTTTGCGTCGGAATGACGGATGATGATGACCACAGCGGTAGCAAGACGCGCGTGTGCGTGGTCGATCCTGAAAAAACCTGATATGTCGGAGTGGGACATACGTAACTCAGCGATGATGCCTCGAACCTCGACTTTCCAATGCTCTCCTAACGTCCACATAATAAAGTATGAAGTGTTGGTTTGCGCCTGGGGCGAGCCCGTGGCGCCTGGGGCGAGCCCGGTGGCGCTTTGCCAACCTGCAGGACGCCATGTATGCGGTAGATACCAGTACTTTCCGCACTACAGTCATACGGCTATATCCAGCCGGTGTTCTTTCTGTATTTCGTACATTTGCGCGTGTCATCAAGAACAGAGCGACCCAAGGACCGAGGTGCTGCGTGTCTCAATCGTGTACAAATGACATTGCGGTACATCAAGCTGCAGTTGATACATCCCTGCAAGTACCTGCGCATGAAAAAACGTAATTTGCAGCAGTGCCGTGTAGCAGCGCGCAAGCAGCTTACGCAATGCCGCATTGAACACGACAAGTGCTGATGCCAGCGACTGCGCGAGGATGACGTTCGTTCGAAGCAGCTGGAAAAATCCGAAGATTTTGACCGTCAAATCGTAGTGCATGATCTCGCGATCTAAGGTATGCACAGTCGTGCCTGCGTGCTCCTTAGTATTCCACTTGCCCAGGCCTATAGCTAGGACGGTTTGCGTCTACACGACCGCAGACTGACATCACCCAAGTCGCATCATCCACTATGCGAACACGCTGCTATTTGGAGTCGTACAAGGCTACGGTACCGACAGGTGCGGATATATCGATGCGATGGTCGTGGGCACCTGTACAGATCATTCATGAAGACGAACTGAGCGTAGATCAGCTGAGCCGCACCCAGATGCCCTCGGCGCTGCTGGGTCCTAGATCTATCACTGTGTATCACACCCAGATGCCCTCGCTGTGTATCACACCCGGATGCCCTCGCCTGCTGTTGCCCTCGCTGCCGGGCTCTTGCGTTCATCTCCGTGTAACACCCGGATGCCCTCGACATCTCACGGTCACAGCGTCTGCATTTATCCACGCTCTCGACTTGTTTGCGTCGCCGACCTTGTACACATGTGGATCGAAGGAGTGGCAAACTATATAGAGACAGGCTGGTGTCGCACATCTGAGAATTTGGGAACCGGCGAGTGCATCGAGAATACATGTACGTTGACCAGGTTGACCAGGTTGACCGAGTTCGAGTGCTCAAGACGAACGGGCACCCAGTGCCTATGCCGGGCCTGGACGTGCCGGTGGAGCAGTTCTGAGTGTGTTGTGAGCCGTGCTGTGAGCAGCACTAGTGAGTAGCGTGTGAGAATGTGTCGAGGGAACTATAGCGCAATACAGAAGCTGCTGTGTTTCTGTCTGTGCACGGCGCTTGGCCATGGTGATTGATTTTTGGTGCATTGCCATGAATCGAGCCTCTGTGTTCTTCCACCTTGTGGAGCATACATCTGTAACGTATCTCGCAGTGCCTATGCATCATGCAGCCTCATCAAACGGCCTGGCTTCACAGTCCAATCCATTGCTATGCAGTCATGTTATTCAATATTCAATACTGAAGTTGTTGGCCTCCTGACTGGGCAAGGCTCGGCTCACAGGCCGGCACCTAGGTGTTGTCGGAGCAGGTGAGCACCTGTTGAAGCACGGACGCAACATGTTGCATAATGCAATCACATTACAATTCTACCAGCCGGTGACGTGCCACCCAAACAAATCCCGTTATCATGGGATCCCGCTGCCAATGGCAACCAGGCTCTGCCCACGGCGTTGATCGTTCCCCACACTGCCGTGCTCATCACAGCAGCGCCAATGCGCCGCGAAGGCACACCGGGCGAGACGGCATGCACTCGCCACCGGCATGCATGCGCCCTCGTTCCTACAGCCTACAGGATTCATGTCGCCGCTGCTGCGCCTTGTTGTAATTCAGTGGACCGTAGCCCTTAGGCACTGTGGGATCTAAGCACTGCCGTAGCTGAGCGCAGGGGGTCACGCTGTCACATACCTGGCTGGTGTACAGGCTCCGCTGTGACAGTGCGCTCTCAGTGTTAGATTAAAGCACGTGAGTCTTTAGCAGAAGAAGAGTGATTACACTTTGATCAGTAGAGCCTATATAAGCGTTCAATCAACGTCTTATACGGATACGATCAGAATCATTGTCTGTGGCATGCAATCTAGCATGCATTGCTCGTGCATATGGTAAGCCATCGGTGCATGGCGTCCCATAGCCACTCCGGAACAGCACCGTGCATCCACTCCATGCATGGTATCCGTAGTCTTGTGCATGGCTGAATCACGACACGCCTGCACTGCGCTACAGCGGGCTTGTGTCTGTGGAAGGCTCCTCCTCCTCTGCTCCCCTCATCGATGCGGGCACCCCTGCCGGCAAAACATGCACGCGCGAGCAATGCACCACCAGATTTCCGCCGGCACCGGCATGCCCAGCAGAGAGCCCCCACACACGGACAGGGCACAACAGCGCTGTTGTATATAGCGCAGGCAACACAGTAGCGTCAGCTTGGCATACCGGCACGGTTGCCTTGGGACAAGTGTTGATTGATTAACACCATGTCATGTGTGTTGTGTTACACTGTAAATTGAGGTTTTACCAGTGCCAAGGGGTCAAAGCACGACTTGTACAAACACACTCATACGCAGCATGGTCACACTCAGGCTTTCAAATTGAAGTTCAAGTTCCAGGTTCAACCCATGTTGTGTGAGCCCGGACATGAGATAGCAACGTGCATGGATAGGTCAGTGCCGAGAGCATTGCGCTTGTCTAGACGCTACAGCCGGGGCGCCTATGACATCGCCAAAGGGCGGTGCGCAACGACGTCGCCCATATCGCATCTTGAAATGTTTGCATAGGCTAACAATTTGAAGTTGTACAAGGTTAGGGTACTCACCGTGCGGTCTATTCCTGTGGTCTTTTGCAACGCATTGATTGACCAGACGTTTATTTGCAACAGGCCATGAGTGGGGGCATGGTTCGGGCTAGCAGTTACATGGTCGGTCTACTGACACGCTTTGCAAACGTCTGAGTGTCGTGATCCAGCCATGCACAGGACTACGGTGACCATGCATGGTGGCATACGAGGACTACGGTCACCATGCATGGAGTGGATGCACGGTGCTGATCCGGAGTGGCTATGGGGCAGCCATGCACCGATGGCTGACCATATGCACGAGCAATGCATGCAGATTGCGTGCCAGCAGACAGTGATTCTGATCGTATCTGTATGAGTCGTTTAGAGAACGCTTATATAGGCTCTGTCGATCGTAGTGTAATCACTCTTCTCGTCTGTCCAAGTCTCACGTGTATTTATCCTCCACCGAAGGTACAGGCGCTGTCACGGACAGATACCTAAGACAGCAAGGTATGTGACAGCACCAACCCCTGCGCATGGCTACGGCATGCACAGGATCCCACAGGCCCTAGGCCGCGGTCCATTGAATTACAACACTGAGATGCGATTGCAGTTGGACGCGGCGGCATGCTGAGCTGCTCTGGAGCATCGCCAGCCTGACAGACAGCGTGCTGACTTGGCACATACATCAAGTTTCCTTAGCAGATTGGCGGGTTGCCGTGTGGCACGGGAGATCGTGAGAGAAGTGATAAAATTGGCCATAGCTAGCGAGCAACCCAGCCGCACCCGGATGCCCTCGAAATCCCAAGATCATTGCGACTGTCAAACCGACATTCCCAACTTCATTCTAAAGCGGAGGATCAACACCAGTATACCAATATTGGCAGAACAGGGGCACGCTGAAGACGCACGTTTGAGAATATTTGAACCGTAGCGTGCGTTGAGTATGTGTGAGGCAAGTTGACGGAGAGCTGAGCACACGGTGACAGAGCATCATGCAGCCTCATCACTCAGCATTGCTGCATTGACACGATGTGCGTGACCCAGCGGTCTGATACCATTCCCACGCGGACATGTTATTGCTTACGGCTTCCTTACTAGGCAAGGCTCAGCTGGCCTCTGGTGTTGCCGGAGCGGGAGAGCACCTGCTGAAGCGCAGTCACTGACATGGTGGCACGACACTCACATTACAATTCTACCCGGAAGTCACTTGCCACCGAAGCAAATCTTGTAATCAAGGGCATGAGCTGCCAACATGGCACAGCAAGGCTCTGCCCAAGGTGCTCATCGTTCCCCGTACAGCGGCCGTGTTGAATGCAGCTGAGAACTGGCGCCGGCCGCACCGGGCGAGACAGTATGCATGTGCCCCCGTTCCTACAGCCTACCGGATACATGTCGCCGCTGCTGCGCCTTCACTACGCTATAGCAGGCTTGTGTCTGTGGTCGGCTCCTCCTCCTCTTCGCTGCCCTCATCGATGCGGGCGTTCCTGAAACACACGCACGCGTCGTCAAGGCAGCACAGATAAAACAAAAAAGAAACCAATGCATACTCTTACATAGCAGGTGATTGCATATATGGCTTGAAGCCCCTCGGTGTTAGATCATATATAAAATAAAACAGTCCGCCGCCTGCGCGGGCACACTTTACTCAGTGCCCCCACACATGCCACATGCACACAGGCGGAACGGCAGCCAGCACCCTGCACTACCCTTGTCCTTCCACTAACCCATCCGCAGACTATCTGGCACGGCGCCGCAGACGATGCTGCAGCACCCATCTGAACAGCAGCAGCCAAGGGCGAAGCATGCACACCGCGTCCGCATGCAGCAGCGTATTGATTCAGATTGCTGGTGGAAACGGCTATGTGACATAACCAAAACGTGGTGTACAGCTCATCATGTTTTTCGCAATCAGCATGCGTGACTGGGTGCTGGGTGCACCCATGCGTGACAATCGTGAGTTCATGGACTGGGGCCCGTGAAGTCGAAAAGCGCATACAAGCGAGCGAAGCGAAACTTCAGTTGTACCTGGTGCATCTAAGCGCCTGAATCACGTCTGAGCGTTGATGTTGAGCCGTTGAATAACCGGTCACGCTGCGTTTGTAAACATGGCTTTGAATGCCAGTGTGCGCGACGCCACGCTTTGCGAAGATGAGATGTGTTACACTGTGACAGATAGGGCCAGCACCGCCGAGGCAACAGAGCAGTCAACAGGCAGGATGAGATGTGTCATATATGCGTGATTAACTGGATCGCGGTAGATCTGCTTGCGATGGCCCTTCGCACAGGACCCGCGAGGTCACGAATCGTGGCACAACGTCACAGCGCTGTCCCGCAACGGTGTCCTCATGAATCTGAGCAGCTGACCGCATGATGCGATGAGAGTGTCAGTGTGCGCGTGACATGATTTGACACTTACAAGCAATCGGATTCACTGCGGTGTGCCAATTGCAACCAGGCTGCACTATCGGTATGCCGGTGCTCCTCGAGCCAGCGGCCGGCGTGCACGTAATGGCACGCAATGGCACACGCAAGGCGCAACCAGGGACCTCATGCGTGTGACACCGCGCCTCGCACCGGGGCACTCAGGACGCCCGACTGGACACATCAACGCGCCGCAAAGCGGCTCGCTGGTGCACCGGAGCGAAAGGAAAGGGCGAAGCATGCACAGAACAAGCAGCGCGGAGCGCGCACCGGGAGGCGAGGCGGCTGGAGGAGCCGAGGGGGTGGCTGCCGCCGGCGGAGGAGGGCGTGGAGGCGACCTCGTCGGCAGGCACCTCGTAGAGAAGGCCGTTGTTGGTGTACCGGATTTCGGCCTGCTCCGAGATCTTGAAGAGTTGTGCGGACGGCGCCTCGCCGCGATTGAGCATGCCCTTCTGCGCCGCCAGCTTCCTGTACGCCGCGCACGATTACAACGTACGCACGCGACTGTGGGCATGCCACGTGAAGCCAACAGCTATGGTGTTTGACCCCGGAAGAGGATATATGCTGTGTCCCCGGAACTTGCCACATGTGACATGCCCCTGACAGAAAACTGTCGATGGCTGCCTCACAAGCACCTTAAGTTTGTGCGTCTGCAGGCATACGCTGCGCCGAGTCACACCAATCATCCCAACCTACGTGGGGGCTGTCAAGCCGCTGCGGGGCGCAAAGGTGGTGTGTGTGTGTGATAAGCTGCATGGGCGAGTCCCGTTGCATGTTCGCAGGAATGGTGTGGCCGTTGGTGGAGCGCGGGGGAGGACAGGGAGGGAATGTACATCAACATTGTGGGGGCGCTGTTTCACAGCATCGCGTGTGACCACGAGTGTGAGTGTGAGTGCGGGCGATTGGTGCCTCGAGTCACAGCCCGTACGCCAGCACAGCACAGCACAGCAAAACCTTGCACCCCTCATCCACACACTCCACCAGTGTTGGGCGAGCAATTCCAAATACAGCAGCTTTGATGAAGCGGTTCATTATGAGGCTATCCATTCGCGTGCAAGCATAGGGTAGGGTGTGACGAGGGGGTGGGGAGGTACACCGGTTGCGCTTTGACTGCTTGGCCTCCTTCGCCATGTGCCACGAGCTCGCACGGAGCTTGCTGTTGCCCGGGAACGGCCCGCTGCTGCTGCCGCGCCCCGACAGCGGCCCGCTGCCAGAATCAAGGTCCTGAGGCATCTTCTCCACCTCCCCCAGCGCCGTCGCCTCCGCCATCAACGGCAGCGACGCCGCCATGCGGCGCGGCGGGCCGCCCTCGTCCTCCTCAGCCCCGCTGGCGCTGGCTGCAACGCCTAACGGCGGCGGCCGTGCCGCTGCGGGTGCGCGACTACCAGAGGCTGCGGGCGACGGAGCAGAATCGGGAGTGTCGGCTTCGCTGCCGCTGCTGCTGGCGCCGGCGGCCTCAGCCTTTTTGGGATCAAACTTATTTGGTCTTCGCGCCTTCTCCAGGACACCTCTCCCTGCAAAACGCAGCCATGCTCATTAAAACATGCATTGCACCGCCAAATGACGGCTGTGCTGAGCACCTGTGCTGTGCTCATTGTGCTGCACGCGCGTTACACCACCGCAGAACGGCTGTGGTCAGCAGCGCGTGTGCGCTCGCAACAGGCCATTGATATCGGCCAACAACATAATTGCGCCCAAGTGGAGCTGATAGCAACGCTCCCTTGACCCGGCGCGCTCCATAGATCTGTCCTGCCCCATGAGGATGCAGCAATCAGGCACACATGCATGGGCGGAGCACCACCACAAACGCGTTTGCGCGGGAAACACAATGCGCGCCGTGCATGCACAAGCAGTGATCAAGTGATGACAAACACATACATCCAGGGTGCGCTCGTTCCGGGCAGTGCATCACGCAAGCGACGTAGGCGGAAGGCTAGGCAGGAGCCGCACGAGACCACTTGCGCGGTTTAGCAGCCCCCTCGCCTTCCGCGGGGCCTTCATCTGGGCTCTCCCCAGCCCCCCCCCTCGCCCGATCACCCCCGACATCGTCTTCGCTCGACTCGTCCTCGTCCTTCTCACCATCCTGACTCGCCGCCCCGTCGGCAGGCACCTCCTGTGACAGCGCCCTACCGGGAAGTTCCCGCTGCGCGGCAGCGTCGGCAGCGAGCGGCTGCGCCGCACTGGCAGCTGCCACCGGCGAACGGAACGAGGTGGGGTCATACAGCGGCACGGACGCCGGTGCGGGTGGTGGTGAGGGTTCAGGCGGAGGGGCCGGTGTGGGTTGTGGTGGGGGGGCAGGTGTGAGCTCAGCCGGTGGTGGTGGAGGAGGGGGTAGTGTGGCGGGTTCGGAGGGTGGCTGGAAGGGGTCCTCCACGACATGGTCTATCAGTGACGGCGAGCTGCCGGCGTCTAGTATGCTGGCCGCCGGCGGTTCTTGCGGGGTTGCAGCGGCGGCTGCGGCAGCCGCAGCCGCCGCCTCCTCTGCTTCGTCCGTGCTGCGCCGCGACGCAATGCTGCTGCGCTGCGAGCGTGCTGCGCGTAGCGACCGCGGCGTCGCTGCGGCAGCCGCTGGCGCCGCCGGCGCGGCTGCTGCTGCCGCAGCAGCTGCCTGCTGCGGCGACAGCGGCCCGGAGCCGCCTTCGCACGCACCCGCCGGCGCACCCACCGGTGACTGCGGCTGCGGCGACCCGACCGCACTTGCGGCCGCAGCGTCGACATCATCCAACGCCTGCGATCGAGCGGAGCCGCCACGCCGGCTCGACCGCAGCGACTTGGGCGCTCCGCCGACAACCTTTGGCGCCGGCTTGGGCTGCTCAGCCTCCGGCTGCACCTCCTTGCTCGCAACGCGCGCAGGAGGCACCGCGACAGGCATCTCCACAGCGTGACCATTCAGCTCCGCCAGAGCGCGGCTGCCGTTCTGCGTGCTCTCGCCATTCTGCCCAAGCCGGCCCCCAGATGACTCATCATCGTCGTCCTGCAGCGATGCAGGCGCCATCTCCACTCCCATGCTGCCGTCCCCCCGCCAGCTGCTCGCTGCCGCGGACGCGGCTGTCGCCGCCTCGGCCGCAGCCGAGCCGGCCGCGTTCGCGGCGCCTGCGGCGGCCGCCCCCGCCGCCGCAGCGGCGGCCGCGCCGTACTGCCACAGCTCCACCGACCGCTCCTTGAACGACTTGACCGTCAGCGAGGCGAGCGCGCTGCGCCCGGAGGTTGCACCGACGGCCTCAGACGCGTCCGATGGCATTGTGAACGACGAAAAGATCGACGCGTTGGACGCGGGGGAGATCTCAGGGGGCAGGGAGTTGGGATCGGCCAAGCTGCGGCCGTTGGTGGTGTCCATGGGTGGTTCGGAGAGGTCGCCAAAGTCCTCCCTTGGCGTGAGGCCTCGAATCTTGAACAACTGCAGAGGAGCCAACAGACGGCTTGCCATCATCAGCGCTGGTTCACCGTTCGGGCTGTGGCTGGATTCGGGCAGGCGGGGACATGGTGGAGCAGGGTCGGTTTGAACATTGAAATTGAGTGTGAAATTGCGATGATGTTCCGAGAGGTTTTCCGCGGCAGGCCAGCCTTGCACACGAGACAATGCTGGAAGCATGCGGCTGGAATCATGCTGCAAACGATACTGCGTGCCTCTGCCGTGGGCGTGCGTGATCGGTGGACTGGCAAGCGTCAGGAACGCAAGCGGGCTCCGCTGGTGCGTTTGTGGCAGCAGGCGAGGCAGATGTCGCATGGAAACCTGGCAGGTGGCCGTGCATAGAATCAATCCATACCATGGTAGGGGCCTCATTGAGGTGCCAGTTGAGATCCTGCTGGAGGGAACAGTTGAAGTACAAGCATGCTTGTTAGTCAAGCATAAGCGGGATCGGTGGGTGAGGAGCGCACGAAAAACGCGATTGCAATGGCGCTGACACCGCAGATGACAATCAGCGGAATGAACGCCGCCTTGTGCCGGTCCCAGATGCTCCTCTTGCCGCCGCCGCTCTCTTCAGGCGCAGCAGCTGGCGCCGTCGGCGGCGCCTCGACGGTCGGATCCACAGGGGGCTCGCCCGGCGGGGTCAGCTCCGAGGGGGGGGCTGCCTGCACGGCGGGCGGCCGCGGTGCCGTTCGCACCGGGACAACCGGCGCCGCCACGGCGTCGGGGACTAGATTGCCAGGGTCGTGTGGCAGCACCTGCAGAGGGCGCCGGCTCAGATGCTGCAATGTGGCCGAGATGACCCAGAGGTGACCCCCGACGGTACCTGTGACGGCCGCAGCAGGTGCAGCGCGCAGCGTGCGCAGCACACTTGAGTGGCGAAGCGCGACCACCACGGGCCGGGTCAGTCATGGCCAGGGACTGACACGGCACGTCGCTATAGCGCGCGCTAGCAACGGCCGGCTGTTGGAACTGTGGCCACACAAGTGGCGTGTGCTATGTGCGGTACATGCACAAGGTGATGCTGTTAGCCGCGCCGCGTGAACCAGTGCCCGTACGCAGCTTGCGAGGAAAGGGCGGTGCCCAGGTGCAGCGTGTGAACCCCGCGCCACAGTAAGGACGCTGTGGCTGCTGTGACAACGGTGGCTGAGATGAAGCAGCAGAACCCTGTGCCCCCCAAGCCATGCGCTGCGGGCAGCTGTCGCAGAACGTTCCAGCCAGGGGCTTTGCTACCGCCACAGCATGGCCGCCACAGCATGGCCGCCACAGCATGGCCCCGTGGCGTATCGTGCAGGCTTGTCGCGGCAGACTTGCTGCTGGTGCTGTTGTAGATCCACACAGCGGGCATGCCATCAAATGCAAACCTCCCGTGCACACAGTGAAGCAAGAACAGGGCGCTGGGCAGGTGACTCCCCAGAGTACGTCATCACATGTCAAACACCTCTTCAGGGATATACAATCTAAGAGATAGCAGCAGCGCGTCACATGCATATGGCAGCGCCGGTAGACTCCCATCTTGCAGCCAGCGGCACGCCGACGCACCCCCCCGCCACACACACACGCATGGAACTCATTGCAGACATGCTGTGAGAAACTCTGCAGAGGTAAGCAGAGGCAGACGTGCTGCGAGCGGGCCGTACCGGGGAAATGAAGTCTGCAAACTGCAAGTCGTCGTCATTGGCGGCGAAGAAGGGAACCGGCGCAAATCGTAGCGGCACTGCGCCGCCCCCCGGAATGTCCTCGTAATTTGGCACAAACACCACGCCGGGCCCCTCGATGTCCTCGCGCGGCTCAAACGCCACTGTCGGCGCCTGCACACAGCGCCCCCCCCTCACGTTCCCCTCCCGGCTGCTACGCACAGGCACGTGGCTGATGCTGGTGGGTTGTGCTTGACATGCAGGGGGGCTCTCCGCAGCACTCAGCACGCCATGCTGGGTCACTGCTTCGCCCGACACCGCTCACGCTCCTTGTCGCTGGCACGATGACGCATGTCGGCGGTTCCCCGCAGCCCCGTTCCGAGCACAGCGTGTAAACGCGCAGCAGCTCGGTGCATGCTGCCGCACGCGCTGCGCATGCCGTGCCGCATCTAGACATGCACATGCATGGCATGCAACATGGACGCATGTGCGCCGCCAGCTAGCGCGCGCCGCTGAGGCATGCGGCGCTTTCAGCACCACCGGATGTATGCCACTTGTGGCCACAGCACGGCCTGGTGCACCGCCTGGTGTGCTCCATGCCGACGATGCATGAAAGAGGCAGGCACGGTGCTCGGTCCTGCGATCAAGCTTTCAGAGCAACGCATGTAGACCAAGAGCGCCCCTGCAGCGCAAAGGCGGGGGTCGCGGCGGGGGAGCCACACCGCAAAGCAGTCCTGGCTGCCGTCCTGGCATGTCACATCCAGCTTCAACATTCCGCCAAAGCTCACATACGCCGAGTCTGCCGCCTTTGCCAGGTCCCCATCAAACACCGAATTCGTCACCTCCACCGCGGCGTCGCGGCCGAGAAACAGACCCCCTGCACAGCACACAGCACACATGCTGGGTTTCTGTGCATCTTGCGCTGTGGGCGTTGGTGTGTGTGCGCTTGCCGCCCTTGGCGCTGCTGCTGCCGGGCTCTATCTCGGTGTCCAGTGCAAAGCACACGTCCGCGGCATTTGTCGGTGGCACCCACCATGGACACAGCACGGTGGCACACGCTGGCAGCACCCGGCCGCGCAATGCCAGCCTGCTTGTGCACGGGCACAGGTAGCATCAGCGCCGGTTCACGGGTAATGGCTCAAAGACAATCAATGCATGGCAGGCGACAATCAATGCATGGCTCAAACATCAACATCAATGCATGGCATGGCGACAATCAATGCATGGCGACAATCAATGCATGGCTCAAAGACAATCAATGCATGGCAGGCGAGCGCACGAGGCGCAGCTCCTGCCCCGTCCCAGGCCACACCTGCCTGTTCACCCCTTCACCACATACAGGGAGGAGCGATGGCAGCGAGAGAGAGAGTGTGTGTGTGTGTGTGTGTGTGTGTGTGTGTGTGTGTGTGTGTGTGTGTGTGTGTGTGTGTGTGTGTGTGTGTGTGTGTGTGTGTGTGTGTGCTGAGTCACGACGTGAGGTGCTGTGGGGGTCACAGCTGGGGTAGAGCTTCGCGTCGCACCTCCGAGGCGAGTGGCATCGTTGTACAGAAAAGTGCAGTTGGTGAAATTGCCATTCGCAGCCTCCTCAAAGCCGGCCGCCCCGCCATTAAACGCTTCATTGGCGTAGAATAGGATGCGCTTGGCATAGGCTCTGCCCTTAATGTCGACCTTCAGGGCCCCACCAGAGTACGCTAGCTGTGTAGGCAGCAGCCCAGTCTGCCCCCCGGTAGCAGGCGTGTTGAGCAGACTTCGCTCGCCCCCCAGCAGTCGCCTGCCTAGGTCTGATGAGAGTTGACTGCCGTCCGGCGGTAACGTCGGCACAGCCTGGGCAGTCTTGCTGGAGAGGTCTGCCCCGCGGTTGGCATCCACGATTACCAAGTCCGTCAGCCACAACGCCCTGTTCTCGCCGACGTAAAACCCAGACGAGCCGGCAAAATCAATGACACACTGCCGGGGATGGTAGTAAGGCTGCCTGAATATCTCGTCAAAGACCACGGGATCCTGCGGAGTGTTCGCGGAGCAGTTGCCCTGCAGCCACGCGCGCGCTTGTACCAGCACGGTGTTATAGACAGGTCGAGCAAGCAAGCTGCTTAAAATGACAGATGTGTAAGGAAGGCAAAGACTCGGGCGCCATGCACAAACAGCATCGACTGCTTCAGCCATGGAAGCGTTTCTTCCGACTAGCACACGCTCGTCTCAGCCAGCGCAAGGTTCAGAGAAATCGCACCACCACAGCCTTGAATAAGGAGAGTCCAAGGTCCAATGGAAAGCCGCCGCGCAGGTGTTGCCGCACCTCCACAACATTCACGCTATCATTCAGGAACGCGCTGCTCAACTCCTGAATGGTCTCGACGACCTCAACGACGGGCGCCTGTGCCCATATTCCGCTGCTGTAGCATATCAGTGATATCAAGAGGCACAGAGTGTGCCTCATATTGCCTGCTCGATTTCAGCGTGAACTACCAATGCCTGCATTGCGTACATGAAACGTCAAAGGCGATATCAACTGCCCATATAAGTTCTATATATACATGTTTTATTGACTTGTGTACTGGACGAGTGAATGGCTCATCACTGGTGAAATGGTGAACGCGACTGCCGCGACATAAACATTCAATGTGCAGCAAACGGACCACCATTCATCTCAAGAACGCAGCGCAGCAATCAATGAATGCACAATTGTTATGCAGTTGTTTGCGAAGGGTACATCCTGCGCATCGCCAGGCGTGCCAAATGTCGCAAATGGGATACCGTGGCGTCCCTCCTTGCATGTACGCCAAGCAGGAGCACCTCACAGCATATAAGCTGATCATATGTGATCAATATACTACTGTTAGTGGTGCCAGATGATCGCTGGCGACGAGTGGAGGCATTCAGCAACGCAGCATGTAGGCGCTTTGGCAAGCTCAATAAGTTGGCAACCGCGGAAAACGGGACAACATACGTAGGAGAGGAGCATACGGCTTTTGGCTTGTCTTCCGTTTCGCCCTGTGCACTGTATGCTTAACTCGCTGTGCTGAGCGCAAGTTGCCCAGGAGGTCCCCCGTCGGACTTGCCGACTGTGAATGCTAGAAACGCCAAGATTGAAGCTGTCGAGCGACCTTTGGTAGACATATGAGAGCGTGATACATTTTACACGCGCGCAAGCTCAGTTTGCCAAAAGGTAGTTGTCGCACGGTGTATTGTACAGAAACGGACAGTGGGGAGAAGGTCGTCCGTAAAGCGCTGGGATGTGACCCTGGCTATGTGATTATTCGAATGACGATTGGCCACTGCGCGCGTGTCTTCCGTGGTGCGAACATCGTGGAATGCCTTCGAGATGGGGCAGCGGTCAATCCCAACAACTTGCACTTTTGTGGGTGTCCACGACCCCTAATGCTTGCAATTTCAGCCTGATTGCTGCGACTCCCGACATTCAGGATCTTGCTGACGTGTAGCGTCGCCCCCAATGCCACTTCTGGTTCAGCCGCGGCTATAGCTGGGCACCAACCGGTGCACGGTCGCCAACAAGAATGAAGGCCTCTTGTGTTAGAAGCGCAGACTCATGCACAAGCCAAAGTTCGGCGATGTCCGTTTTGGATCCGGTAACAAAGCAGTGTCATCTTCGAACATATCTCATCGGTCACAGATACAACGCGTTCGCCTCATCCAATCTCAATCTCAGTTCTTGCGAAGTGCTGAACCAAATCTTTGGCACCGAAGCACAGTCAAGGCCGCTTCAGCGCAGCCCTTGGAACAATGCGCAGGTGTGCATAATCGGCTGTTCCGGAACGCGATGCAAGCTGCCCCGTGTGTGCGATGCCGGGCAACGCAACACTGCACCAACCTCGCATGGGATCTGCGTGTGATCGAAACTAGTAGCAGAACATAATGAAGCGTCTTTCTCTGTGCCATGTCCCGAAGGAGCGCAAGTCTCGCTGCTTTTTGCATACAGGCGTAACGCGATGGACCATGTGTTCAGGGGCTTCAGTTACAAGTCGACCTGTTTGCAGGACATCCCATCGATGTTTGCCGGATGTCGCTTGTGGGGCCACTATGCGTCCTAAGCATCCGTCACCTCGGTGCGTCAGAGCCCGTGCAAAGAAGCCTGCGCCTGAACAGGAGAAGGCCGAGCCTGTCGATGCGCAAAGCTCATACTTCCCCGGCCTGATGACAAAGCTTCTGTGGAACGCATCATCGTTGCGGGACAGGGGCAAGGCAAGTTGCAACGTATGCAAGACAGCCGGTACTGTTGTGTGCCCAGAGTGTGGAGGTGCACGGGTGCTGTCCAAGGCATCCAGCAGAGCCCAAGCACACGCACGAGCGAGGCTGGCGTCATATCTCGAAGACATGGAGCGCCCACTGCACCGTGATCAGTGGCTGGTCACCAACCGCTGTCCTGTTTGCCACGGCGCAGGAGTCGTGACATGCCCAGCTTGTGAGGGAGAGGGGTATCGGCATCACTAGCCGCAACCAGACCTGATGTACGACAGCTGTCGTGCTCGTGCTAGCCAGTCGCTACCAGCATGAGCACAACGATCAAGTGCCTGTCCAGTGGTGTAGTCTCCAGCAGTTGCCAAGCGGCTTGTTACTGTTGGTAGTAAAGGATGAGACAGGAACGTATTTGCAAACCTGATTGCCCTTTATCGATCAGCCCAGACCTCTCAGCACTCCTTTGTTGAGGGGCCTGGTCTCGTTACGATGTAACACATCCTGATTACAGCCCTGTGCATCCGACCACGTGGCACGCCCTGATGCGGCAGCACAGCTAGCAATTGAAAGGCTGCAGACGTCCCCACTCAACGCAAGCAACAATCAACACGACCAGCAACTGTAAGACAGCGAGTGTCACCTCCCTGGAAGCTCAGACCAGGCGATACTTGACAGCCAAAGGGGGATGACTTGCAAGGCAATGCAGCATGAAGATGCTGCCCTACCACTGACACTGTCTGACAGGTCCTTGGTAGTCTGACAGGTCCCAGTTTCAACTGGCGTTGTACGAGAAGCGTTACTGAGCTGTGCTCCACAAGGTGGTGGAACACAGAGGAGAGCAAGCATGGAAATGCATCAGACACATAATCATGGCCGAACGCCGTAAGCAAATTGAACCAAATCAGCTTCAGGCGTAGAACAACAGTGCAGTTGATTCTGAGGAGGCTCTCGTGCAAGCTCCTCCATCACTGTGACACAGGTACACAGGCTCGGCCAAAGCTGTCTGGCTGACTGCCCCACAGCCGATTGACACACCAACCTGCCCCAACCCACCCTTGCTTACCCGGCCCGGTTTGCTACGCCAGCCGCAGCTATGAAGCGTGCACCAGGCCAGGTATGCTACGCCTGCACATTACCTCATGAGATATCCGGTTGCATCTGCGTGCTCAGAGTGCATCTGTACGCTGCACGGCTGCCCAGCACGCCTTTCAGGCTGCCCAGCACTCCTGTCGCCCAGCACGCCTTTCAGGCTGCCCAGCACTCCTGTCGCCCAGCACGCCTTTCAGGCTGCCCAGCACTCGTGTCGCCCAGCACGCCTTTCGGCACCGCTTCGTGCATGTGCTCAGAGGCCATGCGTGTCGCATGCCTATGGTAGCATGTGCACAGATGTGCTGTGTTGGCTCTGTTACTCCTTCATCCAGTGCACCTCCTCTCTCATCGACATCTTACACTGATGTGCTGCACCCGCATCTGTGCAGCACCCACAGCCGTGCTGCACCCCAGCCCCACAGCTGAGCACAGATGGACCAGGCGCAGACCAGGCCCTGCCGCGCCTTCTGCCACACGGCTACTGCTCGAATGCCTGCCAGGCCGACTGTCCACGCAGCACGCATGCCCTCAGCCCGCTGTGCAACTGCTGCAAGGCTGGCTTGCAGTCGACTGTCAGCCGAGCTCTCTCAAACAGTGGCCAGGGGACCACGCCGCCTGCACTCCCCCGAGACTGTCGGCTGTGGCAATACAGGCACTACCCCACGAAGCTGCTGCACAGCGGAGCGGCAAGACCAGCTGCGGTGCCGCCCCAGGGAGCCGCTGTCAGAGGCCATGGATGGCGCGCGCCTCCTGCAGGCTGCGGCGCACCTTTTCCACTGGCTCCTCCCGCAGCAGCTGCGGGTTGAACCTGTCCTCTGATGGCAGCCCGAGCACACCCCGCATAGAGTCGCACACCGAGTCGCTCAGCGCCTTGAGGTCGTACCCTCCCTGCAATCAGCACACCCTGACAGTTGCATTGCCACCAACAGTGGTATATTGTGTTGCCGCCAACAGTGCCTGTTACGTCGCTACCAATAGCGCCTGTTACGCTGCTACCAACAACGCTGTGTAATGCGCCGCTGCCAACAGTAGACGTTGAAAGCACGGCAGTTCAAGCGCCACTTTCTCCGACGGTCTGGAGGATGTTTGGTAAGAAGCAGGCAGTTTCTGCCACAGTGTCGCGTGCTGCACTGCACCTTTGCGGGGTTGGGTGGCTGCTGATGAACATCATACATGGATTGCGGGGGCCAGCACGCATGCGGGTCTGTGCAGTCCCGCAGGCGCAGCAGCAGTCACGGATTGATGCATGATGGGTGAACCATGAAAGCATCGTAGAGCATCTAGACCGCAGATCTTGATGTGACACGGCAGGTGACACGGAAGGCGCACAGACGGAGTTGTCTGGGGAGCGAAGGGCGGGGTGTGCCAGGCAGAGCGGCAGTGCTATGATGCGGGAGCGGGGAGACGTCGGCAGAGTGGAGAAGAGCGGTGGCTTCTGTGGTGTGGGGGTGTGGGGGTGTGGGAGGTCAGGGGAGAGAGCGGCTGCGGGGGAGCGCACCTCAAGGACAAAGGCGATGCGGCCGCTGCAGAGGCGGTCCGCAGCGGCGCGCAGCTCCCTGCACAGCCAGTGGAAGGTGCTCGTGCGCAGCTGGAGCCCCGCGAGGGGGTCCCGCCAGTGAGCGTCGTACCCTGCATGCGCCCCCGCCGCCCTCAAGCATGGCGTCAACACCCGCACCGGTGCGCCGAGCAAAGGGCGGGTGAGTGGGAACTCGGTGCGGGCGTGACATGTGCTGTGTGCTGTGCGTGCTGGGCTCCTGAATCATCCAGACGCGAGCAGTGCGTGGGAGCTTGCCAACTGTGCACAGCGCGGCGCAGCCCGCAGCACGCAGATGCGACAGCGAGAAGGACGCAGGCGGCAGGCTGCTGCCAGTGGTGGCGGGTGTTTACATGTGTGGAGCGAGTTTACCGTCGCAAATCTCATTGCTCACGAGATCTGGCTCTGTGAGATGGCCAGAACATGGTGTACAGCTTGTGAAAAGGACCAGGATCATGCGTGACACCCGAAGCTTCATGGTCTGAATTGCTGAATGTGCCGCTGCCGGGGGCCCGCTCTCACGGCCCAGGGATTCAACAACCAATCCACAGGCATATGTGCACAGCCACACTCCGGCGCAAAGGAGGGTGCCCAGCATGCACAGCAGCGCCGCACCCGCGCTGACGATGATCATGTCCGGCGCGAAGTTCGTGATGCGAGGCAGCACGGCCTCCTCCCACAGCGCGCGGTATGCGGCGTCCCCCGCATCACCTGGCAGCGTTACATTCATCGTGAACCCCTCCCCGGCGCCCCTGCCGACGCCGGCCATCCTGCCGGTTCCCGGGTACCCGCCCTCCTGGTGCGCCGAGACGTACAGGACGGACGCGTCGTCGGCAAAGGCGTCGTCGGTGCCATTTCCGTGGTGCACGTCAAAGTCAAAGACGGCGATGCGGGCAAGGCCGTGCGCGGTCTGAGCGTGCCGCGCGGCGACGGTGGCCGTGTTGAAGATGCAGAAGCCCATGGCGTTGCTCGGGATGGCGTGGTGGCCTGGGGGCCGCACGAGCGCAAAGGCCGAGTCTGGGATGCGCACCTGCAGCGCGATGCCAGGAGTAAAACGTATCACATCTACGTAAAATGCACATGTAAAATTAATTGCTTGCTGCAGCCGATTAGGCCATTGACATCTCTGGCGAACCGGAACCCAGGAGCTGAAGGGGTAAACCAACCAGCAAACCCCCTCAGACGTGCGCACTCAAGTCACAGGGCGTGCGAGTACATTTCTGATCATGCCGGGTCAGAGTGTCAGAGCGTGCAGCGCAGAGTGAAGCGGCAGGCCCGTGCAGGCATGCATGCATCTGGGAGCGCTGCATGCATGCACAGGCTGCGGGCCCGGATGGTGCTAGAGGCACGACCGGCCTTTAAAGGACCGCTGAAAAGCACTCAGCGCGATCGTATTGGTGAGTGGGCAGTCATCCCACAAACACCGGATGTTGCCCCACAACCAATGCGGGGGCATTGGTCACGTTAGCCCTGCGAATAGGGGCAGCAACAAAGCCCCCCCCCATTGAAACCAGTGTCAAAGGACGAGCCAGACGTCGACGCATCCCCCGCCAGAGGCCGTACTTCCCGGAGCCAGATCCGGGTTGGGCGATGAGAGATTTACAGGAACGGTATTAGCTGGGTTGTGTGCCAGACGCGAGGAGCGTTGTACGACAGCAAAGGGGTAGCACCTTGGCTTGGTCAACAACCTCATCCACCACAGCCAGGGCAGCTCCGACCGACTTGAGCACGGTGTCGTACGACGCTGTGGTCACATACGTTGGCCCTGACTCCTCAATCTCTATTGGAGCCTGCACCACGTTCGGCCACCGCTTCTGCGCGTTGCAGGCCTAGCCACTGCTAGTGCTCCTCCACATGCGGCGACCGTACAAAAGGTCAGGCATGAGCGTCGTGAGGGAATTAAGCAACAACCGAGTTGGTTCGCGGACTGACACTTCAGGATGGCTTCGAGCAAGCAAGCGTTGGAAAAATGTGGCACCTTGGTCTCCACCACCTTTGCCAGGCCATCCACGTATGCCGGAGTGTGCACCAGCTTGATGCTGTCGCGCGAAGCTGGAGCGTACTGCAGCTCGCGAACGCGCTCATCGTCCAGGAGCCCGCACTTTGCGAGCCCTTCGGTGACTGCTAGCACACGCTTGGCGTTCTCTGAGTGCATGGGCCAGTCATGATCGAGGCCAGAGGACACGGCATAGATGAGGCCGGGAGAATCGGTTGCCGAGCAGGCGCCGCTACGCACAGGCTGATGCACGCGTCCAAATGCTAACGACACGTTCAGGGCTCGAAGCCTGACTGGAGCGGCGCAGCGCATGCAGGATGTCATCGCCAAGCAACGCTGCCCCAAGTCACTATTCAACGTCTACAAGGCTAGTACCTCACCTCCGCAACAGTGCATGGAAAAGAAGGAGTCAGAAACCATATTGAGTACAGCCATTCTTTCAAGCAAGTGGGTGGTGGACATTACATGCTTTCGTCGACTCACGTTGCAACATATTCGAGCATCACGCGGAACAACAGAGCCCAGAAGCCACTCGGTTGTGGCTGTCTGGTCGACCGAGGTCAACCGGGAACAAGCTGGTCTTACATGGTCAAAATGCAAGTCCCACAAGCAGCAACTGCTCCCTGCCATGCTCTGACTCAAGACATGCAGGCATGGCCTGTGTAGCTACAATGAGCAGCATCGCAGTGCTCTCAACTGGGTCTTCGGTCAAACTGCTGTCAGGAACCCCTTCACCATGTGTCACAGGCAGCGCTACATGTTTGCACACCATTGCCAATGGGTGATGGTTGACACGGCTATGCGCCCACACTTTGGGCCACACACAAACGCTGCCAGCGACTGCAGGGCACTGCAGCAACCGCTGCGTTGTGGCGGGTCTTTGTACATGTCTACACAGCATCAGATGTACGCAGCATCAGATGTTCAGTGTAGCATGGCAGCATGTGCGACGCGTGGCGCCACCCGTGCTCCTCACACAACTCGCTGCATGCACAGATCTACATCCAACACTACCCGGCAGCTGCAGGCGCTGTGCTGCGCATGCAGGGGTACTATGCCGGGGCGCCACACCTGGTGGCCAAGGGCCCCGGAGGTGGCCTGCAGGCGCTTGCTGCTGCCCATCCCAGGCTGGCCTCAGCCAGTGTGAGCTGCAGGAGCATACGCTGCAAGCTCCGTGCCTCGCAGGCAGCCCTCACACTAGTCAGCGTAGCACAGCACAGCACAGCACGACTGCGGGGCAGGTCCGCGCTGCACGTGCAACCCTCATGAGTTCTATCACCCCATGGCAGCTCCCCACCACGCACCGACGAGTGGTGGTATTGTCGCATGCATGGGGCCGATGAGCAGCGCCAAATCCGTCCGCGCCAAATCCGTCAGCGCGACGAATGGCGAGGGAGGCACGGCCGTGTGGGTTTTGCATGCACCGCTGCGCACACACGTCCTCACACCCGCGCTTCCCTGCCAAACTGTTCTGCACACTACCACCGTCGCTGTCACTGCCGCAGGTTTGACACGACGAGCTTCCGGAAATGCAGCGCAATCGGTCGGTGACCCTTCTCCATGCCGGGTTGCATTTTAGTTCTACCTCCGCACATTACCTGCTCCTCGAGTGGCGCATGCATGCCACTGGCGGGAGGTGGAGCCGCTAGCCACGAACCGAGCGTGCGTGGCAGCAAAGAACATTCCGCCATCTGCCAGCCCTACCAAGCTGTGGGTCGCACATGGCCAGTGAAGCGTGAAGGGGTCACCAGGAGCCGGCAAGCTCTGGCGGTAGGTGCTCCTCCCGGTGTTGCTTGAGTGCTGCCGCAGTCAGGCCCCCCACCGGGCCCCCCGCCCCAGCCGCCCCCCCTGTATCCTCATGCAAAACCATGAGCACATCCACCGCCGTGAACGGCAACACTGTGGCAGCGTGCCCAGCCTCCGGCGCACCTCCCCCGCCGGTCGCCGCACCCCCGCATGCATGCTGCACCGTAAACAGCGCACTCCCTCCCGCCTGTGCCGCACCCTTTGTTAGGCCTGCTGCGCACGCTGGGTCTGCTGCGGCCGCCACAACCCCATCGCCGGGTCCGAGACTGCTCCTGCGCAGTCCACTGTGGACGTTTCCGGAAGCTTCTGAAGTGGTTGCGGCCGCCGCGGAGGCTGCGGTGTGTCGCGCACCGCTGCTGGCACGAGCGCAGGAGCGACTCCGGCTGCCGCTGCTGCGGCGCGGGATGGCAGAGGCGGTGGGGATCTGCTCCGCTGTGGCAGGCGCGGCAGCGTGAGTTGCAAGTGTGGTGGCGGGGGCCGGCCGCCGCAGCCTCACTGCGCGAGCCCCGTCTGCGGCCGTCACGCCGTGTGACAGCAGGCCGTGGAAGGCCGCCAGGCCATGCATAGCACAGCGCTCGAAGCCGTCTTCCAGCTTGATAGCTGCCTCTGCATCTCCCTGCACAACATGCCGCATGCATGCAGGCCTTCATCGGCCTCAAATCACACCCGTGCCGGACTTTGAGTGGGGACTGATGAGCGCATTGTGTGTGACCAGGAACCACAACAGACTGTACAGATGGTGCACACAATCGTCATGTGCATGCAACACACGAAATGCATGCACTGCCGCGAAATGCATGCACTGCGGTGATGGAGCACTGCATGGATACAATACCATTATTCGCATCGACCCGCTGCATGGTGTGGAGCTGTGCTCATGTGTAGTGCAGCAGCAGACTGCAGCCTGCATCACACGCCACGAGCAGAAATGTCCACCGGGATACACTACACCATGCATGTCCGCACTGATGCCTCAGAGTGCGCAGCGGGATGCCCAAACAGACCCCTCATCGGACTCCCCTGCGTTGGTGGGGATTCCACCTGTGGCAGTGGCAGCAGCTGACGCATCTGCAGCCACTCCAGCCGGCCGCTGCAGATGCGTCAGTGCATGCATGCGTCAGTGCATGCATGCGTCAGTGCATGCATGCGTCAGTGCATGCATGCGTCAGTGCATGCATGCGTCAGTGCATGCATGCGTCAGTGCATGCATGCGTCAGTGCATGCAGCGCACTCCAGCCGGCACATGTGCAGCGCATGGCTGGAGAGAGGCGGACGGCGTGAGACGGGAGGACATGTCTACCTAGCTCCAAGACAGACAAGATGGACTCAATGAGGTAGGTAGACCAGAGAGAGGCGGACACATGCATGGCCTGCAAGGTCGCACCGCCGCCATGAACTGCCCGACGTGCTCTTCTAGCACGTGGACGCGGTGGATGTCCAGCTTCCGCAGCGCAGCACGGCCCTTGCGGCCGACGCTGCTCCATGCGGCCACCGCGTTGGCAGCGTTGCCGCGGCAGCCGCCGGCGAGGAGCACCTGCTTGCCTCCCCGCCGGTGGGTGGCGTTGTGCTCGCGCCATTTCTGCAGCGCAGGAGACAGAGGAAGCTTGCTTGGCGGCGTACTGTTTGCTGGTTCTATTGAACCTACTCTAACGTAACACTGGCCGTGGCGGGTCAAGGTGTGGCACCGGCGTTTTGGGGGCCGCCAGAATTGCCGTGCTGTGCCGTGCTGTGGGGCATGCTCTGTGCTGTGCCGTGCCCCACAGCGCCAGGTGGATGCCGTTGGTGTGTCACGCTGGCTCGACGGATGTGGCAGCAATTTTGTCTTGCTGGGCATGACAATTTTGAAAACAGATCATCGGGTCGGACTTCGAAAGCAGATCATGGGATTTGAAAACAGATCATCTCGAACTGCCACAGAGTGCCCATTCGGTTGCCATCCCAACGTTGACCATGCGGGCGCCAAAATGTCCGCATGGGCTGGTCCAGATGAATGCAGTAGTTGCCGCAGAGCTGAGTCGAGGAGAAGACGCGACACGTGCTGCTTGGGTTTGTGGCTTGGATGCCAGCAGTGTGCAGCTTCAAGAGAGTGGCAGAGGCGCACCTGCAGCATGAGCGCTTCTTTGTCCATGTCCACATTTCTGAGGCGCCCCCAGAGGTCAGGCGCTGCACGCAGAGCCTCCTGTAGCGCGCTCTCTTTGCTCTCGCCGAATGGCGGTGGGCTGAATAGGTTGACCATGTCCTGGGCTGTCATGGGGCCTGCATGCAACAGCTGTGGGCCTGAAGCCACGCCTGTTCTGAGGCCTGGGCCACCCTCGGTACGACAACGGCCACGCGGCCATAGTTCGCTGACATCATCTACTAGTTTCTCTGGTGTTGTCTCGCGGGCGAACAGCCACTTGTGGCCCTGCCAGCCTCGGAAAATTAGCATATGGATCAGACAGTGCCAGACACCGTGCACAGACTAGAAGGGTGCATACTGCCGGTGCAAGACATCCTTAGCATGCATACTATGTGTGGCCAATGGAATTCATCCGGAGGTACAGCCAAGCCTAATGGCCAGGATGAGAGAGCCCGTCAGATGCCATCGCAGCTGCAGCGCACCAGCAAGCTGTCTCAGAAGTCTGTCGTTGGCCCATCGAAGCCGGCTTCGAGCGCCGAGCTTGGCAGCTGCAGCAAATTCTTGAGCCTCGTACTCGTTGTGTGGCTCCAGCTTCAGGTTGACAGCACAACCCTGTTGGCGCTTTCTGCCCTTCTTGGTGGTACTGCGTGTTTTCTCGGTTTCGCCGCTTTCCATCAGCTGCGTGAGACGACGCCCATCCGGCATGATGAAAGGCATAGATGGAGTCATTTCTGGAATGTCTACGTTGTCGTGTCTGTGTCGAATAAGAAGAGCGTGCAACCAGACACAAGCAGCGTCGCAGATCGCTGCGCGCGTGATACGAGTCGGCGGAATCACGCAGTTCGAACTGTTTACACGATATCCTGACCTAGGATTGCGTTCACTTCTGTCGCGACGACATGTCGTCGCACATGAGCTCGTAGCAGATGCGTTGGAAATGCATGGAAGTCGAGCTTGCTGCCGAGGCCTCTCGCGGCACTTCGGCCCTTACATTGGGCAGTTGCAAAGCATGCGCGATCACGGTTGCATGTTCAACAGCATGATGACACTGCAGTGGAGCAGCATGACCGATGCGTCTGATGTTTGCGGTGACCAGGTTTTCGTGCACAGCGCTGCTTCGAGTGGCTTGGCCCGAGTCCAATAACGCAACAGTGTCAACGGATGACCCTGGCTTCGCACCACAGTAGAAATGGCGCCTGCGGACGAATCAGAATGATAGGTTGGCCAGGTGGAGGTGGAAGGCTGTCATGGAGTGCGCGCCACCGGGTATGCGAGTAAGCAGGATGTACACTGAGACGGACGTGAAGCACAACGCCTTGCAATCATCGGGTGCCATGCACGAGGGACCATGCCTGTAACCGAATTCGCTACGTAGTGTTGGCACGTCTAGAACGAGACGATCAGCCAGTCCGGCGGCTTTGACTTGGCTCGACTGTTTATGAAGCCACCTGGAGCCAACAACAGAGCACCGGTCCAACCGCGCATGATGGGCCTGCGCGGTCTGAGTCGACGTGGAAGCCACACAAGATGGATTTATGTGCTAAAGAGGATGGTGTTATGCGTACTAAGCCAGCTCACAACCACGCAGCGCGACCTGGTACCGGAGCGGGCCAGTCTCATGTTCCGCGTGTCTTCGTGCACTCATTCGTAGCTTCGCGAGGCAGCTAGACTCGTTACACTTGCGCAGACCAAATACAATGAACGCAAATGGGTCAAACACATTGGGGAGGCGTTTCTGGACCGCTTTGGGGGCGGTGCACAGTCATGGTAGAAGCCTGTGTGTGCGAGATGACATCGCCGGAAGATGTCAACATTAAATGCGTCTAGTTTACGGAGCGTCTGACCAGCATATAGTGATACGCCAAGTAATGTGGCGTGTTGTTGACATGACAACGCTGGCGTGAGCGCCAGTGAGTCCAGTGAGCGTGCTTTGCCACGTTCGACCATGGGCTCGGCATACTCGGTGTGCAAGGGGCACGACGAGTGGGAACCGCCAGGTACCCATGAAATCGCATGATCAGTGCTTGCAAACATGGTGTCCAACTCATGACAAGTGATTTATTCATTAAATCCATCTTGTTTGTCTTGGAGCTAGGTAGACTGGGCCCCAGTGCACGCTCCGCTTGACCGGCTTTCTTCACCGCTCGCCGGCAAGAGCAGCCATGGTGTGTTCCAGCGGTCGGTATATAACCACTTTGTAATATTGTAAATGTCGCAGTGTCTGATGTGTGTTGGTGTTTGCAGCCTCTGAAGCTCGACGTCAAGGTGTGCAGCGTCTCAGCCTGGTGCGCTCCGATTTCGCTGCAACATTACATGTGACTAACCAAAATTATCGTGTAGCGGAAATTTTCGCAGAGGTCTGAGAGAGTCAAGGGCGTCGATCTCCATCCCACGGAGCCATGGTGTGCAGGACTGCTGCTCTCCTGCGTACGGGGCGGTATCAAATCGTATCCATGCAACACTTTGTCACCAGTTAGATATATGTTTACACCTGATCGTGACGATGGTGCAATGTGCGATGCTTGTGTTGCAGGATCCTTGGCAACCTCTACACAGGCCATGTCTGCATCTGGAACTATTCCGATGGGGTGAGTCGCTATCGTATAGATGTGGTGAAAATGTATATATTGATGATGAGTGGAACTCTGCGCGGCTCGCGCCGCAATCACAGCTGTGGGGGAAAGCATGCTGGCACTGCCACTTCTGCATTTGATCAATCTCTGGCCTCACCTGCAGCACTAACAGCTTGTAAACATGCAGACCATGGTCAAATCATTCGAGACAGCAGATGTGCCAGCCCGCTGCGCGAAGTTTGTGCCCAGGAAACAGTGGGTTGTCATCGGGAGCGACGACATGTTCATCCGTGTTTACAACTACAACACCATGGACAGAGTCAAGCAGTTCGAAGCTCACGGGGATTACATTCGTTCAGTGGCTGTCCATCCTTCACTGCCATACATCCTGTCATGCTCAGATGACATGCTGATCAAGCTCTGGGACTGGGACAAGAACTTTTCTTGTACACAGATATTTGAAGGGCATGTCCACTACGTCATGCAGGTACGTAGACACGCCGATACCTTTATCAATATGCATTAAACAGCAGAGGCTGCGAACGCCTGGTGATGCCTTGGTGAGGCATTGATCCGTTGACGATCAGCTTCGCTACTCCATGCTGCACCATGCCCTCCTGACACGGGCGCACCTCTCCCTCTCATTATGACTATGAGAACAGCAGATACGATTATTCACGTACCTACTGTCCTTTTGACATCGGACATGGCTGCATGAGATGATGTGCTGCAGCTGCCCGTCAGCTCTCTCGCTGCATAGACAAGCGATGTGGTTTTCATGCTCATGGGAACATCTGGATTCTGGACGACGTGTTTTATCATGCATGGCAATGCGTGCTTCAAGCCCAGCATACTTTGTATTAATTCGTTTTATGCAGAGAATCGACCCCAGGCGTTTTGATGGTGGCGTAGGAGCCCTCACATCGCAGTCACGTACATGGCATTAAACCAGTCGATCTAACAATGTCTCACCAACATTGCAAGTTCGCCGTGTGCAGGTGACCTTCAATCCCAAGGACACCAGCACGTTTGCCAGTGCATCTCTCGATAGGACTGTGAAGGTGTGGAGCATCGGGCAACCAGCGCCCAACTTCACACTAGAGGGCCATGAGAAGGGCGTCAACGCTGTAGACTACTTCACTGGTGGTGACCGGCCGTACTTGATATCTGGTGCAGACGACAAAACAGCCAAGGTTCGCACTTGCTTCTACCAGCTGTCGTCATCCAAAACAGCCCTGCGCTGTCTTTGTACTTGAGAGGTGGGTAGTCGGGAAGACAGCTGTGTGTTCTGCCCGGGAGGTGCACTATCATTGAGGTCAAACGGCCCCAACATACCTGCACCAGAACAACATCCTCCTGCACGTCTGCATGGTGACAGGTGCAGCGCCACAGGCTGCATGTGGCTGCAGCAGCGGCAGAACAGCCGTCATGACGCTGACTGTGAGACGCTGACTCAGGCGGCGGCTCCCTGGACCAGTAAAGCACGCACTGCACAAAGCGTGCCTCCCACGTTCTGCTCGCAACCTCAGGAGCGGTGCTGCAGGTCTGGGACTATCAGACCAAGGCGTGCGTGCAAACGCTGGAGGGGCATGCCAACAACGTGTCAGCTGTCGTCTTCCACCCGGAGCTTCCCATCATTCTGACCGGCTCAGAGGACGGCTGTGTCAAGATCTGGCATGCGACCACCTACAGGCACGCGCGCCCACACACATGCACCACGCTCATTCATCGCTGTGATTGCGCCTGCTAGCACCCACGTTGCCTGCCCTGTATGTCCAATAGCTGCACCCTCGCGCCAGCTGCACGCCTGCTGCCTGGCATTGAACGCCGGTATCTGCCCCGGGCCGCTCCAGCGCCCCTCCATGGGATGGCATGTGCATCAGGATCATGTGTGCGGCAGCAGCTGTGGGGCGGAGCAGTGCGTGAAAGCCGCAGTGCGGCCGCTGCTTCTCCCGCCCCTTCTCGCAGGGGTGCCGTGGCCGAAACCCATACCGATCTGAGTCGGGCGAAACTGAAAAATGTGTTCTCGTTGGTCTCAAGCACCGCCCGTCTTGCGCACAAAAACCATTGTTTCCGGACGCACCCCCCCCCCTGCAGCCGAAATCAAAGCCCCCTGATCAGTTGAAGGCAGGCACGACGTTGGGAGGGTGCAGGATGGAGAGCTCCATCAACTACGGCATGGAGCGCGTGTGGTCGATCGGCGTCTGCCGCGGCACCAACGCTGTGTCAGTCGGGTATGACGAGGGCGTGGTGCTGATGAAGATGGGCAGCGAGGAGCCCGTGGCGAGCATGGACGCCTCGGGCCGCATCATCTACGCGCGTCATAACGATGTGCACACCGCCGTTATCAAGGCCCTCGGCACAGACTACGAGATCGTCGACGGCGAACGGCTGCCCCTGCCCATCAAGGTGCGCCACCCAGACCCCTGACTTCAACCTCGCCGCCTTCTCCACTGCGGCGATTCCCAGCCGCAGTGGAATCGCCGCCACGCTGCAGCTGGCGCACCAGCTTTTGCTTCCGCTTGTCTGCTGGGTGCGGCGGCGAAGGCTGCACGTGCGCGGTGGGGCACCGGGCGATGGTCCGCACCTGCAGTGTTTCTATGTTTCCATAGCATGTTCTGTGTTCCTATAGCAAGCCGCCGTGATTTCTGTGTTTTTTTTGGAGGCACTGTACGTTGCTGTCCAGAAAATGGCCGGGTTTTGGTGGATCCCACACAGGGATTTAGTTATTGACTCGGCGCAGCCATCTGGGCTGGCGGCCCACGGTGGCCCCTCGATGAGCATCATGCGCAAGTGTCCACGGGTGCCTTTGTCTCACCAGAGATTGTATGTGTATGGCAGCTGGCACTGCTGCATGCGCTCGTGGCCATGCCACCTGCTACAGCGCGAATGGCATCAATCTGTGGACTTACGCATGATGGGCTCCATGCATTTGCTGCACCCATGAGCGCCACAAGCCGCCACTCTGGCCGCCTTGCAGGACCTGGGCAGTTCCGAGATCTTCCCGGGGGTCATCAAGCACAACTCCAACGGCCGGTTTGTCGCGGTTCTTGGCGACGGGGAGTATGTCATCTACACCGCCCTCGCCTGGCGCAACAAGAGCTTCGGCTCCGCCGCCGACTTTGCGTGGAGCACGGAGCAGAACGACTATGCGACCCGTGAGACCGGCAGCAGCACCGTCAAGCTGCACAAAAACTTCAAGGTGCGCCCGGCCTCACCACTGCAACTGTTGTCCATAACCAACGCAAACACGGCAACAACCGGTGGGCGCATGCTTCCATCTCAGGCGTCGGGCCTGTAATCCGCCATGCCATGCGTGCATGCTTATCACCCCCTTAGGCCTGGGCCGAGCTGGCCACTGCGGAGGTGCTCCTGGCCCCAGTTTGGCCCATCATCCAAGGCACGGCCGAGTTGACCCACTGATTGCGTCACAGTCGCCTGCCGCTATGTGCGCAAGCTTGAGGAGGGAATAGTTTACCTCAAGCTCACCACCATGGCATCCTCGGGGTGGCGCACCCTGGAACCTCCGCCTCGCGTTCTCTTGCAGCTGATGCTCTCTCAGGCGGGCCTTCCCTGGGTGACCGCACTGCTGTGGCATGCTACTGTTCACGCCACGCCGCAATGGCACCGAAGCGTGTGTGCCTGCGCTGTGGTGCTTGAGAGCAGCGGGGTTGCACCGTGCATCAGAGCAGCAACGGTTGTACCATGCAGGAGGCGGGCTCCATCTCCCTCGGCTTCACTCCGGACGGCATGCATGGCGGTGCGCTGCTCGCGGTGCGCGCCGCGGAGCACATCTCCTTCTACGACTGGGACTCGCGGCAATGCGTGCGCCGCATCGACGTCGCCGCCGAGACGGTGTACTGGAACCCTGCCGGCGACATGCTCGCCGTCGCGTGCAAGGACAGCTTCTACGTCCTGCAGTACAACCGCGACGCGGTGGCGGCCGCCGTCGCCGGGGGGGCCACCATCGACGATGACGGCGTGGAGGACGCGTTTGAGGTCGTCACCGAGGTGCGGCCTCCGCATGGCCTCGTGCTGTGCTGCCTCGTGCTATGCTTTGAGGTCGTCATCGAGATGCGGCCTCCGCATGGCCTCGTGCTGTGCTGCCTCGTGCTGTGCTTTGAGGTCGTCATCGAGATGCGGCCTCCGCATGGCCTCGTGCTGTGCTGCCTCGTGCTGTGCTTTGAGGTCGTCATCGAGATGCGGCCTCCGCATGGCCTCGTGCTGTGCTGCCTCGTGCTGTGCTTTGAGGTCGTCATCGAGATGCGGCCTCCGCATGGCCTCGTGCTGTGCTGCCTCGTGCTGTGCTTTGAGGTCGTCATCGAGATGCGGCCTCCGCATGGCCTCGTGCTGTGCTGCCTCGTGCTGTGCTTTGAGGTCGTCATCGAGATGCGGCCTCCGCATGGCCTCGTGCTGTGCTGCCTCGTGCTGTGCTTTGAGGTCGTCATCGAGATGCGGCCTCCGCATGGCCTCGTGCTGTGCTGCCTCGTGCTGTGCTTTGAGGTCGTCACCGAGATGCGGCCTCCGCATGGCCTCGTGCTGTGCTGCCTCGTGCTGTGCTTTCAGGTCGTCATCGAGATGCGGCCTCCGCATGGCCTCGTGCTGTGCTGCCTCGTGCTGTGCTTTGAGGTCGTCACCGAGATGCGGCCTCCGCATGGCCTCGTGCTGTGCTGCCTCGTGCTGTGCTTTGAGGTCGTCACCGAGGCATCCGACCTCTGCGTGGAGGCTGAGCAGAGGCCTGGCGTCTGCACGCGTGCCGTGCATGTGCAGCATGCAATGCGCCACGTGCAGGTCTGCGGTGCTCCCTCCGTGTGCATCCGCTGGGTCAAGCGCCAGTGAAACATGCCGCAGACAGTCGCAGGCAGATGCTCCACACATGTCACCTGTTCGTGGCGCAGCCACATGCGCAGACTGGCCACCTGCAAGGCTGTTGCCGCTGTATCAAAGGTCACCATCTGCTTTCTCAGACCATACCATAGCAGGCATTTCTGGGTGTTGCAGTGCATGCATGCCATCGGCCACACATGGCGGTGAAGGGGCTGGAAGCCGCACCTGCGTGATGCAGCGTTTGCATCCACCAGGCCGGGTGTGCGATGTGTCTCTGGCGGGCTGTGAAGGAGGTTTGTGGCGTGCTGCAGCAGACCGGCGTGTACACGGCAGCGGCACCCGATCCGCTGCTCGCTCCGGCCGTCTGCCACACTGCACCAGCATCAACGCCTGCTTGCTCAGGTCAAGTGACATGCATGGCGGTGACCTGGGCATCCGTCCAGACGGCGCCCCACGTGGACACCCCTCCCGCCGCACATGCATGCCGCCACACAGCTGCAGCGACAGTCACCCACTCCGCTGTGCAGCAGTGCGCCTGTGCTGTGCTGTGCAAAGGCCTGGCCAGCACACTCCGCTGCGCTGGTGCAGCTGCCACTGCCACTGCGGGGTCACAGCCGGCGGCCGAATCACAGCGCATGCAACTGATGACATGCACTGTGGCTGCAGGTGGAGGAGCGCGTGAGCACGGGGCTGTGGGTCGGAGACTGCTTCGTGTTCAGCAACGCGAGCTGGCGGCTCAACTACTGCGTTGGCGGCGAGGTCACGGTGATGTTCCACCTCGACCGCCCGCTCTTCCTGCTTGGCTACATTGCCGCACAGCAGCGGCTCTACCTCATCGACCGCGAGCACTCCATCGTGAGCTACACGCTGCTTCTCGCGCTCGTCGAGTTCAAGACGCTCGTCATGCGCGGTGAGACCGACGACGCCTACGCCATGATCCCGAGCCTGCCGGCCGACCAGCTCGACGGGTGCGCTGCTGCACGATGGCTCCCTCCTGCAGGGGTGCCCAGGTGTCGGCTGCGCATGGCTGCAGCTTGCCATGCGGCCTGCCTGCTCGTTGCCGAGCACTGCGTGTCGAGTGGGGCCTTCTGCCTCGGCGATTGCTTGTGGTGCCATTGTGAACAGTTGTTGATGTGTTTTGCTGCACCGTGGAGCGCACCGGTTCCAGAACCAGTGCAGGGACCGCTGACAAACGGGTGCGTTTAGATGTACTCGTCTCAGCAGCACGGTCGAGGGTTTCCGCGCAGCTGCCGGTCAAATTGGCAACATTCTGCTGTCGAGACACGTTGCGCACACACGAATGCGTTGCATGCTCGCCCTCCATGCATGCAGCAGAGGAGGGCCACTCTGAGCCGAGGAGGGCAATGTCCGACCCCTGCCATAAGAAAGTACAGAGTCGTGACCCACGCTGCGCGGGTGCAATTCTCTTCCAATGTCTGGTACACGACACTGCCACGCGTAGTCCTGTCACGTGTGCTGGCCGCAGCTCACCCTGCCACATCCCATACATGCTCACTGACGTTCGCTCTTTGCTTGCCTTTGTGTTCTACCACTTTGTGGAGCACATCTCTGTGACCTGTTGTTCTCTTTTCTTACACCGACGTTCGCTCTTGACTGTGCAGCGTGGCCAAGTTCCTGGAGGGCCGTGGGGAGGTGGCCAAGGCGTTGGAGGTCGCGCGGGACCCCGACTACCGGTTCGACCTCGCCGCGCAGCTCTCCGACTTTGACGTCGCCCTCGCCATCGCCGAGGAGCTCGCCTCGCCAGCGCGCTGGAAGCAGCTCGGCGAGATGGCGCTGGCCGACGGCCGGCTGCCGCTCGCGCAGCGCTGCCTGCGCCACAGCGGCGACCTCTCCGGCATGATGCTCATGTTCAGTGCCACCGGCAACCGCGCCGGCATGCAGGTGCGCCGCACCTGCCCATACCGCCTGCCACCGCGTGTATGGGCTGTGCGCCTGCTAGAGCCTGGAAACTCTGTCTACCCTACCCTTGCAAATTACTGGACTGCCTTGTCGAACCATTACTCCTTGAGATGTCCATTCATGCCGCTGTGTTGAGGACCGCTCAGCCGTAAAATCAGACACGAGGGGTACAGTAGTTCGCGGGTATACGGTAGACTCAAGTGCGGAGTACGTCAGCGGGAGTGTGCGTGATTGCTTGCTGCTGATGTCTGGACACCGCAACGCGCAGCTGCGGTCCATGCCAGGCTGCTGGAAGCAGCAGCGCAGCACACAGCACGCGTTGCAGCAGTGCGACGCCGCGCTGCGTGCTGCAGCGGCGCCCTGCGGGACCAGCCCTGCATTGGAGCACCTGTTGGCTGGGCAGCTCAACACCACGTGGACTGAGCTGCCGCTTATACCGGCGGCCGTGAGGCCGCATGCTGGGTAGCCGCTGGGGCGCGCAGCACAGCATTCGGAGTAGGCGATGCGGTGCCATCATGGGCCGGCGTGAACGCCACGCCGATGCGTCACCACGGGGCACATGCTGTGCACGCGCGCAGCTGCCTGCCGTGTTAGGGGTTAGGGGTTAGGGGTTACACACGCGCAGCTGCCTGCCGTGTTAGGGGTTAGGGGCTACACGCGCGCAGCTGCCTGCCGTGTTAGGGGTTAGGGGTTAGGGGTTACACACGCGCAGCTGCCTGCCGTGTTGCTCTGCCACAGCACGGAGCTTCTGGAGCTTGGCGCTGTGCCGTCGCCTGCATGTGCTGACGCTGTGCCGGTGCCTGCAGGAGCTGTGCCAGCAGGCGCGCGCGGCCAACAAGTTCAACGTCGCCTTCCTCGGCCACTTCATGCTGCAGGAGGCCGACGCCTGCCTCGACGTCCTCGTCGCCTGCGGCCGCCTCCCCGAGGCAACCTTCTTCGCGCGCACCTACCGCCCCTCGCGCTGCTCCGAAATGCTTGCGCTCTGGCGCGCCGACCTGCGCAGCGTTAATGGCCGCGCCGCCGAGGCCCTCGCGGACCCCGCCGAGTACGGCAATCTCTTCCCGGACTGGCAGGAAGCGTTGCAGGTGGAGGCGGCGCGCGAGGCGGCGCAGGCGGCGAGCCCCAAGCCGGCCACAGCATACCCAGCGCACCAGGATGCCGGCTCGCTCGACCTCATCGCCCTTGTGCGCTCCTCGCTGTGCCTTGCCGCCCATGCCTGCTGTGCGTCTTGAATAATGTGATTTGTCCTGAATGCTGTGAGTATTGTTTGCGCTTGAGGGTGCTGGCGCGGCAAGCATGACAGGAGTGCATGCAGTCTGGTTTCAGCGGTGCAGCCGCAGCAGGTGGAATCCTTGCGTGATTGCCGTGTTTGCGTCCCGGTAGGTTTGGACGTGGCATTTTCCATCAATGCACCCGCCCCGGAAGGCTTCCACGGTGGCGCTTGCCATACAGCAACGTGGCTCTGGCCTGTGCGGAGCTGACTTGTGGCCCACCGCCGGCGGGACAAGCTGAGGGCGGTTGTTTGCGCGACTGTCAGATTGGCCCAGGGCAGTGGCCTCACGATTCTTCACGATGCAGCTCAGCCAAGTCCTCAGCAGGCCCACGTGGGCATGCAGCAGCTGTTTGTTGCCTCGTCTTGGCTGCGCGTGCCGTTTGCTGATCTAGGTCCGCGCATCACCCCTACTCAGTCACCGCAGCGAGCGTCTGAGCGGGCGGTGCGGTGACTGAGCGCCACTCAACACTGCGGTGACTGAGCGCCACTCAACACTGCGGTGACTGAGCGTCACTCAAAACTGCTCAGTCACCGCGGTACATCGCCCGCCTCCCACGCTGCTCGCACCAGAGCCATCACTCCGGGGGAGCACACACAAAGTGCCTGCGAGGTAATTCACAATGCTTCAGGCAGGGGCATGACGTGGCATATGCATGCATGCTGCAGTGATATGCGGGTGCACGCGAAGATTGGCAGTGGCATGCGTGTGCAGATGAAGGAAGGCAAGCCTCTGTTTGAGAACGGGGCAGTGGCCGCGCCTGCGGCTCCGCCGACACAGTCAGAGGCTGCAGCGCCCGCGGCGGCTCCGGCGCCTTCAGGCGCGTCCCCCGCAGACGCAGCAGCAGCCACGGCGAATAACGGGCAAGTGGATGCGGAGGGCGATGAAGAGGAGGAGGAGGTGGAGGAGGAGGTGCGGTCCTGGGTGCGCCGGATTGCACCTCTTGTTAAAACGTTGGCTGCCAGCACCACCATTGGCTGCCAGCTGTGTACTGTTAGCTGCTAGCACCGTCGCTTGCAGGCACGTTGCGTGGCCATGTTATTGGCTTGTTGACTGCACTGCGGAGCTATCTGCCACGAAAAACGAGTGTGCGGCACATCAGCTGGAGCGTCGCAGCTGTTCTGTGGCTGTGCATGAGTGCCACTGCCTGAAGGCGTGCCCTGTCCGAATCGGAACGCAAATGTCCGGGGTAGCAGGGGTGCCTTTGTTCAGCGGGGTGGTTGTGCAGGTTGAGGTGGAAGAGGAGGTGGAGGTTGAGGTGGAGGAAAGCGTAGACGAGGACGAGTTCTTGGACGGGGATGAAGGCGACGCGGCGGATGAGGAAGAGAGCGACGAGGGGTGGGGTGCGTGAGTGCGGCATAGGGGGCATGTGTCACACTGAAGGCGTTGTAAATGTACAAAGCTTCGAGACACTGCCAAAATCGGGGCACGGTCGTTGCAGTCTTCTACTCAGGGTTTCTAGGTTTGGGAGGCCTGCTGGGCAACGTTGCAGGACAACGGCGCATGTGCAGCGATCGTAGACTGGAGCAGTATGTTTTTTAATGAACATCTGTGATTCATTTCGAACAGCTGGACACGATCATGCATGTTGTGATGTTTTTCAATATGTCCAGACTGCATGGAGATACGTTACAGATGTATGCTCCACAAGGTGGAAGAACACAGAGGCTCGATACATGGCAATGCACCAAAAATCAATTCCCATGGCCAAGCGCCTTACACAGACAGAAACACAGCAGCTTCTGTATTGCGCTAAAGTTCCCTCGAAAGTTCCCTCCAGACTGCATGGCCGTGGACACATGTTCCATTCCCGCCGCGCCACTTGATGAAACATCGCTACAAGCGGAAGGAGCGCCGGCCAGATGATAGATCAAACTGTGCCTTCATGTAAGCAACACTCTTGTCGGGCTAGTCCTCAACGTTCATCTAGCACACCAAACTTGCCGTGAAGTGTCACAGGGGCCAAACTACGGCCAGCATCAATGGAAGGTTGCGAACGATTTTCACATACGCATTGGATTCAAATCGCCAAATGTCGAGCTAAAAATGGCGGCCTTGCGCCCTACATCACCCGGCGCTAGCATCCGCGGGGATGCAGGTATCTGTACACAAGTCAAGTTACTTCCGATCGCGATGGAGTCGTGGCTAGCTCTTATCGCGCTCGGTGATCCTGTAACTCTTTCTAGCGCGCTGTTCCCGCCTCGTATACTGGCTGACGTATCGATGTCGGTGCGGGAAACCATAGCAGTTCGCACGTAGAGGTCGTAGAGGTCAACCATTCGCAGTACTCCAGGACAATGATGTTCACGCGGAAGCCATATACATCCACGGCATTTGAAATGTCTCGCAACGCCGCAACGAATTTCAATTTGTCGGGATCTGTGATCGCGATATCGCCTGGAGCAAGCGAGGCGTATAACCACCTGCCCGCGTTGAGCGTCCATGCATGGCCATTTCGTTTGCTGTCCTGACACGTTCACACGCATCTGCAACTACCTCTAACAGCACGAACATGGAGCGATTAGACATGCTGGATTCCTATCGATGCATGAGCTGCACCGAATGCCCGATGGTACTCAAGATGTTCCAACGCTTATGTGCCACTGCCAAACAGCAGTCAGACAGGCCAACGCCGTTGGCCACTGGCAACACCTACGAGGGTGCAGCTCAAACCTTGCACTCTATCATGCCAACCATCCTGCACCCAGCCATGAAGAGCCCACACTTCAGCCCCTCAAACCATTGACCACAACAGCTGGAGCATGACATGCATTATGTGCGTTGTATGCATGTGGCCCCTGCGCACACCTGCGCCACCACCCAATCTCCAGCACCTATCGCAGCACACGCCACTCCTCTCCCACACCCATCGTGCCCCTGCCACCACGCACTTCGCCGCAACATCATCCCTGTTCGGCCACATCCACCGTCCCTGCTCGGCATGGGCAGCCTCGCCCCAAACCTTGGCTCCGAGGCACTCGCCCCCAACCGTCGCCCTCTGGCGCGCTCCATGCCACCGGCCCCGTGTCTGCTCTCCCTCATCAGCCAGGCGCAGCCGCAGGCGTCCACCACAACCCATCAAGCGCCCTCGTCCGTCGATCACTCACCGCGCGCGCCCCACCCCAGCGCATTCCAGCGCGAATTCCCTCACTGCTTCACGCCTGCCCCCTGCCGGCCGCGGCCGCTCGTGCAGCGCAGCCCCTCGCCGCATGCATCTAGCTCATGCGTTCGTGGATGACGCTCAGGACCTGGTCGACGTCGTTTGCGACCGGCGTTGGCGGGTTGGAGTGCGTGTGACTGAAGCCCTCGATCTCTTTCGAGTGGTACGCGACTTTGCTCGCCGTGAACTTGAGACCGTGCGCGGTGCTCACCACGACTGTCTTGTCGTTCGGCCCGATGACCTGCTTCTCGCGGAGCTTGGTCAGCGCGGCCAGCGCGACTCCCGTGTGCGGGCAGTTGAACATGCCTGCATGCGCGCGCCCCGCTGTCAGCATCTGGGGGGTGTGGTAACGGGAGAGGCTGGCAGGGGACCCTGCAGCTGGCAGCACGCCCCACCGTTCCCGGGGGATGACTGCGCACCGGTGCGGTCGGCAATGGCGGCGGCGTCCATGAGCTCCTCCTCTGTTGCGTCCTCCACGACGCCGTTGCTGGCCTTGAGGGCGAGGATGGCGCGGTCGATGCTGACCGGATCGCCGATCTGGATCGCGCTCGCAAACGTGCTGCGCGCCTCCTGAGGCTCGAACGAGTCCCACCCGTTCTTGTACGCCTCGTACAGCGGGTTGGCGTTCGCCGCCTGCACGCAGCACAGCACAGCACGTCACCGCCGGGCTCTGAGCACGCGGCAGCAGCAGCAGCAGGCATGCTGCGCACGCACGGCATGCTGCGCACGCACAGCACTGTCACGCGGGGCTGCCAAAGGGCCGCAGCGTGCACAGCGCCGTGGGCACCGCCGTCTATTGTCCTCGCAATGCACCAGTGGCGATGGGACGCAAAACAACAAGCCAGATGCACAGCACGGGAGGTAGCGAGCCGCGCTGAGGCGCTGTGATGTCATTGCAGCACACAGCGCATGCATGCAGGCAGGGAGGAGGGCGCGTTGGGGCACCTGCGCGCAGACGAGGCGGGGGATGCGGTTGACGAGGCCGAGGTCACGCGCCATCTTGAAGCCCTTGTAGAAGGCGTATACGTTTCCGAGGTTGCCGCCGGGGATGACGACCCAGTCGGGCACGTCCCAGTCAAACTGCTGCAGGATCTCGATTGCCGCCGTCTTCTGGCCCTCCAGCCGCAGCGGGTTCATCGAGTTGGCGAGGTAGATGGGCAGCTCCGACGTCACCTGCATGTGCTGCGTGCTGTGGAAGGCAGAAGGGGCAGAAATCGGCGGGGATGCAGGCAGAGGGTGCGGCGTCGGCTCGGTGAAGGACGCTGTAGGAGACTGTGCAGGGGTGTTGCATGCGGTTCGATACATGGTAGACACGGCGCGATGTTCTGGGAATCATTGATGCAGTGTTGGGAACAGAGGTGCTAGCCGCGCCGGGTGTGGTCTGTGTACAGGGGGGGGGGGGGGGGCGGCTGATTGAGCTGGCAACGCGGCATTCAGCACTTGAGAGCCGCGGCGAGCGCCCCCCGAGCGCTGCGCTGCACGCGGCCAGTCACAGGATGGAGTCGCATGCATGAGCGGTTCCGCATGGGAGCTGCTCTGGCGAGCGCAACGGCCAGGAAGGCCAAGAGGCCAATGGACAGCATTCTTATCGTGCGGTCGCGGCAGCAGGTAAGCCACGCGTGGGCCGAAACAGCAGAGGTTGCAGAGGCAAGGCCACATCCAATTTGGGGGGGGAGGCACCTTTTTGATCATGCGCATGCAGCCGTCAAAGTCGGTGTCGATCGAGAGCACGAGGGAGCCGTTGGCAATTGGCTGCACGAGCTGCGCGAGTGAGATCTTGTCGGCGGGTAGGAAGACGACGGAGGGGATGCCGGCAGCGGCGCAGTACGCGGAGAGCGCGGCACTGGTGTCCCCTGTGGACGCACAGCCGACGGCCTTGATGGTGCCGGGCTGCGTCTTCATGATGTGGTTCACCTGTGACACCTGCAGCAGCGGCAGAGGGCGTCTCACGGCGGCGCCGGCAGTAGCAGTGTTGTTGTTGGCCGATACGCCGACCTGACACTCTGCAGTGTTGTTGTTGGCCGATACGCCGACCTGACACTCTGCAGTGTTGTTGGCAGATACGCCGACCTGAAACTCTGCAGTGTTGGCAGATACGCCGACCTGACACTCTGGGGCAGGGGGATGGGAGGGGGAGTGCGGGGCAAAGCCAGCACACACACACGAACAACACGCACAGCACAAGCAGCGCAGGCACCGGGCCGGAGCTGGTGGGTGGTGTGCGGTGTGGGTGGGTGTTGTGGGTTTGGGAAAGGCCGGGTGAGGCAGGCTGGCTGGCGCTAGGGGGTGGAGCATGAGAGATGGGTGTGAACTTCTGTGGCCAGATGGAGAGCAGCAGGGGTGGGCTGGGGAGGAGAGCACAGACGCAAGGTTGGGTGACGGAGGTTGTGGGTGGACTCATGTGCCTCTGATCGACATGGCGCATGCTGCAGGGGGGGCAGGCATGGCAACAGGGACGGTGATGCACGGGCACAGGGAGCCTGCTGCAACTGGTGCGTGGAGAGTCCGTGCTATGGCCACGCATGGGGAGCAGAGCTGAAGCTTGGGAGGGCGTGGAGCTGTGCAGAGGGTGCCAGAGTCAAGCTGGGGGCTATGCAGTCAGCATGGCCACGTTGCATGGGCTGGTGCATGCAGGCTGTTGGGCAGTCACGTATGAGTTCTGTGCAAGGCTCGCTCTGAAGTACGTGCATGAGGTGCTACCAACACTGGGGGTGGTACCAGGTGCTATGCTTGCAGAGGCACAGATGTGTTTTACAGAGTGATAGATCTAGGACCCAGCAGCGCCGAGGCAACAGATGTGTCACCAAGGGGCCTGTGCGTGGACTGTTAGATCTTGGCTGCAGTGGTGTGTGCATTGCCAATGAAACCGCAAGCAGGCGAGGACAGGATGTCATCGCTGAGGCCTCATGAGGGACAGCAAGGGATGTGTGACACGGCCCTTGGTGGCAGGCAGGTGGACGTTTGCCAGCCCAGCTCACCCAGCCCACCAGCTTGGCCAAGCTTGGCCAAGGCCTTGCAAGGTGGAGACATTCTACTGGTCACATAGCACGGTTGGCATGGCAACATGGAGACAGATCAGTATGTACTTCAGCCCGACGCTGCTGTCGCAACAGCACATACCTGTGCGTCGCGGCTGAGTTTGTGTGCATTTGTTTTGCGTCATGGCCTGGCGTAGGTAGTGGTGGTGCACATGGTGAGCAGTACCCGCGCAAATACTGCCAGGTTGCCAAGGACGAGACCCGGAAACAACAATCGCGATGACGCTTATGGACATGTGTGTGATGAGTCGCGGGCAGGCGCACCAGCACAGTCATGCCCAGGTCCTTGAACGAGCCTGTGTGTGAATTACCACACTGCTTCACCCACAGGTCCGACATGCCCATCACATCGCGCCCGTATCGTTCCGCCCAGAACAGATTGCTGTTTCCTTCAAACATGCTGACGATGTGATTGTCGTCGATGTCCTGCATTAGCGCGCACAAGTCAGACTGGGAAAACCGTCGGACGCGACAAAGCTCGCTGTCAAGGTCGTGCGTCAGCATGTCCAGACGCAGCTCAGCCGGCACCTGACATCATTCGGTGGTCCAGCTGAGCGCGATCCAGCAACACCATCGAGCACTCAAACTGCTCAATTGCAGGTGATGCAAGCCTTGCGAGCGCGCCACCGCATCCGCAGCTGCGTGCGCGACAGATGTGCATCAAGCATAGGAATGTGTCGTAAGCGGGTCGCACCGGGAGGATCCATTCCTTCTTACTCCACACTCCGGATCCATAAGGCCAGGATGTCTTGCCCACGCGTTCGTCGAAGAGCTTCTTCCAGTAGTCCGGGCCATACCGGCCCAGGGCTTCCATATCATGCGAAACGTCAAGGAGGCCTCCGTCCTCACTGCGGTATCTCACCTGATCTAACGAATATGCTTCATCGGACTTGGATCCATTGATAACGTTGTTGAAGGGCACAAAGCTGGCGTTGAACAGATGCTCGTACGGAGTCGGAGCTGTACGAACAAACGGTGGTCACGACGGAAAGGAATTCAAGCCGTACAGCTGCATATACAAGTGAGCACTTGCATCTCGTGCTGCATACTTGTCGTTCTGGGGTCTGTCACGCTCATAAAGCACCGCCTCACGGACTGGCACTGAAATGATCACAGCACCACCGAGCTACAAGAGGGGCTCGTGAAGGCACAACCACCACCGGAACTGAGTATTATGTTCCCAGAATCATGTTGTAGAGGGTGTTCTGAGCGACCACTGGCGCGGTCATCACAAATCAGCCTCACGCCAGTTGACACAAACGCACCACGCTCTTGCGCTTCATCCTTGATAGTGACTCCAGCAGCTCGTACATGCCGACGAGGAGCCGTGCAGTATCTTGGGCGTGCAGCTGGGGCGGTGGTCAACCTCATCGTGACAACTAGGCTAAGCTGAGATCGACGAGCCGTCCTTTGCACACTGATTGAAGCAAGGACGCTTCTTATTCAAGCACCACCGCTGCTGCGCGTAGTGTCACACTGTATTACCTCCTGAACTTTCGCTCAGACTGGACTGGTGCACGGTGGATCGAAGACGTTCCTTGTGGCTGCCGCAAATTATCCCGCCAATACGGGACGCCCGCTGACGTATGGCAGTTCAATGTACAGATTGATGTCGCAAACATCTGCAAAACATGTACTGTCGATTTCGATGGGCGCGCATCCAACGCGGGCGCCTGTCCAACCACGCTGCTCCGAGAGGCGCCTGTCTGGGGTGGCAGGCGCCCATGCATCGTGAATGCAAGTGGCAGCCGAGCGAACGTTCGCATTTGAATGCGATGTCGCGTGCCTGTGCAGTAACCATAAAAAGCCCAACCTCAATTGACGTTTACAACACATCCCTGCGAATTATTGCCGTATGGTCCTGTTCTGGCCCGGATACGGGTGCACTGGATCATCTCGCGCGGTGTACCATGCGAGCACCTCGTGCGCTGCCCTGTACGACAGCTCAGCTCTGTGCAAGTAGGAGCAGCATAAGGTTTCCAGGGCAGAACCGGGTGGCAGTGGCTCACGCCGCTGGCCAAACATCCGAAGCCACCCAGCACGAGGTGTCAGCCGTGTCACTCGACTTCGTGCGGACTCAATTGATTAGACAGGAAGACAGCATCATCTTCTCCCTAATCGAGAGAGCACAGTTCCTTCGCAATGACAACGTCTACTCTCCGAATGGCGTGCCAGTGCCGGCGTACAAGGCTGACGGGCAGTGCTTCACGTTCCTGGAGTACCTGCTGATGGACACAGAGGCAGTCCACGGCCGCATAAGGCGGTACACAAGTCCAGATGAGCATGCATTCTTCCCTGACGCACTGCCAGCCATGGTGCGCCTCCCGCGGTCGCTCACCCGCGCAGCTGTGACGAGCAAGCCCGGGCAAGCGCTGCCTTCGGTGCAGCCAGTCACAGCCTGCACCGGCACTCACAGCCTGCATCTACGCAGGTTCTTCCTCCAACAACGGGTCCGTCCGTGCTGGCCGCCGGGGCTGACCGCATCAACCTGAACGCGAAGATCATGCCCCTCTACCTGAACACCATCCTGCCAGGCATCACCCAGCCGGGAGACGACGCCAACTACGGCTCCGCGGCAACACAGGACGTCCTCGCTCTCCAGGTGTGCATGCTGACCGTGGCGTGAGTGATATCCTCCGTCGACTCGTCATGGACTTACCGCTCGCATCGTCCACTACACCACCCAACCCGCTAGTCCACCAGCCACTACTAGTAGCCTACATGTGCTCGGTCTTGGTGTTGGAATCTTTTTATGTCAGCCCCAGAGCATTGCGGCTGCAGCACATGTCAGCTGCGGAGTGAGGATGCCAGGCCCCAACACCACAGCTATGCCAACAAACCAGTCTCAGATCATATCAGTTTCAGAGGCTGTACCTGAGCGCCACCCGCGCACAGATCTGGCTGTATGTGCCGCCACGCAGCCCCCCACATCCCAGTACTCGTGACACGTGCCATGCTGCAATGCGGTGGCCCTGCCGTGTCCACCCAGCCACAGCCACGATGGCAACCTCCCCTGCAATGCACATTCTGAGCAGCCCCCCGCTTGGTCACCGGTTGCCTGCACTCGCCCATGACACGACACCAGCTTGCAGCACCTCACCCCCTTGTAGCACAGCACAGCGCTCATCGGGTGCCCGTATGGGGCGTGTTGTGCGTTCATCGATGCTGGCGCCATGGATCATGTTTGTGTAACACGCAGCACACAGCACGCAGCACACAGCACACAGCACGGCGCTTCCGCATGCATGCAGGCGCTGTCTAAGCGAATCCACTTTGGCAAGTTCATTGCGGAGGCAAAGTTCTGCGCCGACCCGGACACGTACACGGCGCTGGTGCGTGGCCAGGATGCGGCCGGGCTGATGGCGCTCCTCACCTTCCCGGAGCAGGAGGCCCGCGTCGTGGCGCGCGTCGCGGCCAAGGCGGCGCTGTTTGGACAGGACATCGGCGCAGACGGCCGCGCGCAGAACACGTCGTACAAGGTGCAGCCGGAACTCGTGGCATCTCTGTACCAGGACTGGGTGATGTCCCTTACCAAGGAGGTCCAGGCACGCCCCCCCCCCCCCCCCCCCCTTCTGCTTCCGCCGCCTAACCTATGATCACGCCAATCAAACCCGAGGCGTATCGCTGTTTGACAAATGCCTTCAACCAGGCGACTGGAATGCGCTCAAACCTGTGCTGGAACATCGCTGGTTTGTAGATGTTCTGGTGCAACATGCCAGCCGTACTCTCGCGGCTGCATGACGCGGCGGGGCGTCGGCGCCATGTGCACAGCGCGCAGCACAGCGTGCCCTTGACACCGGCACGCTCCTCTGTGGGGGGCCTGCCGCTCGCGCACACGCGAGAGCCCGGCCTGGGAATTGCCCGGGCGCTTACACCAGAGTGAAACGGAGCTGTTACCTTGAACCCTGGTAGTTAGAATCTCCACCTTGTGGTTGTAATGAATGTGCGGGCATGGATTCGAGCAGCACTGTGCCTCCACGACTGCTTACCGGCGGACAAGGTGCTGCACAGCACGGCACAGCAGGGCACAGCAGGGCTGCGGTGTTGCCGTCCGGTCATGCGGCGCAGCCGAGGCACCCACGGCGCCACCAGCGCCACGTCGGCTCCACCATTGCTTGAGACAAGCAGCAGCCGCACACTGCTGTGAATGCGTGGGGCTTTGGGATGCGTGTCGTTCAAGTGCGCGGTCGCTGTGTGGCGGCGCTTGCATCGTGGCACACTGGCTTGCACTGACTGTGGTAGAGTCAATCCAGTACGGGCCCAGCAAACACGTCTGACTGCAGCCAGACCCCACAAGGTGGAAGCTGCAGTTTCAGGGGGTCGGGGTTAGGGCGAGGGGCATTTGCGCTGCAGCAGAATCAACTGTTGTTGCCGCTGCTTCTCGGCCGGCCTGTGGTGGGTGTGCCGCATCCCCCGGCGCCCCCGCTTGCTGCGCATGCGCCATCAGGCGCCTGCTGCAGCCCCCGCATGCTGCGAGCGCTCAATGCAAGTTCGCTCCGTGTGCTGTGAGGGCTGAAAGCCGCTGGCATGTGCGAGTGCTACGCTACGCACGAATCGGCGATGCCACTATTGTGGGGGTGTGGGCATGCCTCAGTGCATGCGTGCCGTACATAAAATACAGTACTTTTAATGATATTTGCTGCATACTGCATTATGCCTGTGTGGCCGCACTGCCAAGAACAGCACAACACTGTTTTAAACACTATGTGCTTTGATTGCTGCTGTCAGCCTGGACGTCATCGCCTCTGTGCCTTCTTGCAGGTGCAGTACTTGCTGAGAAGGCTGGACCACAAGGAGTAGCAGGGCCTACACAAGAGCTGTGCAGGTTGCTGAGTGTCCGGTTGACCTGCCATGCCGCCTTGCGGCATGACTGAGCTGCTTCAGGTGTTTCAGCAGCATGATCAGGGCGAGGTGGCCCCCTTGGGCCATTAAGGCGCGCCAGTGCATAATCTAGCTGTTGGAGCAGAGATCGCTGATTTCACATAAGGAATGTTTCGAATCGAGCTGAGTGTTGGGAATCATGCTGCAGCGTTGCAGGCAGCAGCATGTGAAGTTTGAAGAAGTTGACGGGGAGGATCTGTAGGGCGAGGCACAGTTGAGCAGCCTCGCTTTCTGTGTGACCACTTGCACGGAATAGCTGACACGTTGTGGGCATTGGGGGTTGATCAGATACCGTGGCTGTGGGTCGCACTGAGGAAGCTGCTTTGAGGTGATGCCCAGACCAGGCTGGAGCAGTTCTGCAGTTCCGGCGCTGTGCCAGTGAATAGTCAACTTAGTTTCAGTCCAGACGAGAGGCTTTGGCGACGTGGTGCCCAACGCATCTGCTTAGTGTTCCCTCGTAACATGGGCCGGTAGATACCTGCAGACTGAACATGGTACGTCACTTGGCCATGCATTCCTGCCTTGTTGTTCTGCTACTTTGTGGAGCATTTCACTGTGATGTGTCCGTGTAGTGTTATAGAATCACAAGAAGGCTGGTAGAAACTGGAACAACATGGTATGGCAAGTACGTTATGGTGACTGTGAGTGATATGGTCAAGCACATGGCCGCCGCTGGCAATGTACTCGGCAAGGAACCGCCTACTTGTGACTCAGCTGGTGGATGTTCGGGCTTTCGGATCCCAGCGGTGCATGAAACGCGAGTGCCAACGACAACTTTGATCGTATCGCAACTAAGCAGTGGCGACCAGTGGTCAGCAGAACGACAAGTCCAGCCTTCGCGAACAAATAGGCGAAGCTTCGCTTCTTTGTTCGTGTGGCCTGATCAGGCCTGAAGCGGGCAGACATGCGCATGCCATCCACAAACATACATTTGTGATGAACACGCAGTGATCTGGCTGTGCCGGTGCGGTGGCGAACTTGTTTTTTGTCAAGATGCCCCCCAGCGCTCGTGTTCGCTCGTTTGTCCCATGGCTGTATTTGTCAACAAAGTTCACAGGTTGCTTCCGTTCCTACGAGTACGTAGAAAAATTACAGCGAACAATATTTTTTTGCACGTTCTGAGGTCTCAAGGGCGCTCAGCGCTGGCTGTGCCCATGTCCGCGTCCTCTCTAGCGGCCGTTGGCGACAGCCATGCAGCAGTCGTTCCTGCCGTGGACACGCCGCATCAGTTTCTCGAGGCGTACCCCGACTCTGCATACACCACCATGTATGTAGAAGGCGGGAGTGTGCACGATCTTGAGCTGCATTTGCAGCGCCTGTCCAGGTGAGCACCGCTTACCTCGACAGCGCGTAACCGCACCTTCTGCCCGGGCATGTCCGGCGAACACACACTCTGAACTACGTCCCATACTTAAAAATTGTGAATGAAGTGCAGTAATGTGGAGACTCTGGCTGCCAGAGGCCGATTTTCGGAACTGCAGGCACGCTGCTGCGAGCATGTTGTAACATGTGCTGAATCTGGTTGTGACTTGTCCTGAAGCTATACAGCAAGCCTCTAGGCACTCATCCGGAGATATCTGCGCGGCATTCCGCAATTTTTAAATGCCTGCAGCAGTAAAGGTTGTCCGTGTCAATTCACAGTCTCGCTGACATGACGAGCGCTGTCTTGACAGGTTAGACAACCCAGGCGACTCTTGAGGCTGCATTTGCACAGCAGTCCTGCCGCAACAGTGTGCATTCTAGGCAGCACAGCAGCTGAGACTGTCCACACAGATGATGGAACTACTTGCAGGATGGCGGACATTCAGCACGGACGGTGATTGAGGCAGCACTGGCACAGTTGATGCCACAGCTGCCTTACCAGGTGAGTCCCAAACATTGAAACAGGTCTGTCCACCCACTGTGCGTGTTGCCATGTGTTATGGGGTTATATTTGAAGAGTCGGCGTGGCTATGGACAGTCAGTGAGGCGGACACACAGCCCACAGCGGGTACCAGCTGAGTGAACGACACACTAAGTTGATCACGATTCCTCATGAGAGGAGTATAAAGCCAGCCGTGCCTTGAAGCGTGATCTGAATGGTCATCGTGGGCTCAACTGAATGGTGTCTCAGCGGCGGGCTGGATGGTAGGCAGGCCGAGCCAGCGCCTGCCAGTCTGGCCACAGAGTTGATCACACGTGAAGCTGGTTCATCCTGCGTGCACATGCTCTGAGCACATGCCACAAAGCCGCAGTAGCCACAGCTACTAACGGGCGCGGCGTTGGGCAGTGTTTGCTGCGTTGCACAGGGAAGTGCAGCATGGCCAGGCCAAGCTTGACAGCCCACCCGTGGCATGCCACGCCGCTGCGTGTGCTGGTGGCTCAAGAGTTGCATTTGTATCATGCCACCGCCTCCGCAACAACGCAACAGCGCACGAAACACAGTCCGGAGTCTCAGCAGTCTGCGTTATTGATAGAACAACAAATAGTCACACCACTCTGCTGTCGCAATGCATGCGCACGCTGCAGTGGCTGCAGCAGGCTGAGGTGGCACCCCCTGCAGTGCTGACGCACGGGTGAGCAGGCGATGTGGTTATGTGAGATTTCTGTCTTGGGTGGCTGGTCTGAGAGGTCTGAGAGATGGTGTGTGTGAGCACGATGACCGAACAACCACGCACCCATGCCATGAACCTACTGTTTTGTCGTGTACAAGCAGGCGCCAATCTTTGCGGGGCCCCGCCCACACACCGATATCTACATCTTTGTTTCGGCCACCGCTAGCTCTAAATTTGGGACATCTGCCTGTCACGATTTTTGATCGTCAACTCCCACTGGCATGCTTACAGAGGTAATGAAGCAGGTGGGCGTGAGCTGTACCTGCTCCTTCACGGCAGCAATGATAGTTTCAGGCGCAAGCCATGTGCAATTTCGACTGAGATCTGCTTGTGCCTCCCTTCCATCCGCGCTGCCAGGCTTTCCAATAACGATGTCCGCCACATCGCTCTTTGAGTCGTTTGTGTTTGAGTGCATTAATCGGCACTGCCCCAGTGCAAGTCCGTGCTCCACATGCCAGTTCTGTGACATGTTCTCAGTCGAAATATAATACTGTCGAATCCAGTGTGCAGTTATACTGGCCACCGCAGGTGTGCTGCAGCCATCGTGGCACTGTCGCCATGGCCCACCGAAAGCAGTGACACGGCCTAGTCAACGATTCGGTTGGGAACGATAGCCTGTTCATCTTCTCATCTTTCTGGAATACAGCCATCGTCAATTGCACCATCGCACACACTTCTCCAGAGACACATTGTGTCCCACGCGGACGTGCGCACCGACTCACTCCGGGCAACCAGAATATGATGCCACCATGTGGACATGACCGATCAGTATGTAGGCATATTAGATCACGTCTACGACGTTTTCCGGCACGATTTCCACGGTTGTACTCCTGAATCCGGCGTCTCCGTTGTGCAGAGCTTGGACACCGGTGTCATGGTGCTGGTAGCCACGGACGTGTTGGAGGTTGAAGCTGGGCATTCACAAGCACCAGCGAATCATGGCGTTCATCCAGGTGACCTGCCTATCTTTCCATCCGTTCCATGGAGCTGTTGTAAATTTGAGGCCCAGTACATGTATTGCATGACCAATTCTGATGTACTGCTGCCTCTGGCCTGACTAGTGCCGTGGTGTCATGGTGGGCTGTAGTCAGCCCAGAGCTGCATGCCAGCATCCAAGGTTGTTACAAATTCCTGCACATGTGAGTTGTACATCCAGAATTTCACAGCTCTGTTTCGGGCAAGCTTCCAGCCTTGCCCACGGGGTTCGATGCAGCATGCGAAGACATGTGGACGTTGATGCTGACTGCAGCCAGGCCTTGACTCAGCTGCAATGCTATAACTGCATTTAATGTCTGGCCATATCAAGATACCTCGCAGCATTGTGGAGGTTGTAGCATCAGGTTCTCTCACTGCTGACTGCCTGCTTATCAAAGTCAGTTCTGGATCAGCCTAAATACCTGCATCAATGACTTGGTCCTCCATCTCACGGCTTCACAGACCAACTTGGTACAGCCTACGCATCTCAAACATCGCATTCCATCCTTCGCATCTGTGGAAAAAGTGTCGAAATGATACGATCACTGTGTCTGACTGTCAATGTAGCATTGCCAGGGCAATGCGCATCACCTGTGTTGTGCACAAGTTCATACCAACTGCATCTCAGAGTATCCTCTTTACACCACAGTGTGCTTATTGGGCTTGGATTAGGTATGTGATCATGGCATGCGCTGCTGTTGCCACCTGCAAAGCTGCCACCTGAAGCTGTGTCCAAACTTGGCCGAGCCAGATGCACATGCTGCATCCCTCACATGAACGCAGCAAACATCACAATGGGATGTCAGCATATTAAGCACTGGGAGCCCCCCTGACAGGATCATTCCTGGCCGGCCCTGGCATGTGTGGTAGCTGTACCATAAGAAACATGGCAACCCCTGTCACCATCCTTCTTCTCAAATCGGGCAAAGGATGCAATCTTACAATCAGGATCATTCTCGACATTTGTGGGACAGCTGCATGAGCCGGGAGTGCTGCAACCTAGCCGCCATGGCTCTGTACAGTCTGCGACCGTGCCACAGTTTTCAAAGCCGTGCCTGCCACATTGTTTTGAAAACGAAGCTCCAACCCCAGATCAACCCGTAGTCGGGGACAACTCTGCTGGTTGAATTTCGTGTTACATGTTCCGTGGGCACAGGAGGCATTATCACAGTGATACAGCATTACAAGCTAGCTTGTCAGCCAGTGAAGTGCCTGAACTGGAAGAGGTCTGTTGCTGTGGCGCGCGCGTCCTACCTACCATGCGCCCGCATTGCTTCCTTGTCGCGCAAGCGCCCATGCAAGCATTGTACCATGCATGGCCACATCTACAGGTCTCAACACGAAGTAGCTCACACAGTCGTGGTCGCATCCACTGATGCGCGCATGCACTGGCCCTCCCGCATGCTGCCTCCACCGCGTCTGACTCGCACCGTCACAGGCGCATGTGCCGTACTAGAATACATGTTCACGTATTCTTCCGGTGTACCCCCGACAGTGCTGTGGGGCCGTGTTCAGAGCCGGTGCGTGTGCAGCTGCAGCCTCGCTGCGCCTGGCGGCCTTCATGAAGCCCTCCTCTCTCTCGGACCTCCACAGGCCCGTCAAGGTGCGCCCGCACTGCCAGCCCTCCTCGGTGCTCTCTCTCCTCAATGCATGACCTCCCAGTTGCCTGCGCCACCTGCGCCACAGCTGGCGGCTGTCGGGTCACCTGCGCGCCACAGCTGATGCGCAGGGGACCCGGCCATCGCCAGCAGCTCGTTGCGGTCACACGCCTCGACATCACTGTGCAGGCCCCACGGCCAGGCGACTGCCTTGGCTGCATGCCTTGGCGACTGCCTTGGCTGCATGCCTTGGCGACTGCCATGGCTGCATGCCTTGGCGACTTTCCTGCATGCAGGCCACTACAAGTGTTTAGATACTGCGTGTATGGGGCGCGAGAGCATGCAGCGGCCGTGCCTGCCTTCATGCGTGCATGCAGCACATGCAGCGCATGACGCAAATGACCGACCCTGTGTGGCAGCACGCCCCTCTGCAGGCTTTCGTCCGGTTGCCTGTCTGCAAGCATGCATGCACGCACGTTGCCATTGCATGCGCCTCGTGCATGCCGCGGCACAATGGTATAGCCGGAGCCGAGTTGCCTGCCAGTCCGTTGCATGCCAGTCCCTTGGGTCTCACCGGACCCAGCTCGCTGTTGACTGGACTGTAAGCCCACGTAGGTTAGCGTTGGTGTCTGGCAGTGGTCGTCTACCACTGCCTCAGCCACACGACTGCCGTCCCCAAATAAATGTGTTCGTGCACCTCCCCCTGGTGCCACATTCAAGCATGCGCTGCTTTGCCACATTCAAGCATGCTCTGCGGAAACGGCGCTGGTGTATCACAGTGTACCTCACAGTCAAGCACGTGCCAGCTCGCTCCTGCAGGCGGTCGTCGTCGGGCCCCCCCGCGCGCAGCCCTCCGTCAAAGACACCAACTGGGTCACGCAGCGCAAGCCCCTGGCGCGCAAGGTTCCAAAAGACGCGGCCGAGGGCCTGCTGCAGGACGAGCAAGGCCGCCTCCTGGAGGGCCTCGTCACCAACCTCTGCATCACACGTGCGCCCCCCCCTGGATCCCCCCCCCCCCACTCATTTCTCTCTCCCTAACCCCTACGACAACGGATGCACACGCCAGGATTACTGCGGTTTCATGATCTTTTGCAATGGCAAATTCATGTCGGCCCCACAAATGGAACAGCTGTAGCTGGCTTGCTGCGTTCAATGCTGCCGCAATTGGCCGTTTATTGTTGTGCTCGGGACAGTGTGATTCTGCTGCAAGTGCCCGATCGTGTTTGGTGCCGCACGCCAGATTTCATTTTGTCAGATTTCCGCTCTGTACGCCACTCCAGACTAGTCCATGTGACTGCCCGTGGCCGCTGCACATGCACTACTAATAGCTCACCATCTCCGCGCATGCTGTGTGCTGTCAGTCCGATCAGCGCCATCAGGGATGCCTTCTGCGTTGCCTCGCGCGCGCCTGTACGTGCGCTGTCTAGCGGGGATGAGATCAGTCGACCGTGGACCATGTGCACAAGGTCGGCGGTAAGCCGCCAAAGGGCCATGCCCAAATGCACACGATGATCCCAGTGACGAGTGCCGAGTGGTCCAGCGACGACGTAAACGGTTCGCAGCATCGTACATACGTGGAGGAGGGCTGCCTGCTAGCGGACCTGCATGCTGTGCAGCGCGCAGCACACGCTGTGCAGCGCGAAGCACACGCTGCCGGCCACCTCCGGTTGCCGCAGTCCGGCAGCGCTTGCCGCAGTACCAAAGCGTCCTTAAGCTTGCGCCGCACCATGGTGTGCACCAGAGCTCCGTTCTTCCTGCCACAGGCTGATCAGTGTCCATGTCCAGACACCATTCTGGCAGAAATTGCATTGAACATTGAAAGTGCATTGACCAGCACGGTACTGCATGTGCTCTTGGGCTGTAGTGGCTGCTACTGGCAGGTACCGGTTTGGCGGTGAGGGCGTGTGCCGCAGCTGTCGCCGCGGCAGCCCAGCAGCGAGGGCAACAAGCAAGCAAGCAATCCAGCACGTACACGACAGGCAGGCACAGCTGCAGCATGCCCAAACAGCAACAAGCTGAACCATCCACGCCAACACATGCATGCATTCAACCACACGTCGCAACACTGATGGGCCATGCATTTTCATGCGGTGCTAGCGGGTTGATTTCTGGTTGAGTTGGCCCTTAGAAGGATATGGATTCCCTTGCCCTGGTTCCGACCGGCTAAGGCAAGTGAACCTGTCCGCACTCTGTCCGCATTACACTGCTGGCTTGGCTACATGCAAAGCCACCCTGGCCATCTCCGTGTCACACATGCAAAGCCTCCCCGGCCAGCCTGGAGCGTACCATACCGGTGGTTCAAGTTGCAACGGCAGGAGCTCAGCTAGCGCTGCAGCGGCTTCTGTACGCAGCTAGAGTGGACACTCAGGCAGCTGTCCTGCTGTGTTCCCAGTTTCAGTTTCCGAGCTGCGTTGTCACGTGAAATGCGGGTGGCGGCACGGAGAGCTGATCCAGCCGCTAGCTGCGGCCGAGTCAGCTCTGTCCGAAACAACTCCGTCCGAAACAGGTCCCGAGTGACCACCGGTGGCGTAAGCGCTTCCTCTGAGCATCACGTCGCATTGTTCCGGAACTGCAACCTTGCGCAACGCTTGACGTTGCGATCGTGGAAATCTTGGTCCGTGATTATGGTGTGGTAGGATATGAGTAATTCGTCGAGTTACCCCGGCCAGCTGCAGCGTTCGTGTCACACATATGTCCGTGGGCAGTGCTGGCTAGAACAGCACCTATGCATGCAAACCTGCCGCATGAATCCGAGTCAGATGTAGCGTGAACTGCAAATCACTGACCTCGGGCGCAGCGAACACGCCCGGGATTCGCGGAAGCTCCGGCATTGCAATCTGCGATCGCGACGTCCGAGCAGGTGTGGATAGATCGCGCACATCTGCATACAGCCGTGGCTGGGCTGACGACGATATTCGTGGAGCTGGACGTACGTCGATGCATCGTCGCGTCAATGCATCGTAGCAGGATCCTCCCTCCGGATCGCGCGATAAGGATACCCCGCACAACATGCATGAAGCGGAACTCGTTTTGCAAAATGTTTGTCCCGCCTGCATGCAGCATGTGCATTCATAGGCTCATTATTGTGACACATGCACACGCAAGACTCCCCACATCTTTGATAATGTCACAAGGATGAACACCACGCCTGCAGGCCTCAGCACATGCTGCATCCAGTCCATGCATATGCTGAGGGGTTCTAACCCCTGACCCAAGCTGTCAACGGCTCCAACCTTGCGCGCAGAGAATGTTACCACCTGGCACTGTTGCTCATGTGCAGGCTATGGATTGTGTCATATTGCGCAGTCCATGACAGTTTGTTGCACAGTCTGGTGCCATTTGAAAACCTGTTGTGAACTTGCCAGAGTGATTGCTCTGGCTGGTCCACCTTCCATTGCAGTGAGCAGAAGTTCATAGAGCAAGAGGTCACATGGTGGCACACACACACACCTCCACTCATCAACAGTAGCATCACTCATGGCAGCACCTGTATTAATACACCTGATGGGGCCACTGAGTTGGGCAGCTCACACTGGGAACCAGATCCACCATGGCAGAGAGCATTACTAAACAAGAGGCACACTTGATAGCTGAAGTTCACACATGCTTACCCAACAGCAGTACTGCAGCATGCCAGTGGTGTAATTTTTTGCCCTCTCATGGCTGGCTCATGTGGTGCCCACTCAGAATTTCATATCTGTTGACACAGAAGTGGTGGGGCATGTACAGATGTGCTAGTGCTCACCTGCCCATCCTGCATTCAACAGCAGACATGCGTTTTCAAGTCTTGGCATCAGAAATCTGCAAGCACTCCACGGGCAGTCAAACGCGAAAGACAAGAGTTTGTTGCGGCAGTCGGCATTCTATCAGCTCAAGAGCAGGACGAGATCCAGTACCTAGAAAATGTGTGTGTACAGCACTGCACTTTTGTGTATCAACATGCACTGACCACACTGGGACAGACGTCGTACAAAGCTGACTTGGGTCCTATCTGAAAGCAGACATCCAAAAGCAGTTTCCTCTGTTCAACTTGCATCTGCGGCACTATGGCAGCCGCCCATGGCAGCAGTGTAACTGCAGTAATTCGCGTAGCTGATGCCAGAGCCAAGGATTTGCGTAGCTGATGCCAGAGTCATGCAGGTCACCGGCATGGCTGGCAGTACAACACTGCAGAACTCCGGCGGTCCAACAACGCATGCATACACAGCAGGGCAGGGCCGTGATGGTTTGTCTGTTTGCCTGACGACTGCTCTGTTGCCTCGGTGCTGCTGGGCCGTAGGTCTATCACAGTGTAACACAGCAGGGCTGCCTGGCACTGAACTGCAGTGGACTGCGCACGGCCTGTTCGCGCGGCGATTCCCGTGCCAAACCTGGTTTGCGTTTGCGTTCAAGCCTGCCTGTGCTGCAGCAGGTGCTGAATGGGGCGCCGTAGCCATGCGTGGGACCCCAGTACAGGAACTGCTTACCCCATGCATGCGCTGCTTTGCATGCCCCCTTGTTTGGCCTCTCGTGTCCCACAGCTGCAGCGGCGTGGCGTGGCGTGCCAGCCAGATCCCCAACAGAGCTTCTGCGGCGATTGGCCGCAGCCCATGAGTTCAACTGAGTGAGTTGGAGCCGTCTGCCAGGGTTTGGACGCGGGGCGGTGCGCCTTGAGGCTGCTCGCAATCGTGGCACTGTCAGGCGCCACCGCTGTGGCAGAGCAAAACCGCATGGACCTGTTGGCATGGTTGTGATGCCATGGTATGCCAGGGTAGATGCGCACCGCCCCTGCCGGCGCCCGCATTGCACTCGACTGCCGTGCTGCTGCATGCTACATGACAGTGCCCTTCTCCCCACGTACCCCAAGCCACATGCAGTTGTGTCGGCAACCCCGCTGTGGAAAGGCCTGGCCACGTGTATATCAATTACTGTCTAAGCTGCTCCCAGCTACCTGCATCTGTTTGAGTCAGGGCAACACTGGGGCTGCCGTGTGGGGATGCTATGCACTGGCGCACTGACTGGCCCGTACACGCCTTGGTGGCTTAGCGCGCACTGCACCCCGTTGTATTGCACTGATATAGATCAGTTGTGTTACACTGTGATAGAGCAGTTTTGTTACACTGTGATAGATCAAGGACTCAGCAGCACCGAGGCAACAGAGTAGGCAGCAGGCAAACGAACAAACAGACAAACAATCACTAGCCGCAAGGCCGCCATCCACACGAGCAAATGCTACAATAGGCTAGAGCCTTGTTGTGGCGTGTTGCATCAGTTGGCCCCAACAGCTGTCCATGATCCCCATCAACTGGCCATCATGCATCGGCTGTCTACAGCAGCTGTCCGCGTCCAGTTCAGTCCACCTGGGCACAGTGACTCCAGTCCCGGATATAAGAGCAGCTCAACCGCTCACCATTGGTCTGCATGCCAAGCTTTCACTGTTATGGCATTGGAGTTCTGGTCAGAGGTGCAGCAGCTGCAAAATTTTCCTGGTTGTGCACATGGGATATGTTTGCTGCTGCTGTTGCCTTCGAGTTGGGTGGCAGGGTTGGGAGTTGTACACATGCAGTGCACCAGTGGGACAGGCGCTAGTTCGAAGTGGGTCCTAGATCTATCGCTGTGTAACACAGTGATACATCTAGGACCCAGCAGCGCCGATGCAACAGACCAGGACCAGGCAACACGCAAACAGACAGACATGCCACCGCAAGCACCAAGGCTACTCTCCGCACTATCACTATCACCGTGTAACACATGCAGGGCACTTGACAGGTGGGCCTTGCCACTTCTAGCCAGGGTTAGCTGCAGGGAGTTCTTCACCCACTGCCGTTGTGCACAGCACAGGCACACAGCACAGGCGTGTCTGCTTTCGCGCTGGCGTTAGTTCGTTGTGGCATTTGCTCGTGCGGCGCGTGGCCTTGGTGCTTGCGGTGGCCGGTCTGTCTGTTTGCTTGTTGCCTGGTCTGTTGCCTCGGCGCTGCTGAGTCCTAGATCTATCACTGTGTAACACAGGCACACAGCACAGGCGGTGAAACTCGTGGGTACTGTTTTGGTGTGGTGCACCTGGTGGCCCATGCATTGGGTGGTTTTGGGAATGGATCTGGAAACTTGTTTGGTGTGGTACGTATGTGGTATGTGTTACACTGTGATAGATCTAGGCCTCAGCAGCGCCGAGGAAAACAGGAGGGACACAGATCATACATATGTGGTATGCAACCTGGTGCTGCATGCATGCTGCATAGCTGTGCAGGCTTGCCTGAACATGGCCTGTGCAGGCTTGCCTGAACATGGCCTGATCAGGCACAAACGATCAACATCTCCCAGGTCTGTGTGTTACACTGGGGCAGAGCAAGGCCCCAGCAGAGCTGAGGGCAGAGCGCAAAGAACAGAACAACAACCACAAACAGGGTCACCTAACACCCAGACATCGCCACGACGAACCGCACACACAAGGAACACAACCCCACCCAGCGCAGCATGGGCGTGACAATGGCGAGCAGGCATGAGGCAATAGTGAGCAGGCACTAGGTTAGCAGGTGCACTCATCAGTCCATGGCACGCGCCTGCCGGCAAAGAGCCAGCCACAGCAGGCAGCATGGGCGTGACAATGGACCAACAACAAGCACAGCGCACAGCGTGGTACCACACACTTCAGCACGGTATCAGCCTCAGCCATGTTCTGAGAGTGTACAGCCGCAGCCTCGTGGTGCGCACAAGAAAGCCTCACAGCATGCTGCAGCAGCCGTGCATGGATCAAAGAGCACAGTCTGTGCTAGTGTCACACAGTCTGTGCTACAGACTCTGCTAGGCGCAGACCATGCTAGGTTTGTGCTAGGTTTGTGCCGCTGCTTCAGGCTGCCCATAAAACTTCTGCCAGCTTGAGCTCCTGCCTGGCCTGCATGGCAGGCTAGCCTAGGCTCTTGTCAGGTGGACTGATGTTTCACTGCTGCTCACAGTGGTTTCCATCCACCATCGGGACAACGCGGTCCATGTGCATCGCGCGTCACCACGTACGCCACAACCGCGCAACCATGTTCGTTCTGGCATTTGCTCGTGCGGCGCGTGGCCTTGGTGCTTACGGTGGCCGGTTTGTCTGCTTGCTTGTTGCCTGGTCTGTTGCCTCGGCGCTGCTGAGTCCTAGATCTATCACTGTGTAACACAACCGCGCAACCATGTTCACAGGCTAATTATCTGTGGATGCTGACGCGCTAGGCGTCGAAAGGAGATTCCGCCTCGGTCGATGCTATCGAAATGAGGTTGTGAACACACAGCAGCTTTCCACGACAACAATGGTGAAGCAGGCGCGTGTTGAGGCATCGAGCACGCGTCAAAATTAGTTTTGAGGGCCTGAGGTCGCGTTGAAGGCTCTGCAGGCCATGCCAGATGAAGACTGGTTCATGTATAGTGCTGGGCTGGTGCATTTGGGCAAGAGGAGCACATTGGGATTTGGGCCTCGGGGACAGGTTCCACAGGTTGCAGACAGTGTGCTGAGACAGTCAAGGGTCATCTGGGGACCAGGCCTGACGTGATTCGACACTCAGCTTATCATATGTGCTGAAACGTGGCAAAATAGAGGGCCAGGGCACTACAAAACTCTCCAGATTGCCAGTGAACTGACATCACACACTTGCACATGCTCAAGACAGTCGCTTTCCTGGGGCTTGTGGGGGCTGGCAGAGCGGGCTGCTCACCATGAGACATGATGTGTGCTGTGCAAACAGGCTGATCTTGTCCCGATTGTGGCTGTCTAGCACCGCTCACACTTTCACCGAACGGCAGACATCTTCCCGAACGTCGTGTGTCGACATTTAAAACCCCCTCGGACCAACGAAAGAGTTTCGCTTTGCGGTCTGCACGATTAGATAAGTGCTCTGACCTTACCTGTGCACCGAGTGATGGATCAGAGGCGTCGGTAAGTGTTCACCGGTTCACATTCGCCGGGACGGCTGGATCGCGATCCAGCGATCGGAATGCATGCGGCGAGCGCTGCCATGGCGGCAAACCCGGTAAACCACGCCAGTTTGAGCGCTGGCATCAGTCCGTGCAAAAACGGCAGCCACCAACTCCCAGCCTCGAAGCTCCCAAATGTTGGAGAAGTCGTTTTGTCGCTGATGACAAACGTGCCAGCTGGTCAGGAAGTTCACGCTGGGCAACGAGCGGACTGGGGCTGCAGGAATGCCCGAGCCCGGGGAAGCTGGCGAGAAGGTGCTGGAGACCGCAGCGGCAGGCACGGTGCTGGCTGGCACCATCCGCCGGCGGGTGCTGGACCTCGCGGCAGCACAAGGCTACACAATAGTGGAGACGTCTCCGGACCCAAGACAGAGGCACCTGTGGCGAGAGGCGTTTCTCTGCAATGCGCTACGAATGATCCAGCCCGTCCGGCTTATTGAGTGTCCACAAGGTACGCCTCCGACCTTGGCGCACCGGTTCCCACCCCTGCACCACTGGCGAATGTGACAATTCGCTTACGCGCACAATCATCTACATGCCCCGGCTTTGATGCAGCTGCGCCATCGCGTCGCCTGTCCGCTGGCAGCGCGCTTGCAGGAATGAACGTTTGTTAGTCCTGCAACTTCGTGTGTCTGGCTTTGCAGGTACTGCGCCGGACAGCTTGGGTGAATGGGCTGCAGAGCTGCCAACCCACAACGGCGCGGACATCCAGCAGCTCCGGCAGGCGGTGCTCTCTGCCATGCAGCGTGTGCCGCTGTCCAACATCGCTGCCGGCCGCATGGCTGCATGACCGGCCATGGCGCTGCATGCATACAGCTGTATGGCCGGCTACATGCATGCGTAAGAGCGCATGATTGAGCGCGCAACTGGGCTGCTGTCTACGAGGTAGACGTGTGTGTGTGCCACAGTGCGCAGTGAGATTTCATGCTTGCGTCGCCGCAGACCATGCCCGATACTGTTCAGCGCAGCGGGGCGCAGGAGGCCGCGTTGGCGGCCGGTGGTGCCGCGCTTGTGGCTACATCGGAGTGTGCTTGGGGCCATGGATGCCAGTGTATGATTCATCATGATGTGCTCTGTGCGCGCGGTCCAAGCGTTGACACTTTCCCGCATGCCGCCTGCCGTCTGTGCGAGTCGGGGGCCGCATCAGGGGAGCATTGCTGCGGCTGGGTGCTGCTGTGTGGCTGCGCCCCCAAATGAGAAGTGCCACTAGGGTGCTCCAGTGCCATTAGGGTGCGCAAGCCTTGTCTTTCCTCGAGTTTGGAGTGACTCAGCAGTGTGACAGCTTGCCTCGCGGACGCGAGCCGCTGGATCGCTGTTGTCATTGCACGCCACTGTGTGAGAAAAAGCTGTGGAGATGATCCTTTCCAATGCGTGTCGTTGTCACCAAGTACCCAATTCCACTCCTACCATTACACATGATCCTGTCCACAGTGGCACACAGTGGCACCAGTCTTCAGCTGCCACTACAACTGTGCCCCGCCATGCACGGCCCAAGCAGGTGGGGGAGCGGGGTGACTCCTGACTCCCAGTGTGCCAGCACATCCCAGCACGCAGCATGCCATGCGCACGTGACACCGCCTCGCACATGCTCTCTGCCACCACCCCAGTCCAATGTCCGCCCACCGGCCGCGTTTTCAGCACCCAACAGGCACTACCACCGCGCCTTCACAGCAACTCAAGGAGGCCGTGGGAGCGGCTTCTTGAGCCTGCACACACCCTCAACACCAGCGAAGGAATGCCTCGCATCCAGCTCTGCCCCAGATGCACCACAGAACCCCTCTGCAGCAGGCCTCCGTGCCTGACACGACCTGCACGGGACTCGAGTTGTGCCTGTCCATCCAGATGTGGACGGCAATGTGAAACCCCGGAGACAGCGGCCGGTAGGGACGAGTGGCTGCGGACGGGCGGTGGGCGCACCTGTGGTCGCGGCCCTGGGCGGGGGCGGCTGCATGCATGCTGCGCGCACACGCCGAACCCGCCCCGGGCGCTGCCGGGGGGTACTCCTCGTGCACAGCGTGTCACACAAAGCGCTTCCGGGCGTTGAGGTGGAAGGAGTTGTGGGCGGTGGGCTTGTGCGGGGTGTAGTACGCAGGCCCAGGCGGAAGGTTCCGGAACATCGCCGGGTCGAGCAGCGCTGACCGAGCGACCTGCAGCAGACAGCAGCGCCTCACTGCTGTGCCGGTGGGGTGGTGCGCGTGCTGCCCACACTTGCGCCGGACCCATCACGGGCAGCACAGCAGGCCCAGCAGAACAGGTGCCTGATTTCAGGCTGAACAGTGGATCTACCGAGTGCATACACTCGCATTGCACGTACACACGACCTCATTGCTGTTCGCCATGACCTCTGTCAATAGCTGGGACCGAGTGGCCACACGAAAGAGTGTCCAGGACGCAGATGCGTGCGTGCCAATCGGTCACACGCTGTGTGCAACGGTGTGACTGGACACGCACTCGGCTCACAAACGGCGCAGCAGCGCCGCGGCGGGGGTCAATCGCCGTCTTTGCGGCGTGAGCTTCATACTCCCCCGGCCCCGGCCCCACGCTGTGCTGCGTGACCGCTGCGCCGGCGGCTGCAGCATGGCTGCCGGCGCCGCCCCGCTCATCTGCGCCACCGGTCGCCATGAGCATCGCGCCGGGCCGTGGCGCAGCCGCGGGTGAGGCGCCCGGCACGCGCAGCGGCCGCTTTGGCGTCGTCGCGCGGCGGAAGGCGGCCGACTGCGCCTCGAAGCGGCCCTCGACCTTGCTGTGCATGGACTGCACGTCCTGCAAGTTGTACGTGCCCGGGCCGGCAGCCCGGCCGGCGGCGGGTGGCGGCTCGTGCGGGAAGATGAGGCTGGCCGGCCCGGCGGCCGCCGCCGACGAGGCATACGAGAAGTCGCGCGCTGAATGGTTCTTGAAGTGCGTTCTGTCCGCCTCCTGCGCGCCCCAGTCCTGCACAAGGCTTGCAGGGGACGTGCTGTGGCCGCCTGGCTTGGTAGTCCGCAGCTGAACAGTCGTGGCTCACCGCGGACCGGTGCTGTGGTTACAGTGCACAGCATGCATGTTGCGCTACCCCTGCAAGGCTCTTGGTCGCAGCTCAGTGCAACATCAGCCCTGTGGTGATGATGGCGATTGCTGACGATTGCATCAATGGTGTGCCGCGTATTATGTGATCAAAGCAGTGGAGGGCACAGGCAGGATTCACACCTTGCTGAGATGGTATGCGCCGGGAGCAGGAGCTGTGGGGCAGCCATTCGGCTCTGGCATGCGTGGAATGGCCTTGAACGAGGAGCAGTGGCCAGTGTGGGGCGCCTCTAGCCACTCCAGCTTCCCTCGGGACCGGTGTTGCCTCTCGTGGTGGTATGCTCCTGGTCCTGGTGGTCCTGATGAAGCTATCGCAGGGGCCAGTGTGCTCTGAGCGGGCCCTGCGTGGGCCTGTGGTCTCACAGATGCGGAAAAGCTTTCAGACGTTTCTGCTTTGGAGAAGCCAGGCCGTGTGATGGATGGAACATTTGCCCCATACTCGCCTACATAAATCATTCGGTCTTCTTGCAGCCGGTACAAAATGGCAGTATGCGCACTTGCTGTTGTGTAGAAGCAACGTGAGGCGCTATGTCTCGACAAACCCGTGCTCATACACAAGCAGCAAGCAGGACGATGGAGAAGCCGCGAGTTTGAGAGACAAAACCTGGGAGGTAGGCACTGCACTTGCCGTTGCGGAACTCTGAACAGGCATGAACGAATTTGATGTGTAGACATGCCACAGGTGCAGCACAACTGAAAGGCAGGCATGCTGCCGCATGAAGGCGAGGCCACCAGGTGAGAGATCGACAGCTCTCATGTCATGTATATACCAGGACTGCGATGGGCGAAGCGCACCAGGCCCAGGACCAGTGTACACAACGCCAGCGCTGCCCAACCGAGTGGTGCACGACACTAGGGAGCCAAACCCTTTTCTGCTGTCAGATTCACTTTGCTTGACAGGTGATGAAGCTTTGTAATACGAACCAGGGCCGGGAAGATCATCAGTTAGTTCTGTGGCGAACCTGGACGCACTTCTGCCGAACGAGACGTTGGCACTGCTGCAATGCACTACCTGATTATCACTGAGCTCTGCATGCGACATGCAGCGTATCAACAAAGAAGTCTACATGGTAAATATGCGCACCAGTGGTTTGCTGCGGGTCCTGAAGCAAGCTGGTGCGTTGCAGAGGCACCGGCAGGTTTTCGCTGAGTTGGCCTGCCCACACGCACACATCCTTGTCGCTGCTTGCCAACAGACCGAAGATTTTCACTGGATATATCTTGCTTGTTGCTCATGGTGTTGAGTCGCCCAGAAGCATCGCGCTTGTACAAGCGCTTCGGACCCGATGCCGTCCAATAGCACGCCTGCCGTACGAGGTGTTGACCAGCAATCTAGATAGGCCGCATCTCACTACTTACTACAGCATGTGATCCATCTGTGGCAGTGCGCCTCTACATACGCGTTGTGCCCAAAAGGTGGTCGTGCACGGCCGTGGCCAGCCCATTGCCGGGTTTTCAGCGAGCTTTAGCCACATGCATCTTGAGTCGGTGCCGGCACGTTCATGGAGGCGAACGCTGGCGCGTCATGTAATTCACGCAGCGGTCGCACAGCTGTTGCTTCCAGCTACCACGTGATCTGCAGCTGACCGAGCTTATGTCAAACCGAAGCATTAATTCTCGAGTGGTGGAACTCCAATTTGACAACTGACCTGATTTCGGGACGCTATGCCGAAGCGCGCGCTTATGCAGGCACCACGACTCACCCTCCCGGCCAATCTTGATTTCAGCGCCTGCTATGGTCCACTGCAGCCGCGGCACCCGTATATACATCGAGTCGCTGCACTCATAATAGCTTATCTCGTCCCAGCCCACGAATCTTCACAAGATGATGTCAGGTCGCGATCGATGCATGGAGAGTGAATCGGCTAAATCGCACTGGGAGTTCTGGGCGGCAGGTCCCGCACAAGTCTAGCTTCCAATGGCGGCGGTGCCGCAAACCTGCCGACGTCGACGCTGCCTGCAACAACCAGCCAGCACTGGTCAGCGCCTCCGTCCACAGTGAGGCCTGAAACGCAGTGTTCCATGCCTGCAAGAGCTGGACCGATTATCACGCCTGAAAATGCGCGCGGCCGCTTACGTCCAGTGAGCTACATCGTTGCGGTCGATTATGCATATGCATGCAGACGCTCGAAGTGTTGAAGCGAGGGTGTGTACATGCGTGAACGGAGGTGCCATTTGACATCGCCGCTGCGCATATGCGGCCGCAGCAGGTATTGCAACGCATGAATGATTGAAGAGTGGAACATGTGTTTTAAATACCAGCAGAAAGGCAACCCAGTTGCGCCGGGCCTGAGAATGTCCGAGCCAGCCTCATCTGAAACGCAGAGATCACTTCGGGGCGCAGTCCGTTGATTTGGAGGCGCCCATGGCATACCTGCCTGCGGGCTCGCTCGCCAATGAACATGCGGCGGAAGGTTGCATGCCGTGACGGGTGCGAAGCACGTGTCGCAATACATCGATTCCTGTGACATCAGCAGGCGGCGCGACGTCTGGCATTTAATTTGCACTGCGAGCCATATGCATAAGGTTCCCGTGCGAGCAAGACAGGTCCGGCCGCGACCAGCTTGGAATGCGCTGTGCCCCGGTGGCGAGGCAGTCAGCCTCCGAGGACGTCCTCGAATGCACGAGGGACAATGTCAGCAAGGATATGCATGGGAATTGAAGGCCAGTGTCAGCGCGCAGCGGGAAGAGAGAGGCCTCACGAGGCATGCGCAGTGGTCCCGTTGGGCAGGCCAGAACCCCGTCACCAAGAAGTCTGCCAGTGTGCGGCGCTTGATAGGTTTTCGCAAACTACAGCCACGTATTCGTGTGTGCGGGACACCCCGGATGCGCCTCCGCTGGCCATGCTTGCTCAGTTCCCGAGCGCGCTGGCCGTGGTTGCGCTGTGTGCAGTGAATTGCGCGAGCCAGCCGCAGGGCCCGGGTGGCCCCAGGCAATCTCGAGAGGCCAAGCCGTACGTGCTGGTGAGATCATCGCGTCAGCACGCTGCAGCTCACTGCACTGTCGCACACATACACGCGCAGCCAGTACGCATGCCGCCCGGCATTGCGAGGGGTGAGCGTGCTGTCAAGCCTTGCACCGCTGTCAAGCATGTAACAGTCTGTCCAGCAGCGCAGGGCTGCTCCCCGGCAACTCGGCCGCAGGCAGCTCCGCAAAAGGCCAAGATATCAACATACCGCTTCTAACGCAGAAGTGGATGATGTTCGCACGGTGTCAACAGACTCGTTCGTGTGTTCGAGATGTGCCAGGAGGAACTGTCATAGCAGTGCGAGCGTACGTGTGGGAACTCATGCATGCACATTGACTAAAACGAACAGCAAAATCCGTGAAGCAGGCACCCGAACGAGCGCTATGGACGGGCGCTAAAGACACAGGAGGGCTTAATGAAGCTTTCTCATGAGCTGTCTCCTGTTCTACCATGATGCCATCGCATTTCATGGTAGCTGAACTTTCACGGCAGTTGTGCACTTGTCCCGCCAGGCATGCCGCTCCTTCCGTGAATGCTTGAACTAGCGCTATTTTGTGTTTTATGTTTAGAATTGTGGCCCGAACTCTGCTTGTCGTTGCGCATTCTGTACAGCGGCCTGTGATGGCGCGGCGTAAGCCAACCGTGGTCGTTGTTGTGGACAATGCTGCAGATCCCCTCCCCTCGCGCAAGGGCCGGCCGAATAATTTGCCAGACCTGTTGCTGTGCAGGTTTTCTAGCAAGATAGCATCGTGAGGAAAACGGCCTTGTTGCAGCAACCACTCAGGCTCTGGTGCGCTGCCCACGCCGCTTTCGCCTCGAATTACAGCTCCGTCATGAACCCAACTGAGTAAAAACAGTTTTGTGGCTGTCCGGGGTGGGATAGGGGATCAGATGTGTGTCCTGTAGAAATGTTACAGGCCCGCTTTATCCTTGACTGGTGCACCTGCGTGTTGTGCTCACGACAGCGAGTGTGCCCATAATATCGATAGACCAGCACCTAAATAAGCTTCCTGGCATATTCAGAGGCACATGTCTGTGTTGACTTGTCTAAGGCCCACTGTCCACCTGTGTGCGCGTGTGCGTGTGAGGAAGCACTTGCCATATTCCTGCCATGGATGCTACGCCGACGACGTTTTGGTTAAACGAATGATACGGCATCGGAATTGTCCATTATTCTCCTGCGGATTGGGTACCCATGTGGTGTACAACCTGTGCACCAACGAATCACGTCCGTTTCTCCTCTGCACTTCTGACTCGATCCGCGCTACGACCCGCGGCCATGTGATATGCTTTGCAACTGCTCTTGATGCACCTATGGCACTAAAAAGCCGTGATGTCGAGCATGGCGTGTTTCTCGCAAGCATAGCCGCACATCACTGCGAACGGCCCGGCCAACGGCACGTGCTCAGTCACCAAACGGTGCACAACCCGTCGGTGAACACATGTAGCAACCCAGAGTGCTACTTGCAGACCACTCGCCTGATCGCGACCCAGCGTGGCCGCATCAGAGATACCGGCGGAATTGCCGGAACGGGCACCAGGCCTCTGCCAGCTGCGTTAGCCATGCAGCAGCTTCAGTCTCCAGCATTGCCATTAGATCGAATCAACAGCATGCGAGCAGAGCTGGCTCGCTTCGACACCACCCGCATCGACAACGCTACGCTACAGGCCTTCCTCGCACATGTCTCTGCGCCCTCGTCCGTGTTGCACGGAGCGAGCACCCTTCCCACTCACGCCGCAGCGCATTCCGCGCCCGCAGCGACACAGCACGCAGCTGCAGCGCAGACCATTTCTATGAAAGTCGAAGAGGCGCCCAAGCCAGTCGCTCGCCAACCCAGAGACGCCTTCCTGCCGCTGTTCCCCGAGAAACCAAAGCTTCCAGCTGCCGACGCACAGGCACAGGGCGCACCTGAGCCACACAGGCCACCCCCCACACGGGCCCCCGCCGTCCCCGTGCCCACCAGAACGAGATCCAGCAATCCCGCACGGCGCCCTCGAGACATGTCCGGCTTTGCGGCTCAGTTCCTCGGCCGCGGCCCCGGCTCTGGCGCCCGGCGCAGCACCAAGCGCCCCGGCAGTGGCACAGCGCCGCAGCAGGCACAGCACGGCCTGGACGACACGCAGCCCAGCATGGACGAGAAGGAGGTCGCGCAGCTGCTGCTCGAGCTGAACCCCGTCCGCAACGGTGCGTTCGCTGGTACAGGCTTGCTGGGCTCTGTGCAGAGCGATGCAATGCATGCCACATGCAGCAGCCGGCATGCAGCAGCCGCGCCACTCCGCCAGACACCTGCTACGAGCCACCTGCTGCTTGCTGCCTCAGCTGTGGGCTCCACCTCTGGGACAGATATCCACATAGTGGAAAAAACCTTATTCAATCCTATCATCCCTTGCATGGTGCGACAGCACGAGGGTGCATGTTGGTGCGTCACATGCATGCTCACGCCATGCAAACGTTCCATCTGGTCCTGCTGTGCAGGGCCATGCTCCGGCGGCACAGCACCCGCACATGCGCAGGAAGCCGCGCCATCGTCCCCTCGCCGCAAGCAGCCGCGGCTGGACGAAAGTGCAGCCGCCACCCCCGCACAAGCGCCCGCGGCGGCCCCTGCGCCAACACAGCCTTTGCCGCTGTTTCCGTCCCGACCATCGTCACTCCCGTCCCGACCATCGTCCGTGGCTGTCAACGCGACTGTGAACGCGCCACAGGCGCTGGCGCGCGCTGTGGAGCCGCGGCCGCCACCGGTCGCCTGGCGCGGCGCGCCGTGGGCCGTGGACGCTGTCGCCGCGGCCACGGCCGGTGCGCTGCCGCCGCAGCACGCCGCGGCCAAGCCGCTGCTGCAGGCGCTGCTCGCGCAGCACGCGCTGGCGCCGCAGCAGGCTGCGGCCAGGCCGCAGCAGGCGGCCAAGCCGCAGGTCGACGAGGCGAAGCGCGAGGAGCTCGCGCGGCTGTTCCGGCCGGCGGCGGAGGCGGTTGCGCGCGGCGGCTCGGCAACAGCGGCTGCGGTGTCAGCTGTGTCGACAGCGGCCGAGATGGTCGCCGCGCGGCCGCTCGTGCCTGCGGCGCCGCGGGTGGCTTTGACGGCAGCCGATCTGGCCGCGACGGCGGCCCGGCGGCTCCATGACGCGCAGATGATCGCGTTGCTGCAGGAAGGCACGCTGTCTCAGAAGAAGGAGGCCGCCTTCATGGCGCTCGCGCACGCCAAGCTGCCTCCGGTGCGCAGCACACACCTCACTTCTCCGACGCCTTGCGACCGAATTGTACAGCCAATGCACTACGCCGGCCCCCGCTGCTGTCCATGTTTCCTCGACACAGCAGCGGCTGCCCACGCAGCGCTGCTGCTGTGTGGCTCGCTCTGGCATGCATCTGTTCCTCGACCCATCTTGCGGGTGCTTCTGTGAGTCACGCTCGCCAGACATGTGGCTGTAATGCCATGCCCGCCCACAGGGCAGCTCGATCTACGTTGTGCACCTGGCCCACGTCCTCCTCATGCTGACGCAGCGCCGCGTTGCTGCAGCACAAGCGGCAGCTCATCTGGGAGGAGCTCATGGACCGGGAGCGCCGCCTGCGCGCTGCCAAAGAGGTCGCCGCTTTCCACCAGGCCGCCGCGGCCGCCGCCGCCACAGACGCGCGCCCCCGCACCGCCGCGGATGCCGCCACGCCGCCCCGCACCGCGGCCGCCCCCGCCTGCGCCCCCCCTGCCAAGCCCGCTGCCACCCCCACTGTGCAGCCGCTGACTCTCGCGGTCGCTGCCGCCGCCGCGCTGCGCGGCAGCGTGGCCTCGGAGCCGGCCGCCATGCCTGCCCCGCGCTCGTCCAGCGCCGGTCCGCCGGCAAGCGCCCCTGCCGCCTCCGCGGCCGCCGCCGTGCTGCCACGCTACCGCCCGGCGCACTCCATCACCACAGCGCCGAGCTTGGAGGAGCTATACCAGGACGTCAACGCCACTCCTGCCGCGCCGCCAGCCGATGTGATGATGCCGGGCAAGAAGGGTGCCCTCGTTACTGTCCTCTCCTCAAAAGACGAAGAAACCCTGGCCCTGCAGGCTGCTGCGCGTGAAGTGGCCGACACGCCGCCGCCGCCGCCGCCGCTGATCAACGCGGAAAGCGCCACTGCCGCAACTCCCGGCACGCAGCGCACAGCATCCAAGCTCCTCGACGCGTTTGACCTCCCGACGCTCGGCGCCGCGCAGGGTTCCAACACCGGCACCGTGCTAGAGGCGGCCGCAGCCGCTGCGGCCGCGACCCGCGCTGAGACTGGCGACGGCTCCGGCGCTGTGGCGGCCAGCGCAGGGCATCACTCCGGGTCTGGGGGCTCCGGAGAGCAGAACGTGGCGGTGGGGCCGCTCGCGCCGGTGGACGGCACCGCGTCGGCGCGTGCTGCGCTGTCCGCTGCGTTGGATAGCGCCAGCGGCCTTTCTGACACGCGGCGCGCAGCCACGCCTGCCAAGGAGCTTAAGCGTGCGAGGTCGATTTGAGCGTGCTGTGCACGCACTCGCAGGCGTCTGCCGAGCCACAGCATGTGGTCCACATTCGTGTGCTGCGCGCGCTATGCTATCCAGATGACCGTCCGAGGGCCCGAGCGCATGGCCGAGGGCCAGCAGGGCTTGGGAGATGTGGACCGATGAGCGAGCAGGCGCGCTGCGTGCTGTGGGAGGCACAGCAGCGGCGCGGCTGGGGGCGCGGGGTGCGCTGGTGACGGCGCCCGCTGATGCCGCTCTGACGCCCACACGGGCGATGACCATATTTTGTGTTGAGTTGTGTGTGGCCGCTCGGTCGCGCCGAGCTGCAGTTGCGGTGGGCCCTTGTGTCTGCATGCATGGTGGGTGGGGCGGCGCGTGGCGGCTCCTGGTAGGCATGCGGCCCGTTCCATATGGTCATGTGTGTCAGCCACCAAAGCACAGGCAGAGGCGCGCGGCAGCCTGGTCTGCACACCTGCCCGACCCCCGAAGCGCAGCACAGCAGAGCACAGCTGCAACGCGGCGCAGGTAGCGCCGAGACCCCCACAGCGTGCAGCGGAGGCGTGCCTCAGGCCACGCCATGCGTTGCGCCGCAGGGGGCCGTGTACACTAGGCTCGGGTGCTGCAAAGCCACTGCAGCGTAGGTCGGGCGAGCTTTCTCTTGTAGCCACACTTGTAGCCACACGCGCCCTCCGTTCCGGTTCAGGCTTGTCGTGCATGTAATGAGCGTTGTGGCACGTGCAACGGGCTTGACCGTCGTTGGGCAGGGCTGGAAACAGGGCGAGAATGTGGCCATGCAGCACACACCGCCTGCGTGGAGAAGAGCTGCTGGGTCGGTTTGTTGAGGAGCGCACTGTTGTTGTCACCGTGCTAACACGGAATCGTGATGCTGAACAAACACTGGAACGCAAGTCCAGTGGCAGTTGGCAGAGCCCGGTCATCTCCTGGCTTACTCGTTGAACACACGCATGGATAAAGCATGTCCTGTTTGACGATGTGCTTGTCACGGCGGTTTATCATGGGTGTGATGTACACAGGCGTGGGCAGGATTGTGGTGGCTCCACACATGCAATGATACCAATAGTGCACAAGACGCCATGACAGCACCGCATCTATCCATGAGAACAATTACATTGCTATTATGTAAAATAGCACCCAGCGGATGGCTGCCAGGTAGGTGTCCGCTGTGATGACAGGATGTTCACAGGCGGGCTGTATCCAGTGGCGGAGGGCATGTGGTGATCCGAGTTCGTGGCTCACCATCCTAGGGCTGCAGGTCCAGAACGCTACGAGATTGGCAAGTGCAGACTTTTCAGTATACATGTGGCGCTCAACCCTGAATCAGGAGCGCAAGAGTCCCCTTCAGGCGACGACTACAGCGTTCATATCGTCAAGCATAGATCTGACCACTCAGTGAACCACGCCAGGACTGCAACAAAAGCATCACTGACCATGCACGTCGAACCGACGTCACCACAATCCCCGCTTTACAGCAAGTGCGTTCTCCGGGTGGTGTTCATAGAAGCTGGTGTGACACCTGGACCGCAAGGACCTGCCAGACGAGGACTCCATCTTTGAGCGGGATGCGTACTACGACGCTGTCTGCAAAACTCTTGGTAGGATAGGATTTCTAGAATAGCGCCCACAAGAAACTGTGAACCTGATCTAGCGGAGACTTGACGTGGTACAACGCGGTAGTGCAGTAGCTTGTGGGGCGCGCCACTGATAGCCCTGGCCATGGCCGGTCGCTTGGGCTGCTGTGAACAGTGCCCATTTTAAGGTTCTGAACGCCCCGGGCCGAATCGTTCTCTGTGTACCATTGAATGTTTTCAGCCAAATCTGCGATATCATTCTCGCACAAGGGTCAGCATGACTATGTCCAGCGCCATGCTGACAGGCATCCACGAGAGGCACGAACTGCCACCTCGCACATCCTTCGGCCTGCCCGTGGTCAGTGACTGCTGGCCAGGAACACCAACGCAATTCGATGCGTCAAGATTATTCTGATGCATCGGAATACATTGGCTGTCCTGACCAGCGTGCAAGTACATGGACTTCCCTGGCATGCCTCACCGATGTTGGGGTTGGCACTGCACCACTGGGATTGCCTGCTTATTGTTGCCCTTGCTGCTGGGCTACAGCGTCGCTCTCCGTGTTACACCGCTGGGATTCGGTTGCTTGCTTGCTTGCTCGTTGTTGCCCTTGCTGCTGGGCTCCTGTGTTTACCTCCATGTAACACTGCACCACTGGCAGGCGAATGCAATTGGTGGGCAGCAGGCCTGGGCTAGCACAGCAGCAGTGCTCCTGAAACTGCGCCCACACTAGCACTGTCACTCTATGATCCACTGAGTGGTCACCACTGCTGAGTGCTTTGCAGTCACAAGTCAGAACTGCTGGACCTGGAGTGAGAGCAACCAGCCAGGATAGCTGCAGCTGGATCAAGTTGTTGAACAACCACAGCTTCTACCCCGGCCGGTCTGATGCAGCCATCATGCCAGGAAACAAGCTAGCAGGGCAGATTCAGGACTCAGCCAAGTGTCACGTGGTCGCACGTCCGGAGAGTGCTGACCTGGCTGCCAGAGGGGCGCACCCTCCAGGCACCTGCTCCTGGTCACCACCACCACTGCAGCACCTCAGCCCTGCTGACCCTGCAGTACATAGCATATTCAGAGTGGTGGGCCGCGGATCAAAACAAGAACGATCAAGCATCAGCAGCGACACATGGGCCGCAGCATTGACACATGCATGGACGGTTTGCCGTGTTGTGAATCTGAACAGCAGCGTGTGTGTTACACAGTGATAGATCTAGGACCCAGCAGCACCGAGGCAACAGACCAGTCAGCATGCTGTGTGAAAGCTGAGGTGCAACAGTGTGTGTGTGTGTGGGCGTGGGCGTGGGCGTGGGCGTGGGCGTGGGTGTGGGTGTGGCGCTGGGGCTGGGGCTGGGGCTGGGGCTGCAAGTGGTGGTGTGAAGTGCCCCACACATCATGATCAGCACATGCTGCCTCGCATGCTGAACTGAACTGGCATGGTGTGAACTGCTGACAGGGGTGCCAGAGCAGCGTGTGCGGGGGGCAGAGGTGCGGTTGTGCCACCTCTGCCCCCCCTGCTCCGGCCTTGCCAGGGCCCTGCAGGGTGGCTGCCATCATCATCATCAACATCATCATCATCATCATCATCATCATCATCATCATCATCATCATCATCATCATCATCATCATCATCATCATCATGCGTTAACTTTAAATTTGAGCAGGCTGGTACTATGCGTGCGTGCATGCCTATTGCGGGCTGCATGCACTCATAGTGCCCCCTCCGCATGCACTCATAGTGCCAGCCTGCTGCTGGCCCAGCTCGGGCCAGAGCTCCGGCTGCAGGGCCCTCCGGCTGCAGGGCCCGGGGAGGAGGCACATGTACACCTGCAGGCAGGTCCGCCAACAGCAGACGTGTGAGTGCTGCATGCAAGTGTTGCTGCGTAGGTGGCAAGTCTGCTGCATGAGTGAGAAACTGGCAAATGTGCTGCATGAGTGAGAAGCCTGACCTCCTGCCATTCGCGCATGCACGGCTGCCACTGTGAATGCGCATCAGCTGACTGTGTGCAGAGCCTCCACATGAACATCCCACAGAGCCTCTCCATGGATGCCCCAGAATATCATATACTACTACGTAATGGCTCGCTGCAGGCTGGCTGCAGGTGCGCATGCGCTACTGATCAAATTATATTCCAAGACACCAAATTCGAAGACACGAACAAAATATATGATATAAGAAGATGCGAAGACAATAGCTTTGGCAGACGCTGTGTGGAGCAGCAGCCCGCCCCCCTTGCTCCCGCCATGCCCAGGCAGTGGAGTGTGTGCTCAGCCTCAGGCATGCCCTCCCACACATCGCAGTCCCTGCCCTGGTTCTTCACACACCAAGTGGCCCTCACTGTTCTGACCATGGCGCCAGTTCTGTGCCAATCCTGTCCCAATCCTGTCCAGCCGAGCTGCCTGGAGGCACAACCAGACCAACATCCTACCAGGCCAGCGGACACTTCCCACAGCTGTGCCCCTCACGGGCATGCCACATGAAGCCAACAACTATGGCATATGTCCCCGAATGCGTCGCGGCAGAGCTCCTACCATGCCTCATTCTCACAAGCGAATAATGCATATATATATACCAGTCAGATCCGCCGCATCCGCCAGCACCGAGGCCAGAGACGCCATCCTCCACCTCATCAACCAGGTCATCAGCGGCCAGTTCCCGCAGGTGACAGCCCTCATGAGCACCAGACTCGTCCCCATCCGCAAGCCAGACGGCGGCATCCGCCCCATCGCCGTCCAAGAAGTCTGGGTCCGCATCGCCAGCCTCTGTGCACTCAGAGCATGCAGCGAAGTGGGCCCCAGCCTTGCCCCGCTACAGATTGGTGTCGGTATCTCCGGCGGCGCTCAGACCATGGGCCATGCGCTCTCGTCTGCCGCCGTTGGGAATCTCGACACCGTCATCCTGTCGGTGGACTTCAAGAACGCATACAACTCCATCCACACCCAGTCCATGCTCGACGCAGTCCACCAGCGCGCCCCACAGCTCCTCCCATACGCCATATGGGCCAACACAGCATCAACCCAGCACCACGTCATAGGCGCACCACCAGGCACAGCCCCGATCACATCGACCAGAGGTGTGAAACAGGGCGACCCCCTTGCCAGCCTCCTCTTCTCACTGACTCTGCAGCCGGCTCTCGAAGCCACCCAAGCCACCGCAGATCCCGCCGACGCAGCCCTCCTTGCCTATGCCGATGACTGCAGCATCCGCGGCACCGGCGCACCCATCATCAAGGCCCTCACCACCCTGGAGGAACACGCCCACCCGATCGGCCTCCGCATCGGCCGCGCGAAGAGTGCAGCCACATCCATCATTGATCGCGACGCGGCCCAGGCCGTGGCCGACGCCACAGGCGTGCCGCTGCGCCCACACGGCGTCACCTGCGCAGGCACGCCCATCGGCCACACCCCCTACGTCAAGGACTACTGCAACCGCCGCGCGACAACCGCATGTGCGAAGATTGATCGTCTCCTCTCTCTCCCCCTGCCTGCCCAGGACAAGTTCCTGCTGCTCCGCGGCTCTGTGCAGCTTGCCCTCACCCACCTAGTCCATGTCGTCGCGTGGGACTCGGTCAAAGACGCGGTGCAGCGGCTGCAAGACAGGGTAATGGCGGCGGCGCGGGAGATCATGAACCACCCGCAGATGCCCACCGTCGCCGAGGAGCAACTCCGCCTACCGCTACGCCACGGCGGATTCGGCCTCATGGACGTCACACAGCACGCGGCAGATGCAGCCTATCTGTCCAGCGCCGCGCTGGCGCATGACGCCATGCGCGATGGCCCCCCCGACTTCCGCCCATTCGTCGAAGGCGACGTTGCCACAGGCCTACAAGAAAAATTGACAGCGCTGCGTGCAGCAATGCCGCCGGAGGCAGACTGGGGGCCAGAGGAGCTCGACAACGTCTTCATCGCCACTGGCCTTCCCGGTATGAGCAGAAAAGTGGCCAGGGCAGTAGCGCAGACACGGCACGACGCGCTGCTGCAACAGCTGGGCAGCACCCCTGGTGGTGCAAAGGACCTTGCACGCATGCGCAGCTGCGCCTGTCGTGTTGCCTCACTCTTCCTGGATTCCCTCCCAACCAACCGCATGCTGACTCTGAATGATGGGGATTTTGTGCATGGGATGCGGTTCAGGGGCGGAATTTCCCCCCTGCCGCCGTCAGATGGGGAAGTGATATGTGATTGCAATGCTCGGGTGAAGCCCGGCGACGTAGATCATGCCATGACATGTCGACACAATGCCGACTGCTGGACATTGCGCCACAACATTGCCGTTACGGCTTGGCGCCGTCGAGTAAGAGCGGCAGGGGTGTCCACATCAATTGAGCCTGTGATGCGCAGCCTGGACAGACGCTACAGGGACGACAGTAGGGGGGACATTCTAGCAAATGGTCCGGACGTGGACGTGTATGTACTATATGTCAGCTTCATCCACCCATCTAGGGTGGCTGTGGTGGGGAAAGCATCGGGGGCACAGGGGCACGCGGCCGCCGTACGCGAACAGTTCAAACTCAACAAGTACAAAGAGAGTGTGCAGGGATAGTACAAGGTGGTGCCGGTTGTGCGGGTTTGTGATCAGAAAGACCATGTCCAGGGTAGCACGGCTCACGGGTGCGCAGTTCGTGCCAGGGGATCGCCTGGCCGGCTCGCATCTGCTTGGTAGCATGTGAGTCTAGACTCTAGTTGTACGTTCGCTTGGTGCACTGGATCGGAGCCCCTCGATGTAACAGTATATATATGTCCCTGGGAAAGTGCCTCATGTGGCATGCCCGTTACTGCCAGTGCTCTTGATTTGCCCAGCAAACCGACCGCCCCCTTGCCGTGTCTACTTCCCACCTACAGGTGACCATCCTCCACAGCAACCCCCACAGCACCTCCTTATGATCACGCCCCTCACCACGGCTTCATGAGGTCTCAAGCCTCGTGCATTTGCACCCCAGCCACGGATGAGCTGCCTCTCAATCCCACGTGGACCTCTTTGCATTGGCAGAGGGATCTCATGGCCATGCGGGCATGGGCGGCCATGCCACGCGCTGCCAACCTGAGAGAACGGCGCAGCACGGAGCACGCACACACCTGCCGCAGCACGTCCCCTCCACAGCCAACACAGGCACATGCACCGGCGACAGCCAGGTCCACTCCGGACCTGCCACCCCGCGGTCCCTCTCCTGTCTGCTGTCTCCTGCAAGTTGTCAAGGAATTCTCCTGCCGTGTTGCGTTGCGAACACCGTCATGGCATCCGTCGGTCCGCACAGCGTGCGGGGCACCCAGCTGGCTGGCGCAGGCCACAGTCACCATGCAGCAATGGCAGACTTGCTTGGTGTGCATGAGGCTGCAGCTGTGAAGCGGGCGTTTTCTGTTTTTATTATTTATTGTCTATTATATATTCTTGTGTTTTTTTATTTCTCATTGGTGTTTTTTGTTCCGGCTTCTGAGGACGAACTTCAATGTTGGCACGGCTTGGCAGAATGGGCAGCCTGAGCTCGAGGCCTAGGCAGGCAATGCACAGATTTTCTGGTGTTCCTGTCGTCGCTTCCGCTACGTATACCAGATGAGGTGAGAAGTGCGCGCTGCGGTCAGTGCACCCCACGTGGGGTGAGAATTCTTTAAAGCTGAAGTCGGTCGCTGCAAGCCGGAGTCTCTGCTCCGCATGCTGCCGTGTTGCGACATGTACAGCCAGGCGGTGTGAACCCTTCATGGGCCGCGTCAGGCCGTGTCAGGCATCATCAAGCAGCGGCAGGCAGTGGCAGGCAGTGGCAGGCATCGCTCCTGTACCACCGTGGCTACGTGGCAACAAGGGGAGCTTGCAGCACTGCTCCGTTGCAGCCAGCTGCAGTGCAGTGGCCTGGGACGTGTTTTCCCCCACGGTGGCTGGCAGCCCCCATCGACATCGGACCCCAAGACTCCACCTCAGCATGCTGTCGCGCATACGGGTCCGTCTGCATCAGTCTACATCAGTCCAAACGTTAACGTCCAGACGGCAGTAACAATGGCTCTGGTCAGTGGCTGGCTGCCGGTTCCCAACCAACTGATCAGTTCACTCATGAGGGCCAGCATTCGCCCCCGCAAGCACATGCAGCTGCAGTGTGCCCATGGGCCTGTGAGGCTGCGGGCACGACCACGGCTGCTGGCAGCTGCAGTACAGGTGCGGCTAGGTAGCTTAAAAGTAGTGTACCGGTGTGCTGCATGCAGTGATATTGCAAAATTTTAAAGAGTGCCAGTATACGTTACGGCGGTGAAAGCGGGCAGGGTGCATGCATGCGCCTGCCACTGATCATGATGCCTCTGCCAGTGGAGCACATGTACAGACAGTCATGCACAGGGCGGCCTGTACATGTGCTACAGGAATCAGCGCCGATTGACATCAAAACTTCAAGAGATTTGGGATCAAGAAGCGCCAGCGAGCCGGCGGTAGTTGAAAGCAAGGAATTGGAAAATAATTGCAACGCTGTGTTGAAATTGTTTGAACAGCTGTTGGAATCTTGTGTGGCGGCAACAAAAAGGCGCCTCTTGCACATACTATGTCCACTTACATCGAGGGGCTCCGATCCAGTGCACCAAGCGAATGTACAACCAGATTCTAGACTCACATGCTGCCCAGCAGATGCGAGCCGGCCAGGCGATCACCTGGCACGAACTGCGCACCCGTGAGCCGTGCTACCCTGGACATGGTATTTCTGATCACACACCCGTTTCCTTTCACTGACGCCGCACTGAACTCCTGCAGAGAGTTCTCCATCCAGCCAGCCTTTGCTCACTTGTTGAACGGCCCAACCAACGACTGCCAGCGTGTTGATGCACTGCATGGCATGCGACCCTATAGCTAGTCTGCCATATGTCTAGTGCACAACCGGTACCGGCACCACCTTGTACGATCCCTGCACACTCTCTTTGTACTTGTTGAGTTTGAACTCTTCGCGAACTGCGGCCGCGTGCCCCTTTGCCCCCAATGCTTTCCCCACCACAGCCACCCCAGATGGGTGGATGAAGCTGACATCTAGCACATACACATCCACGTCCTGACCATTTGCTAGGATGTCCCCCCTACTGTTGTCCCTGTAGCGTCTGTCTAGGCTGCGCATCACAGGCTCAATTGATGTGGACACCCCTGCCGCTCTTACGTATACTCGACGGCGCCAAGCCGTTATGGCAATGTTGTGGCGCAACGTCCAGCAGTCGGCATATGCATTGTGTCGACATGTACATGTCATGGCATGATCTACGTCGCCGGGCTTCACCCGAGCATTGCAATCACATATAACTTCCCCAACATAACTTCCCCACATAGTATGTCCGCTTACATCGAGGGGCTCCGATCCACATAGAAGCACTTCCCCACATAGTATGTCAGTATGTAATAAATTTCGCGCGTACACGCCCCTCGTTCACGTGCGTGAGGTCGAACGCACTCTTCGAAGAAGGATCCTCGCATGCAATCTCCCACCTGAGGCCTCGAAAAGTAAAAGTTCGAGACTCTTGTATAGCTATGCGTCGTATATACAAAGATATATCTTTGTAACACCGCATGCGATCGCCTCGAGGCACGCGTCCTGCACGTGCACGTCATGAGCTCGCATCATCAGAGCCGTTTCCAGGATCCCGCTGCATGGTTGGGGAAATTAGGTCTTAAGCCTGTAAGACCAGCGCAATGTTTAAAACAAGTGGTCGAACTGTTGTTGTTAGAATTGAATCAACATCTAGAAGTATCTGCAAGTATCGGATACATTCCAGGAGGATCTAGGATCATCTGTATGCACGGTTACATCACTATAAAAAGTTACTAGGACACATGGTCTGGAGAGTTGGTGACGCGGAGAACTCTCTGGAGACACGCAGAGCACAAGATGCGATGTGTGCAGTAGGACATTGATTCTGTTGGGTGCCTGTACCTATATAAGGGCTGGCACATCATTGAGGTATTCACCCTTATGTACTGTACGTCTTAAGGTGACGATAGTCGACGGCACGGCTGTGACAGCACGAGGAGTATGCAAAATCGACGTCACGACGCTTGTGGACGGCGCGGAGGTGAGCATCACTCTGCACAATGTGCTGCTGGTACCGAAGGCTCCGAACAATTTGCTGTCGCAGAACGCGGTGCAAGACCGCGGGATTGAAGTCTACGCTCGCGGGGCTACTACACGTCTCTTCTACGACGGCCGCGTGGTGGCTGTGGCGCGGCGCGAGGCGAGGCGAAGCTGAATGGCTTGCCGGTGATCTAGATGTGGGCGCGCAAAATGCCAATGGCGGCAGTGGCGGTTGCGGCGCCGCTGCAGCGCAGAGTGCGGCGGAGCTGTGGCACGCTCGCCTGGCCAGGCCATGGGGCATCTCAGCTATGGCACGCTGGCGCAGATGGTGAAGCATGGCTCGGTCGAGGGTCTAATTGCAACCGAGCAGGCGCTTCGGGCGATGCAATCGAAGTTGTGCAACGCATGCGTCATGGCAAAGCATGCTGCTGGTTCGCATCCGATGTCACAGACGCGGCCGGTCTGTCTGTTTGTTTGTTGCCTGGTCTGTTGCCTCGGCGCTGCTGAGTCCTAGATCTATCATTGTGTAAAACACAGACGCGGGCAGCACGGCCGCTGGAGCTTGCAATTGTGCATCGGACCTCATGGGCCCGCTCGACGTTCAATCTGCTGGCGGCAACGAGTATGTGCTCACGGCGATCGACGATTTCAGCGGCATGGCAGCGATCAAGCTTCTACGGCACAAGAGTGCTGTTGCGACGCAGCTGAAAGCCATCCTCAACGTCTGGGAGCGCGACACGGATCTGCGCGTGAAGAAGCTGCGGACAGATCGTGGCACGGAATACAATGAGCTCGAAGAGTGGTGCAAGTCGCAAGGCATACGGCGTGACAAGTCTGTGGCGTACACACCTCAGCAGAACGGCCGTGCGGGGCGTTTCAACCGCACCATCACGGAGCGCGTGCGGGCTATGCTTCACTCGAGTGGCGTGGCGAAGAAGTACTGGGCAGAGGCATTTGCGGCGGCGGTCGACATCTACAACGTCTCACCGCGGCTGGGAGCTACTACCACCCCCTACGAGCTGTTCCTAGGTGCGAAGCCCGACGTGCGTGGCTTCAGGACATTCGGCTGTGAGGTTTACTGTCGCAAGCAGCCGATGGCGCTCACGAAACTGGGGAAGCGCAGCGAGCGCGGCCTGCTCATGGGCCGCGAGCCTGGTACTAAGTGTGACGATACAAGCTGTACGCGGCAGCACAGTCTTCTGGAAGCCTTCAGAAGGTCCTCGAGGAGGCAGAGATGCTTCTCTGACCTTCCGCGCACATGCCTGTGCCGAGGTTGCTGTGTTATGTGGTCACCAACACTGCTACGTGAGCATGCTCGAGAGAGCATGGCTGACGTGAGCATAGACCCTTCTAGAAAGGGGTGTTGGCGTGTGTGGGGATTAGCACATTGCAAATGGGCTAAAGGCAGGAGTCGCACACAGGCCGGAACACTATATAAGCGCTATGGTGTGCTGGCTGGACCTTAGAGGGTTTACACAGTACAGCTCCGTGTAACACACAGTAAAGCTTGACACAACCCAGGTACAATCGGAGTACCGTCACACTAAGGGCTGGCGCGTGCTGCTGGTGAACGGCAGCGTGGTCGTGCGCAACAACTGCATCTTTGTGGAGCACGCGGTGGACGATGATGATTCGGACTCTGACGAGGACGACATTGACCCAGCTGTGTCAGCAGCGGGGGAGAATGACGGCGACGACGACGGCGATAACGACATGGCTGCTGACGACACTGATGATGCAAGCAATGGTGAGGCAGCTCAGGAGCGCCGCAGAGCAGTGGCGGTGCCTCACAACCACGTGCTGCCGCTGCGCATGCGGGAGCCAAGCAAGCGGCTGCGCGACGCATATGCGCTGATGGCCAAGGTGGACACCAGTCGGGACGAGCCTGCCACACTGCAGCAGGCACTGGCGCAAGAAGATGGTGACATGTGGCGGCAGGCAGCGGACGATGAGATGAACAGTCTGCGCGAGCTCGGTGTCTACGAGCTGGTCGAGAAGCCTACCGGTGTGCTGAAGAATAAGTGGGTGTTGAAGATCAAGCGCGATCAGGCTGGCAACATCTAGCGTTACAAGGCACGGCTTGTGGCTAAGGGCTTCACCCAGCGCAAGGGCATCGATCATGAGGAGACATTCGCACCGGTGGCGCGGCACGCCACTATGCGTGCGCTGCTGGCTAAAGCAGCGATTGAAGACCTTGAGGTGGAGCAAGTCGATGTGAAGACGGCTTTCCTCAATGGGCCGCTCAAGGAGACTATCTACATGGAGCCACCTGCCGGTTACAATTTCGGCAACAAGGTGATGCTGCTCAAGAAGGCGCTGTACGGACTCAAGCAGGCGGCGCGTGCATGGAACAAGGAGCTCAAGCGGCAGCTGCTGACAGAAGACATCAAAATTTCTGGTGCGGACGCGTCATTGTTCTACCTAGAACGTGAGGGGCGGCGCTGCTTTCTGCTTATCTACGTAGATGACGGACTGCTTGTGGATGTCAAAGATGACATGGCGGCTCTAATGCGGGCGCTGGAGTACTTTGATCTGCGGAAGCTGCGGCCAGTGGCGTGCTTTCTCAGCATGGAGGTCATCCGGGACCTTGAGAGCAAGACACTGCTGGTCAGCGCACAGCACATACACGAAGTAGATCCTACAACGCACCGGCATGGAGGACTGTAAGGGCAAGACGACACCAATGGAGCAGAATTTGAAGCTCAGCAAGCACGGCGAGGACATGATGGAGGACCCAGGGCGCTACGCTGAGACGGTAGGCATGCTCTTATACTTGACATTATGCACGCGGCCTGACATGGCATATGCGGTGGGCGTGCTGGCGCGCTTCATCTCGAAGCCGCAGGATGAGCACTGGGCCGGCGTCAAGGCTGTGCTACGCTATCTGAAGCAGACTCAGGACTTCGACATCATCTACGGTGCGGCGAATACGCCGCTGGAGGGCTACGCGGACACAGACTACGCTGCGGACCCTGACAAGCGCCGCTGCACTGGCGGCTTCGTCTTTCTGATGGCCGGGGGCTCGAAGCTGCTGCCGACTGTGGCGACGTCTACAATGGAGGCTGAGTACATGGCGCACGGCAACGGAGTCAAGGAGGCGCTGTGGCTGCGCAAGCTGATGGAGACGCTCTAAGGTGTGGCCGGCTCGGTACAGCTGTACTGTGATAGTGCTGGAGCATTGACACAGATGCACAATCCGGTGGGGCATCAGCGGGCAAAGCACATTGACGTGCAGCATCACTTCATTCGAGAGCGTGTGGCGTGTGGAGAGATCAAGGAGAGCTACATTGCTACAGACAGCATGATAGCGGACGTATTGACCAAGGCATTGGCCAAGCCACTACACGAGAAATTCAGTAAGGCGATGGGGCTGGTTAAGATAGAGGCCTGAGCTCATGCCAGAAGCGCAGAGCAATGAGTCAGAGGTGTCAGACTCAGGTCTGGTTGAGAGTTGATAGTTCTAATACATCCTAGATATTGAATCAGGGGGGGTGTTGGAATTGAATCAACATCTACAAGTATCTGCAAGTATCGGATACATTCCAGGAGGATCTAGGATCATCTGTATGCACGATTACATCACTATGGAAGGTACTAGGACACATGGTCTGGAGAGTTTGTGACGCGGAGAACTCTCTGGAGACACGCAGAGCACAATATGCGATGTGTGCAGTAGGACATTGATTCTGTTGGGTGCCTGTACCTATATAAGGGCTGGCACGTCATTGAGGTATTCACCCTTATGTACTGTGTAACGAACGTTGCGTTAACTTTCAATAGTTGTCCACCAAACAAGCTGTCGGGCAGGGCAAGCATGCTACAGTAGTGTTTCTCGATCGATCGAGAAAGAAATCGTTTGATGAGTAGATTCGCCGGCATCGGCGGCCGCCGGCCATACGTGCAAATTGTGGTCGCCGGCGGCCGGATTTTGAACCCAGATAGCAAGTGGCGCGCGGACTCGGAAGCACAGACGTGGAAGCACAGACGTGGAAGCACAGACTTGGAAACACAGACGTGGAAGCACAGAGGCCACTGCGGTCCAAGCGCGACATGTGCAGCCAGAGCAAGCATGCATTGCCCTACCCAGTACATCGCGGTGGCCGGGTTTAAATTGAATATGCTGGGGTGGGCGTTAGTACGAAGCGTGGCTGGTCGCTGTGTGCGGCTTGGGCGTGGTTGCCACGGTGGTGGGGTGCGGGGGAGTGCGTGTGTGTGTGTGTTACACGGAGAAGAACGCAACAGCCCGGCAGCGAGGGCAACAGAAGGAAAGTAGACGGCCAAAACCCCCCCGAATGTAGACACCAGCAAAAAGTAATCACTGTCCGAGGTGAAAAGCCACAACGAACCGACACAGCCGACACAACCACACCCACGCACCCACACGCACGCGCACTCCCGCACCCCTCCACCACGGCACCCGCGCCACAACCGCACACAGCAACCACCACCACCGCACTACTGCCCACCCCAACAAAACCAGCCACCACCGACCCCCCAACAGCAGCACCCCCACTCCATCCGGCCCCACTGGAGCATTCCATCACGGGCCCCCCGCACAAGAGAGCCTGGGGGCTCACGCCCCCGACAGTGCAAGGCGTACCAGCCCTACCCCTCCGGCCGCCCGGCAGGAGCCCGAGGGCGGGGCGCGTAGGGCACTGGCGGCGCCGCATCACTCCCCCCAACGGCGGCTCGCGGGAAGGCAGGGCGGGCCAGCACGACCAGACGCGGGGCTGGCCTGCGCCGCTGCAACCGCGGCACCCGGCCCAGCAAGGCAACCAGCGGCCGCCTATAGCACGTCTGATGGGACAGCGTGGCCAGGCACCACCGCCCGGCCCGCCAGCCGCATACGCAGCGGAGCCGCAGCGAGGACCTGGCGCGTCACACCACGGCACAGAGTGGTGGAGAGTTCGCACATGGCATTCTGCAAGAACGCTCGCCTGGACACGGCCCCCGAAGCCGCAGCGAAGTCAGCAATCTTATTTAGGAAGTCGAACGCACCCGTGCCCACACGGCCAAACGTCTCATGCGACAGGGACACAAAGCGACACGCGCCAGTGCCGGAGCGGCCGTACTTGTCTCTCTTCCGGTCGTCCATCATCTGGGCGGCAGCGCCTGGCGTGTTTGCCGCGGCAACGACCCGGGAGGGGGCCACCGGACAGGTCACGCACACATCGGCCACAATGGTATCGCAGGGCAACATCACAAGCAGATCACCCCGTTCCGGGTAGCGCTGCGAGCAGGGGGGTAGCGGCCGGGCGCAAGCCGCGGCCGCGCGGCCCCAGCGACCCTCGGGCAGGCATCGCGGCGGACCTGTGGCCACCGGGCCCACCTGTGGCAGGTGCTCACACCTCACCGTGCGCTGGCCGGCCGGGGCGGCCGCCTTCACGGCCACGGCGGCGGCGGCGGCAGCAGCCGCGCTGAGCTCCCGCTCGCCACTGTGGCCGACTGCCTCCTCGCCGGGGACGTCCACGTCCATGGCGCCCGCCATGTCGGCCGCGGCAGCCTTGACGTCGGATGAGGCAACATCGGCTGAGATGGCAGCAGCGACGAGTGCAGCCGCGGCGGCTGGTCCCTCTGAGGTGCCGTCCGCCGTGGCGGTGTCGCCGAGCGGGGCAGCGTTGTCTGCCCGTCCAGAGGGGCGCAAGGGGGCAGGCGTGGAATGCGCCGGCGTCTGGGTGCCATATGGGGTTGAAGGCACGGCCGAGGCGCTGGGGTCCGGGGTGGGTGGAGTGAGCGCACCAGCGGCAGCACTGCTGGCAGGCTCACAGGAGGGGTCGGGCGGCTGCGCGGGCGGCCACGCGCCCGGCACATCCGGGTACTGCGGCAGGCTCTTGATGTTGGGCTCAAGAGACGTGGAGATGCCCGCCTGCATGATGAAGCGGCGCCATGCCTGCGTGATCGCATCATGGCGGGCGACCACCGTTCGCCACACCGCATTGCACGCGAGGGCATGCGAACCATCAGCAGGCGATGCCCGGCCGCACACGCAGTCGCCGTCCGCCTCTTGGCCGGTGAACAGTGACTCACCTAGGCGCAAGCGCACATTCACGCGCAACTCTGTGGCAGTCAGCTCAGTCACACCGGGCCTGGCTTTCAGGAAAGCTGAGGCCATCGAGCCTGCGCAACTATGCAGGCGCGCCTTGCTGGTCAGGCTCTGTTCGCGTGTCGCTGACGACGGGCTGCGCGTCCCTTGATCCAGCGCTGCAAGAAGCGCAGCCGCCCGGGCGTCAGAGTCGGCCCGGCTGACTGCATTCTGCAGCCGTGCGTGTGTGTGCGCGTGTGTTTGTGTGTGTGTGTGTGTGTGTGTGTGTGTGTGTGTGTGTGTGTGTGTGTGTGTGTGTGTGTGTGTGTGTGTGTGTGTGTGTGTGTGTGTGTGTGTGTGTGTGTGTGTGTGTGTGTGTGTGTGTGTGTGTGTGTGTGGTGTGTGTGTGTGTGTGTGTGTGTGGTGTGTGTGTGTGTGTGTGTGTGTGTGTGTGTGTGTGTGTGTGTGTGTGTGTGTGTGTGTGTGTGTGTGTGTGTGTGTGTGTGTGTGTGTGTGTGTGTGTGTGTGTGTGTGTGTGTGTGTGTGTGGTGTGTGTGTGTGTGTGTGTGTGTGTGTGTGTGTGTGTGTGTGGTGTGTGTGTGTGTGTGTGTGTGTGTGTGTGTGTGTGTGTGTGTGTGTGTGTGTGTGTGTGTGTGTGTGTGTGTGTGTGTGTGTGTGTGTGTGTGTGTGTGTGTGTGTGTGTTGTGTGTCGTGTGTGGTGTGTGTGTGTGTGTGTGTTGTGTCGGCTGTGTCGATTCGTTGTGGCTTTTCACCTGAGATAGTTGCTGCTTGTTGATGTTCTCTGCTTTCTGGGGTTTTGGCCGTCTGCTTTCCTTCTGTCGCCCTCGCTGCCGGGCTCTTGCGTTCATCTCCGTGTAACACAACCCGGTACATCGCGGTGATAACCGGCCGGTAGACACACAGCGTCGACGTTACACACTGCCAGTGGGGGGTCGGTGGTGGCTGGTTTTGCTGGGGTGGGCAGTAGTGCGGTGGTGGTGGTTGCTGTGTGCGGTTGTGGCCCGGGTGCCGTGGTGGAGGGGTGCGGGAGTGCGCATGCATGTGGGTGGGTGGGTGTGGTGGTGTCGGCTGTGTCGGTTCGTTGTGGCTTTTCGCCTGCAGCTGGGACAGTGCTTGCTTTTTGCTGGTGTCTACTTTCGGAGGATTTCGGCCGTCTGCTTTCCGTCTGTTGCCCTCGCTGCCGGGCTATTGCGTTCATCTCCGTGTAACACACTGCCAGTGGCGCCAGGCCAAGGCGCGCCGTGGCCATGCATGGCCAAGGCCCGCCATCGAGCGGCCTGTAGGAGTTGCGACGCGGTAGTGCGATCGGTTTCAATGACACGCACGAAAATGATCTACTACTGATCGAAAGTCATGACGCGTGCAGACTTTCTATCTCAACATGGTGTGCGCAGAGGCCGTTTGGGCGCTGCAGCATCTCGAGCTCCCGCCATCAGCCGCATGCGGTCACTGATTATCGTCTTAAGGTCACGACCATGCCGGACGCCCTGTTTCTGCTGTGAATCGGCATCGTGACGGCTGACCACGCGGAAGCCAGCCTGCATGCGCATGTTCAGGGCAGCCAATCAATGTAGGATCTTGCAGATCAAGGCCTCAGCACCACCGCTGCGCACGCTGCTGGTGGGTGTGCCTCCTCACTGTGCCCCCATCACTGTGCACGGCGAATCTATCAGTGAGTGACTCACTTCACACTCTGATGCCTGTGGACCCCGAATGGGATTTCCGGGCAAATATCCTGAAAGTCTCCAAATCCCGGCAGCCCGCGAAGCGGCTTGACGTCCCGTCGACGAGATTCAACGTCTGTGCGCCACGTTCTCGACAGTTGTTTGCGGGGACTCCCGTTTTATTGGGCAGCACTGCAATTGATTCCAATCCCGTCTCGGAAATGAGAACGACAACGCGATTCCCGTTGACGCGAAAGCGGCCGGCAGAGACCTGACGGAGATTCCATGGAGATTTGAAAAAAAAGCTTGGCCTACCGCCACTGGCAGGATTATGTCGTACTATGTACTATGTAGTGCGCCTGCTTGACCCTCCCAACACGACATGCCACCAATTAATGCCACGCAAACAGGAGCAGTGCAAGCAGCAGCTGAGTGTCAATTGTGCAGCTGAGGCAGCACAGTTGGCACTGCTGAGGCCCAGATCTACCTCACTAGCACTGCAGCTGATCAAGAGGTGGACTGGCCTTGCGCCGGCTGTGGACTGGCATGCGCACAGGCTACAGAGGCTACAGAGCTCTCAGAGGCTCACTGCAGCTGATCAGTCTGGCAGCTTGGTTTGACCCTGCAGTCGGCAGTCGGCAGTCAGCTGCTGCGCTCTGGGTGTATATATGTAAAGGTTTCATACCAGTCATAAACTGGCCTTGCTGTGAACTGGCCTTGCTGTGAAACAGCCTTGCTATGAACTGCCTGCAATGTCATGGCAGTGTCATGGCCATCAACAGCCCAGTACCACTGGCATGCACAGTGCCATGGCAGTGCACTGCCATGTGCACTGCAAATGAACTTCTCTGCAAGTGCACTTCACTCCTCTGTCTGTTTGCTTGTTGCCTGGTCTGTTGGCTCGGCACTGCTGAGTCCTAGATCTATCACTGTTTAACACTTCACTCCTCATGCATGACTGCAGCTGGATCCAAATGGCACCCCTCGGCCCCTGTTCCCTGTTCCCTGTTCCGTGCACCCCTTTTCATGGTACCAAGCGAACAAAGAGATCTAGAGGGATAGCCAGTTCATCAGTCAGACATTCTGGGGCTGGTTACTTTGAGCGGGTACTGGGGTACCCATCAAGGGTATACTGATCTGCCTGCAGCTGCCTGATCTGCCTGCAGCTGTACAGGAACATGTTCCTGGCCGCTTGTGTTCAACATGTGTTGCAAGCTGCCTTCCACACCATGACACGGCCGTAGGCAGCACTTCTCAGACTGCATCACGGCCCAGCCGCAGTCCTGTTCCTGCCAGAAGGTGGAAAAGCGCGGGGCCCCTTGTACAGTGCACATGCCTTGGGGTCAACCTAGTTATATATAGAACGGAAGAAAACGTGGACTTGGACCTGTGAATGTTCCCCAATTCCAACTACGTAGTATACACGCTGAGGTCAACGGTGGTACCTGGTGTGCGGGACTAGTACGCACTCCAGCTGAGGGCGCGTTTTACAAGGTGTACATGTCCGACGTGCACGTGCACGTCGGCGTGCACGCTGCGTCTTTCAACATGCGTAGAGTCGAACCCCGAAGGTCGTTTCCCGACATGTGTTGAACATGCATATCGTAGCGCTTGGTGCACTGGATCGGAGCCCCACGATGTAAGAGTGCATATCGTAGCGCTCGCAAATTCGCATGCGTACCATGGGGTATATACCATGACCCCGGCGGGTCCACGATGAAATTCGAATGTAGATGACGTCGGGCCGCATGCAAACGCTGAAAAAGTATTCGTGCATACCTACCGTTGTTAGTCTGCAGCTGCGCAGCATGGTTGCATGGTATTCGTGCATGCATGGTTCACGGCTTGAACCGCCATGGCGTTTCAAAGTTAACGTCGTGTTACACGGAGATGAACGCAATAGCCCGGCAGCGAGGGCAACAGAAGGAAAGTAGACGGCCAAAACCCCCCGAAAGCAGACACCAGCAAAACGCAATTACTGTCCCAGGTGAAAAGTCACAACGAACCGACACAGCCGAAACAACCACACCCACGCACCCACGCGCACTCCCGCACCCCTCCACCACGGCACCCGCGCCACAACCGCACACAGCAACCACCACCACCGCACTACTGCCCACCCCAGCAAAACCAGCCACCACCGACCCCCAACAGCAGCACCCCCACTCCATTCGGCCCCACTGGAGCATTCCATCACGGGCCCCCCGCACATGATCATCTAGAGCCCGGGAGCTCATGAGAGCCCGGGAGCTCACGCCCCCCACAGTGCAAGGCTTACCAGCCCTCCCCCCCGCGGCCGCCCGGCAGGGGCCTGAGGGTGGGGCGCGAAGGGCATGGCGTTTCAAAGTTAACGTTGTGCAGATCTACAGAGCTAGAGCCATATGCATGTCGCAGCCTGAGCGACGGCCGCGGCGTCAAGAAAGTTAGGAGGGAGGCAGAGTGCTCCTAAAAAGAACACCTCTTGCCGCCAGGGAAAAAATCTTTTCTTGTGAAATCCATGCTTTTCTTGGGAAATTCATTCATTTTTTATCGGATCTTGTAGGGTCTTTTTGATCCAGGACAAGGCCATGGCGGCCTGCCGGTGGCTGCCCATTCAACGGTTGCAATTTATAATCTCGGATGCTCAACAGCATGATATGACATGTTGTGACATGACATGACACGGCATGCATTCTTCTGTTTAGAGCTATGTATGCTTGCACACAAGGCCCACGGCCTCAACTAATAGTCGTGCTAGTGACTACATACTATAAAGAGTATATATAGTACTCTTTGATCGAGGGGCTCCGAGCCAGACTACCTGCTACAATGCTATAATATAGTATGTAAATAGTGACTATCCGAACTTGCGATATTGATGAGACTAGTAGTACAGCCTGAGTGGTGTGTAACACTGTAATAGATCAAGGTTTTACCTGTACAAACAGCAGAGCAGGCAACAGGCAAACGAACAATCACAAGCCGCAAGGCCTTGCCACCATCCCACCATCCACACGAGCAAAGGCTGCAGTGGTGTGCCGATCAAGCTTCTTCAACTGCCTCAGGCAGCACGACCATATTCAAGGGACTGTCAAGGATGAAAGGTAAATCATGGCAACATGTCATGAAGCCAGCAGCAGAACATGAACAGTTGATTGACATAAACAGCCATATAAACTGCAGGCTGACTTGCCTTGAGCTATGCTGCAGTTGACATCATGATGGCTTGACTACTCCTCCCTTGTGTTTGCCCCAGTGGCACCTCCCAGCTGGGGCCCCTTGACTCTGCACCACCTCCCTGTGGGCCCATCTGATGATGAAGCATGCTACAGGAAATTCATTGTGATATCTCTCCCTTACAGAGTCATCCGGGACCAAACTGGCTGACTTCCAGTAGATGTCATGTGCAAGGAGCAGATCATGTGGCCGGCCCAACCCCCAAAACCGGCAGCAAAACCGCGTCTGTGTGGCTTGTGCAAGTCCCAACTGCCTATTCCAATTCAGCTTGATGCATTTTGTGGTGCCCTGGAGGTCCAATTTAACACAAATCACTAGCTACCCATCCCCGCAGGACAGCAATGCTCCCCAAACGACCCCTGTCCACCTGCTCTCATGGTCTGCAACCTGCAGTGCCCGTGGCCTAGCCCAAAACTTCATGTGCTCCATCTGCCAATGGCTCCCTCCCTGAACTGCATTAGCTCCATGCTTGATCATTGCTGAGCAGTTGCGCCTCAGAAGCTGCAAACCTCCCTCTAATTCCATTTCTCGTGCATCATGACCCCCGAGTTCGCGCCTGGTTGACGCTTTTGTTCGCGGAAAGCTGCTTGGCACTCAGATTCACAATTCAGCAACATTCACCGGAACGGAATCACTAATCAATGCGATTCCACCGTACGTGGAGAGAATGATGACATGTTAGTCGACATGGGCAGTGGCGGCAATCATGGCGACGCGTCACGCACATGGCATGCGTGTTTCGAGCGTCCCGGATGTGGTCGCTAAGGGCTGAAGGCACGTTCAGTGAGCATCGATTCACGGAATGATGGCGCTCAAATCGCCATGAACTGATCATATATTACATATATATTGCCATAGGGGGTGTGGGATTTTGTTTCGTGCCGGCATGGTTGAGTGAGCATCGTGGAGAATCACTGCCCGGTGGCATCCATTGGAAATGGCTGGTACGTATCGATCATGCGCACGCAACCGTTCCAGTACACTCACAGAGACCACAAATGAACACTTGGACCACTACAGACGACGATGAAGCGGCGGCAATGGATGTCGAGGATGCCTCGTGTGCACATCGCCTACGCCCGGAGGAGCGCATGCTGGTTCTGTTCTTTTACGTGCGATCACTCGATCTCAAAGACCTCCCTAAATTCATTGTCTCGGCGGAACTGCCGAGTGTCCGTGGCAAATGCGAGGAGTATGAGGAACTGGAGAACAAGCACAGAGAACTCATTGGCCTGCTTGAAGCTGAAGACAGTAAATACAGCAACCGCGTGCGCAGTGCGCAATGACGACACTCCAAAGCCCTTCAGCTCCGACAAAGACGCCATCAAAGCGTCTGTCGCTAAGACGTGGTTGACTGCACAGATAGTCGCTCGTCCTAGGGGCGAACGGTTCTTTCCGTTTCTGCCTCCGGACCCACAAACAGGAGTGATCGTGCAATCGAATGAAGAAGAAATTGGCACGGGTGGCTACTTTCCACCAAAATCAAAGTGTTGATCTTGTTAGCTGCTGTAATTGCTGATTTTGCGAGGAGATGTTGTGCATTTCCTCAATAGGCACCCCGGAAGCCACAGCCCTCTCCCTACCTTCTGAAGGCACGTTCAGTGAGCATCGATTCACGGAATGATGGCGCTCAAATCGCCATGAACTGATCATATATTACATATATATTGCCATAGGGGGTGTGGGATTTTGTTTCGTGCCGGCATGGTTGAGTGAGCATCGTGGAGAATCACTGCCCGGTGGCATCCATTGGAAATGGCTGGTACGTATCGATCATGCGCACGCAACCGTTCCAGTACACTCACAGAGACCACAAATGAACACTTGGACCACTACAGACGACGATGAAGCGGCGGCAATGGATGTCGAGGATGCCTCGTGTGCACATCGCCTACGCCCGGAGGAGCGCATGCTGGTTCTGTTCTTTTACGTGCGATCACTCGATCTCAAAGACCTCCCTAAATTCATTGTCTCGGCGGAACTGCCGAGTGTCCGTGGCAAATGCGAGGAGTATGAGGAACTGGAGAACAAGCACAGAGAACTCATTGGCCTGCTTGAAGCTGAAGACAGTAAATACAGCAACCGCGTGCGCAGTGCGCAATGACGACACTCCAAAGCCCTTCAGCTCCGACAAAGACGCCATCAAAGCGTCTGTCGCTAAGACGTGGTTGACTGCACAGATAGTCGCTCGTCCTAGGGGCGAACGGTTCTTTCCGTTTCTGCCTCCGGACCCACAAACAGGAGTGATCGTGCAATCGAATGAAGAAGAAATTGGCACGGGTGGCTACTTTCCACCAAAATCAAAGTGTTGATCTTGTTAGCTGCTGTAATTGCTGATTTTGCGAGGAGATGTTGTGCATTTCCTCAATAGGCACCCCGGAAGCCACAGCCCTCTCCCTACCTTCTGAAGGCACGTTCAGTGAGCATCGATTCACGGAATGATGGCGCTCAAATCGCCATGAACTGATCATATATTACATATATATTGCCATAGGGGGTGTGGGATTTTGTTTCGTGCCGGCATGGTTGAGTGAGCATCGTGGAGAATCACTGCCCGGTGGCATCCATTGGAAATGGCTGGTACGTATCGATCGTGCGCACGCAACCGTTCCAGTACACTCACAGAGACCACAAATGAACACTTGGACCACTACAGACGACGATGAAGCGGCGGCAATGGATGTCGAGGATGCCTCGTGTGCACATCGCCTACGCCCGGAGGAGCGCATGCTGGTTCTGTTCTTTTACGTGCGATCACTCGATCTCAAAGACCTCCCTAAATTCATTGTCTCGGCGGAACTGCCGAGTGTCCGTGGCAAATGCGAGGAGTATGAGGAACTGGAGAACAAGCACAGAGAACTCATTGGCCTGCTTGAAGCTGAAGACAGTAAATACAGCAACCGCGTGCGCAGTGCGCAATGACGACACTCCAAAGCCCTTCAGCTCCGACAAAGACGCCATCAAAGCGTCTGTCGCTAAGACGTGGTTGACTGCACAGATAGTCGCTCGTCCTAGGGGCGAACGGTTCTTTCCGTTTCTGCCTCCGGACCCACAAACAGGAGTGATCGTGCAATCGAATGAAGAAGAAATTGGCACGGGTGGCTACTTTCCACCAAAATCAAAGTGTTGATCTTGTTAGCTGCTGTAATTGCTGATTTTGCGAGGAGATGTTGTGCATTTCCTCAATAGGCACCCCGGAAGCCACAGCCCTCTCCCTACCTTCTGAAGGCACGTTCAGTGAGCATCGATTCACGGAATGATGGCGCTCAAATCGCCATGAACTGATCATATATTACATATATATTGCCATAGGGGGTGTGGGATTTTGTTTCGTGCCGGCATGGTTGAGTGAGCATCGTGGAGAATCACTGCCCGGTGGCATCCATTGGAAATGGCTGGTACGTATCGATCATGCGCACGCAACCGTTCCAGTACACTCACAGAGACCACAAATGAACACTTGGACCACTACAGACGACGATGAAGCGGCGGCAATGGATGTCGAGGATGCCTCGTGTGCACATCGCCTACGCCCGGAGGAGCGCATGCTGGTTCTGTTCTTTTACGTGCGATCACTCGATCTCAAAGACCTCCCTAAATTCATTGTCTCGGCGGAACTGCCGAGTGTCCGTGGCAAATGCGAGGAGTATGAGGAACTGGAGAACAAGCACAGAGAACTCATTGGCCTGCTTGAAGCTGAAGACAGTAAATACAGCAACCGCGTGCGCAGTGCGCAATGACGACACTCCAAAGCCCTTCAGCTCCGACAAAGACGCCATCAAAGCGTCTGTCGCTAAGACGTGGTTGACTGCACAGATAGTCGCTCGTCCTAGGGGCGAACGGTTCTTTCCGTTTCTGCCTCCGGACCCACAAACAGGAGTGATCGTGCAATCGAATGAAGAAGAAATTGGCACGGGTGGCTACTTTCCACCAAAATCAAAGTGTTGATCTTGTTAGCTGCTGTAATTGCTGATTTTGCGAGGAGATGTTGTGCATTTCCTCAATAGGCACCCCGGAAGCCACAGCCCTCTCCCTACCTTCTCTCCCTTACAGAGTCATCCGGGACCAAACTGGCTGACTTCCAGTAGATGTCATGTGCAAGGAGCAGATCATGTGGCCGGCCCAACCCCCAAAACCGGCAGCAAAACCGCGTCTGTGTGGCTTGTGCAAGTCCCAACTGCCTATTCCAATTCAGCTTGATGCATTTTGTGGTGCCCTGGAGGTCCAATTTAACACAAATCACTAGCTACCCATCCCCGCAGGACAGCAATGCTCCCCAAACGACCCCTGTCCACCTGCTCTCATGGTCTGCAACCTGCAGTGCCCGTGGCCTAGCCCAAAACTTCATGTGCTCCATCTGCCAATGGCTCCCTCCCTGAACTGCATTAGCTCCATGCTTGATCATTGCTGAGCAGTTGCGCCTCAGAAGCTGCAAACCTCCCTCTAATTCCATTTCTCGTGCATCATGACCCCCGAGTTCGCGCCTGGTTGACGCTTTTGTTCGCGGAAAGCTGCTTGGCACTCAGATTCACAATTCAGCAACATTCACCGGAACGGAATCACTAATCAATGCGATTCCACCGTACGTGGAGAGAATGATGACATGTTAGTCGACATGGGCAGTGGCGGCAATCATGGCGACGCGTCACGCACATGGCATGCGTGTTTCGAGCGTCCCGGATGTGGTCGCTAAGGGCTGATATGCACACCCCCTGCTCCCCCCCGCCCCCTGCTGTATCCCCCGTGTGGGATCCCCGAGGCTGTCAACATCCCCGAGGCTGTCCACAGGTGGCACCCGACGCTGCTCGAGCGGTCGCCGTGGTGGTCCTCAGGCATCGATGCCAGACCTCCGTGCGTACCCTCATCCAGATTCCCTGTTCATCATCAAGCGCATCTAGATATCTGCCAGCCCCCCGCGCGGGCGCGCACCAACTTGAGAATGCCTCAGGTGGAGGCGTTCCGTTCGCGAGCTGCAGATATAGATATCGGCGCGGACCCTGCGTGCAAAACGATCATTACACTCTCAAGCTGAATTGAGATGCGCTGCATGTGCCCTGTACATGTGCAGCATTCAGCCGTGTGCAAGTCACGTGTCACCGCATCATGCCTGTTGTCGACAGGAATCCGGTCAGAAACACTAGTACGGGAAAAGGAGAAATCCCAGGCAGCCGCGAAGCGGCTGGCCAGCCATGGCGCGGATTCAGGGTGCCTCATGGAGATCTGGTCGACCTGGTGTTGCTTCCCGGGCGCGCCCGGCGAGCGGCGTGGGAAAAAGCACGGGAATCCTGGCCATGGTCGTGTGAGCGCGCGCGAGCGACTCCAGCGAACCGAGCGAGCGTCACCTGCAAAGGCGCACAGTGACTTCGCGGCCATCCCGGTCTTGGAGCGTGTTCGGAGGGACTGCCAGCAACAATCCCCACCCACCCTGCCATCCCCCCCCCCCGCTTCCCGGCTACGGCCACTCGACAAACCCGGACGGGCATCGAATACGGCACTCCTATGCCTGCAGACACGCACACGAGCACGCGCAGGCTCGAACAACCATCAGAACTCAGCTGCACGGGAACAGATCTGTACACAACCACACACAGCACATGACACATGATGTGCATGGGAAGGTGGAAGATTTCGGGTCACGCTGTGCAGAGGGAGGGGGCGGGGTTCAATCTCCAAGACGGTGATCAAGAGCACAGCCGGAAGCAAAAAAGAGAAGCGGGTATCACATCAAACGCAGTCGGGCATAGGCCACAGCACCTGTACAAACTCACGCTGTACGTAGCCTGTAGGCCGGGACCCAGATGGTAACCGGAATCCAGATGGCAGTGGCGTCGCGACTACGCTCAGACGCGTACGGCCGGTCATCCGAGTATTCTACTACCATTTCGGCGCGTCATCATGCCATGACATGATGAAGCGCCGAATTGTTAGTAGCATACTACCACCGACATGCACCTTACACCTTGAAGAGTACACGCTCGGACGGCCGCTTTGATCTCCGTGTAACACGCTCGGACGGCCGAGGTCGACGGTTTAGGTCGTAAGTTACGACAGCGCGCAGCGACACTCTTGCTGTCGGCCGTCGACGGACACCAGCATGCAACTGGTATGAATAATCGTACGAGAGGCGGCGGCCTCACCTGCCGTGAACCGCGTGAGGCGGCTAGGTGACCGGTATATCACAGATGATGCATGCCGGAACTCCGCGGAACACATGTCCGTGTTGCTATTGTTGCTGTGGGTGCGCTGGGAACCAGGCCTCGCGAGATTGACGACGCAGCGACGCAATCTCGAGCGCGTGTGTGCAAGCAATTTTGTGCAAGCAATTTTGCAAAGCGCGCTGTGCAGCGGGACATCCTGGTCTGACGAGAGTCTGCGAGCTTGCGACCATAAGTACAGCTACAATATTAATGATCATGCAGGAGCACCACATGTACATGTGCATAATGCCACACCAACGCGACATGCATACGTATACCCCAACGTTAACTGTCATGCTCACGACATGTGTTACACGACATGTGTATGAAGCTGCAGCCATACTGCATAAGGCCTGCTGTCGCGATCGGGCGGTCCTGGTGCGCAGCATGCTCGCATGCCAAGTGCTGCTGCAGAATATTTGGTACGAGCCTTGATCAAGCCGTGACATCGTTGGCGCCTGTAGAATGGTTCCGCATGTGTTTGAATTCACACATTGACCAACTTCGGTGGGCGCATGTCTGGATAAGCTTGCTATTTGTGCAAGCACAGTGTGTGATGCCGAAGCGATGCATCGCGACATCGATGGTCGTGCCGTTCGCATCCCAGCCACGCGCGCGATACACAATTCCAAACCCGCAGCGCGCCAGCCCTATGTGCAATAGCAGTATCGACACTTACGCGGAGCAGCTGTGACACCTGTGAGTCGCGAAAACCGCTAACAAAATCTGATTGGTCACAGGTCGACGATCGTAGATCTGCTTAGATCTTCGCAGAAATCTTCACAGATCGATCTGTGAAGACTTCACCGTGTACATGTAGTGCCTTCATGTAGTGTTTGCTTTCGTGCCGGCGCTAGTTCGAACGCATTCGTTCTGGCATTTGCTCGCGCGGAGAGTAGCCTTGGTGCACCGCAAGCACGTCGTTTGCAATTGCTTCTTGTTCTTTCCTCTAGAGATATCTTCCCTCGGCGATGCTGGCGCTACCACAGTGCTACTCACGTACCAGTCTGCTCTGCCAGAGTAAGGCACAGTGTACCTTACAAAAGTAAACCCAATCAGAACAGAGATTGAGCATCATGCCAAATCTAATTGGGCATGCATCGGCCACAGCACCACGTGGTGCACTGCGATCGAGTTTTTCACCTTTATATTAAAAAGGGTCAACATGCACACATTTGGGGGACTTCGTGCAGCTCGACCGTGAGGCCAGTTCCGGCACGTTCCAAGCTCATTCAACGTGCACACGCTCTCGTTGGGGGACATGCAAACATTTACAAAGCTGCACATGCTCAGAGTACAAGATTAGGTTCCGATTTAGTGTGGTTAGCTGATGTTGCAAAGATGCCCCACCAGGTACACATAAGGGCCTCTTCACTACATCATGTTAGATCTATCACTGTGTAACACATCATGTTAGAACGTCCCTTTCTCGCGATAGAAGTAGCCAACACGAACCACAATCATAACAACTATCCAATGATGTATTCAGTACTGTTCTGCGCGTCCATATGCCGGAGTTCCAGCCCATAAGGTAAATCACCTTTCTCCAACATCTGCCCCTTGGCTCCAAAAACCTGCCCTTTCCTGTTCACCTATTTAATTTAAAGGGGAAAATATTTTGACCTTTCAGCCAAAAGGGGCGAAGCACATTTCCTGTAGTGCACTGCAATCGAATAGGGGCGGGAGAACGCACAACACGCGCCACTGCGCATGCACTGTGCATACGAGCATGGCCTGCAGAGCTGTCGCGATCTGCAGTGCGTGCCAGTGTTCCGCCGTGTTGCAGCAAAGAAATGGCGAGGGAGACGCCATGCACCTTGGAACCCCGTTGCTTTCAAGTTGGTGGTGCCGCTGCTAGTATGGCTCAGGTTGTGATTGCAGCACACGGCGCGCGAGTGTCGCTGTTTCAAGTGGTTTTCATGCGCTTGCCTCATGTTTCAAGTGGTGGTTTTTGTTGTGCTGCGCGTATGCTTGCTTCCCTGGCGCTGCTGAGGCTGTGCTGCCAGTGTGGCAGATCTAGGCCTTAGGCAAGTGTGTGCAAGCTAGTCGTTGGTGTGGCCGCATGTGCAGCGCAGCAATGCATGCATGAGACTGCGGGAGTAGGACGTTGATGCACAGATTTGCATGGTGATCAGCGAGTTCGCTGTCGCATATAGGACTGACTGCCAGTTTACCAGTCATTGTGTTTGACTGGCTGAATGGCAGGTACGTGTTTCTTTGACTTTGTTTGCATACTGCTGTGAGTTGGCATTGATACCTAGGACATTGATTGAGCTGTGTGCAAAGTGCAGGCTGTGACGTTGCATGTTGCTGCGGGCGAACATCGTAGACTCACAGTGCACATTCTGCCACAGCCAGGGTGCCATCACGAAGATCACATACCTTGCAGTGTGATCGATCAAGGCCTCATGGCCAGCGCATGTGGCGGCAGCAACAAGTGTGGAGATGTTCGCATGCCTGCATGAGTGCACAAAAAAGAGAGAAACGTTACAGATCTACCTCGAGGTCTGGAGCAACGTTAACTTGAAGGCCCCAGCAACGAGGGAAGAAAGCCCAGAGCAAAACAACACAAAACACCCAGTGCGTGCCAGTCCCACAGGCCATGTATGCCCAGCTGAGCCATAGCTGTTATTGTGCCCTAGCTGCATGTATGCGCCGTATGTGTTACACAGTGATAGATCTAGGACTCAGCAGCGCCGCGGCAACAGACCAGGCAACAAGCAAACAGACAGACCGGCCACCGCAAGCACAAAGGCCACGCGCCGTATGTGTCTGCTCTCTCATCGGTGACATGGGTGCTCATGGCGCTACGCTCGTCACACCTGCCGCTGGACTAGTGCCACTCCCATGGCACGCGCAATGATGGCAATGTGTGTGAGCTGTGTCGAGCCGTGGTTTATGATATGCCTGTATTGTTTGACGTGGATGATCCGATTGAACACCGCTTGCGCCACATTGAGCATTTGCTGTTCTCCTGCGGTGCGGTGCTGCGGGCGTACATGGCCTTCAGTACCTTCGTGATGACCTGCTGCACGCAGTATCTGGTGACCCTGCTATGCACGACATTGTTCCCGCGGCGTTGCCGGAGGGCATCCTGCCAGAGCATGTCGCGGCGGTGCTGGCAGTGCCCTTCCTCCTTGACCCGTTCCCAGCACGCGTAGGTGCCCGTCTCCGACAAATCCAGCACTTGTGCACTGCATTGACTGCTATGAATGTGCTCGGCGTGGCTCACTGTACAGTGTCTCGCGGGTTGCCGGCACGATGGCTCCCCCGGCACGCGTGGCATGCGAGTACCGCCACGGTCACGGTGACGCCTGCGGGCTTAGTTGGTGTGTGACCGATTGTGTGTGACCGACCCTATTCCAGCCTACCCCCGCGTTTCCAATCGACTAATTTTGAGCTCTCTGAGACTGAGTCCTCCTTCCTGTCCGCCCCTATCCGTAGAGGTGCTGTGACCGATGCCCGATTGGGTCTGGAATAATGCCCGAGTTTTTTTGGTTGCTATCCCCTAGTGGGTGTCACTCTTGCCAACTGGGCCCAGCTGGGATCGATATCCATATGGATATCCATTGCGGGAGCTCAGTGCAGCAACAATGAAAGGGAACGTGTTTGTGATCAGAAACACTGTGACCAGAAACGTGTTTGTGATCAGAAACACTGTGATCAGAAACACCATGTGCAGGGTAGCACAGTTCACGGGTGCGCAGTTCGGGCCAGGTGATCGCCTGGCCGGCATCTGCTGGGTAGCATGCGAGTCTAGAATCTAGTACATTCGCTTGGTGCACTGGCTCGAGCCCCTTGATGTAAGAGTGGATATCCATGCATGGCTGGTGACGTGTAACACAACTTGAAGGCTATCCTGGTTCTCACCTGCTCATGATCACGGTTAGCCAAATTGCTGTCATGAACTGTGGCCCCTCCATGGATGCCATGCATGCTGGGGTGAGAATTGGGAAACAGGTGGATAGGTGGTTGAGCAGAGGCTATTTTTGGCAATCTTGTTGCTGCTTTGGCACCAGCCATGGGAATGCCATGCCATGCCATGCCATGCCATGGCAGCTGGTCTATGATGTGTTGTCCCACAGGTTGGCTGTGCGAGTGATCACTTGTGTTCGAATTCTGGCCTTGCATGTTAGGATATTGGGTGTAGCAGGAGCCGTTGACTGGATCTAGACACTCACATGTACAGCCACACGTAGTACATGTGAACTGGCATGGCAATGGCACAGTGGCAGAGGTTGCATGTGCTGCAGGGGTGAAACACTGGTACCATGCGGCTCAGGTTCTTAGTGTTACACGGAGATGAACGCAATAGCCCGGCAGCGAGGGCTCAGGTTCTCAGTGTCACACAGTGATAGATCCAGGACTCAGCAGCGCCGAGGCAACAGACCAGGCAACAAGCAAACAGACAGACCGGCCGCCGCAAGCACTAAGGCCACGCGCCGCACGAGCAAATGCCAGAACAAACAAACGCCATCGCGAAAGCAGACACGCACACACCACGCAGTACCACGCAGGCCACGCGCACACCAAACACACAGCCAGCCCAGCGAGGGCTCAGGTTCTTAGTGTCAGATGCCTCAGATGATGACAAGCCTGAGGCTCAAGGGTGCCGGCTTCATTCCTGGCTGCCGTCCGCAGGCGCACCGGCGCACTGCAGTTCATGCATTCGCGCACCGTTCACTGCGCGCGGTGCTTGTTAGGGAGTTTGACATGGCAAATGGAGAGTGCACGCAGCTGTACATTCCCTCGCCAAGACGGGCATGCTGAGCACGCGGTTCGGGGCCTGACAAGCGGAGCCTTGAGACGGACAGCGTTTCGAGGCGTCTGCTGCTAGTGCCGATGCATTCAGCTGAGGATGCTGTCGGTCTGAGTTCTCTGTTTGCGTGAAGTATGGTGCAGCCAATCCGCTTAACTCCGATTAACCTCGGAACGTAAACGTGAAGGCTGTCGAGTGTCAGAACTTGGCGACTCGCTTGCCACACGCCAAGGCCAGAATAGGCAGTGTTCTGCGTTTCCTTGCATTTTCTACTATAGCTGAATGGCAGGTAAAGGGAGCAGCCGCAGATTCGGCCGCGGGACCCAGGAACAAGCGACTTCGAAAGTAGAACAGCGCAAAGCGAATGCAGCCCACGTGCACGTGCACGGGGCACGCAGCTAGCCTGCAGTAGCGTACAGGAATATAATATTGCAAGCAGCCTGCAGGCATCTGCAGGCCCGTGCGCTTGGCAGGAAGCAACGGACGCTGAATCAGCGACGCGACACGAGTGCATCCAAGTGTGCGTTTTGATCGCGACGACGTGTGCGCTGGTCCGGGTGCGTTCTCCTGGCTTTCTTTGTCGAGCCGCATGTCGCATGCAGCTGCTCTGCGATCATATGCGTGAGTTTTATGGCGTCGCAATTGCCCCTGGAAACCGGCTGGAAGCAGTCTGAGCACTTGTCGAATGTTGCATCGACTACAGCTCCATGTCAGCCTGCTTGATCTCTTGAATTGTGGCCGAGGACGCGCGCCCTTGTTTCACGCCATGCGTCACGCGTTCAGAATGCGGTAATTTTCAAGCCAGTCCCGACGCGTCACCAGTTCAGAATGTGCCTCAGGGGTTTGAGAGGAGTGACCACCGGTGCAATTGTCTGAAGTATGACGGAAACCCGGTTTGCGTCATGTACGAGTGCACATGCATGCAACATGACTTGGAGCGGCCGCGCCACCCTCGGTAGCCTGTTACATCGAGGGGCTCCGATCCAGTGCACCAAGCGAACACGCGCCACCCTCGGTAGCCTTATACGTATGCTTGTACCGGTCATGTACCATGTGTCACACCGCTAGAAGCGCTAGTACGTTCTGGCACGACTGGCGCGCTAGTTCGTTCTGGCGCTAGTTCGTTCTGGCATTTGCTCTTGCGGCGCGTGGCCTTGGTGCTTACGGTGGCCGGTCTGTCTGCTTGTTGCCTGGTCTGTTGCCTCGGGGCTGCTTAGTCCTATATCAATCACTGTGTAACACACACCGCTAGAAGCGTGCGTGTGTGCAAATGTACAATGTCCACCAAGCTTTTTCGGGGGAATGGGCACTCTGGGTGAAGAGGCGTCTCTAGCTACTGACCTGGGTATCACGCGCCAGCTCGCGCCGCCGGGCTGCTGCCTGTCGTCTCCTGCAAACAAACCAACCGACCAACTCCGCTGCGCGCTGGTGCACGTGGAGGCGGCCCGACCACTGCACGGCCGTCCGCTGGTATGTCGTTTGGTTACGTTTATGCAAGCACGGCTATGGCAATGTATGGTACTACCATAGTGTCACTGTGAGCTTCGCTTCAGATGGGGTCGCCACTCTTACACACAAGATACTTAGTTACGTAACTTCCGTCAGCCAGACAGCATGCTGCACGCCATCGGAACTGTGAAGGTCGTCTTAGCGAAGCATGCTCCCCCCACACGACTCCGGCGTGGCAATGACACACGACGGTACACATGCGGGCAGCAATCTTCACGCAGCGGTGCACTGCGATCCGCCCACGCGCGGGAAACCCCGCCGCTGGCCCCGTCGGTTGTCGGAAGGGGTCCATCGATATCGGTCGCGATAAGTGCAAGCTGAAATATGTGCATGCATCGCTGCTGATGTGCGGCAGCCGCCAGCAGCCATGAATCGACTTGACATCAGACTTTGTAGTTCTTTCCCGCTGCACTTCCAGCTGATTCCTGCAAGAGCCAGCTGCAGGCGAAATGCGTACGGCCGGCCGTACAGCGCCGCGACAAGCACAGCGCACAGAGTACATAGGCTACAGTCTGCCAGAATCGTAATCGACGCACATAAAACCTGGCTGGTTGTCTGCAGTCAGTCGCAGCACTGTGGCCGCAGCAGGTGCGGTGGACGGACAAGGGCGATCCCGTGTATACCAAGATAGATAGCTGTCCGAGAGTATCTTGTACACGAAGTATCCGCAGCACCGTCACGCGTGTACTATAGTATCATGCCCGACGGCAGCACGACAATGTCTGGCAATTCACGCTTGACTACTTCTGCAGGCCAGCCCTTTCTGAAAGCCGCCAGCAGTAGCAGTCTACTCGGTCGAGCAGGCAGTGCTCAGGCAGATCGCGGCGTGAGAAGGCTGGTCCGCCCGTGGCCCCTGACGCCACGACTGTAAGCATCGCAGACGCGACGCTTGGCAATCCCGCACATCAGAAGTCTGCGATTGCCTCGGCAGATTAGAGCCTCACGGTGCGCCCAGCATGCTCGCGGACTTGCCACGGCGCTGTTGCCACGGCGCTGTTGTCCCCTCGCAGCGGATCTAGGTACCGGTGGCACCGGTACCGTGCGATGGGTGTCGCATGCACCGCGCACAATCACGAACCTCCCACGCACGCGGATATGTACACCTGTGAAAGCATCTCTCCTTAAGGTTTTAGAAATAATATTGTACTGGAGTGCGTATCATATCTCGGAGATAGGCACTACAGGCCTCGCCAGGAGTGTATGCGTACCTGGACTATGTGTGCCGAAACGTTTCGACGTGTCTGCGCGTGCAGTGGCCACGTCCGAAAGGCGTGGCGTGTCCCAAAAATAGCTGCCATGCGTAGCGTGTTGCATTCGCGACTCATTCCGTTGCAGTGGCGCATGGAAAATACATGTGCGAGTAAAACCCACGCAAAGGAGGATTTTCGCGCAGCAGCGCGACCGACCATTTTCGAGCAGCGGCACGGTATCTAGAGCTGGCCCAGTGGAGCGGCAGTGCAGGTTCGAAGCACAGCATGCGCTGCGGCCGCTTGCAAACGTGGGGTTACACGCACACTCATACATACACATGGCAGTCAGTTGGCGATACGAATCTTGAGCGGTGCGGCTGATTGCGCGCAGTGCTAAAATCAATGTGTGCACAGCTGACAAAGCTTGCAGGAGAGATGGTCTGTCCGACGCATGCATTTTATTAGTGCAGTGAGGTTGTGATGGGGCAGGCAGCAGCAGATGCTGAGAGGAACGCGGCCATCAGTTCGTCAGTGTATGCTATGTCTGCATAGTGTAGCAGATTCTGCAAGCAGCAGACCTGTAATGAAGTGGGAACTGTCTACAAATTGCCTAATAAACCTGGCACAAGTACCGAGCATCGCTGGGCCTGCCTGTGGGAGCTGGAACCAAGCTTGCATGCACAAAGCAATTAAAACTACTGTATACTTTTTAGTGAGGTTTTCTCCTGTACATCCACAATCTGAATCCTGTGCTTGGCTGCATATAGGCTGCTGCTATATTCAGCCACCATTCCTTTCACCTCTACAGTGAAACTGCTTCATAGCTTGCTGTAGTAGTTGAGCAATGAGTGGCCCGCTGCCTGCTATCTAGCTTGTAATGCACAATGACTAGTTGCACTCGTCGCTCTTGCTGGACATCACAACAGTCTGTGCAGAACGGCAACCTTACTACCTTGACAATTTTCATTAGACAGGTCAGTTAGACTGCTGCCATCTTGCCCAGCTCTCAGGTGCTTTGCCCACAGACTCGTGTCTGCTGTCGACATTGTTAGACTGCTTTACCACATGCATGCAACCCATGCTCAGCACCTATACCCCTATCTGCCAATGATAGACCCATCAATCACTGCCAACAGAGTAAGGGGCGCAGATCCAGAGGGCTCAGGCTGCACAGCATGGCTGCCACTGCTGCTTTGCAGTGGTGCTGTCCAGCGTTGTTAGGGACAGTGCCGCAGGGATGGATCATCCTCAGAATGGCACTGGTGTTAGGTGCTACGTGATAGTTGTGTGCCCAATTTGCAGCTATGCAGCTGTGATGCACCTACACTTGTTGTACTGCTAACCCTAATCATACTGTGCAAAGCCTTCACAGCCAGGCAGGCATAGGCAGGCCAACTCACAATTGGATTGCAAGTGTGCCACCCACATCACCACTGTGCACCTGCATGCATGCCAGCATGCTCCTGCCCGTACGTGCCACACACACCTCGCCACAGATGCACCTCAGCCACAAGCATGTTGTGCAGTCATGCAGTCGTTGTTCCCGGTCTGTCGTGCTCTGAATTCTAGGAGCTGCTGATTTCTGACTGTATGTGCCTGCTGTTCTGTCTTGCTCTGAATTATAGGAGCTGCTGATGTCTGACTGTATGCACAGCATACCCAGCATGGCATGGCTGCCACAGCAGCCGTCGCAGCACCACCGCATGTGCAGCCACAGCCACAGCGTGCCTGCGCAGCCGGACCTTGCTCACAGGCACCACGGGGACCACACTCGCAGTGTCCATCATGATGTAGCAGCAGGGCTGTTGCAACGTCTTGGCAGCACTTGGCGGTTGCCATCAGTGCTGCGTCTTTCAGCACTGTGAGCAGTGCTGTGGTGCTGTGGAGCCCCCCCCCCCCCACCCCCCCAAAGTGGGGATGCTGAAACTGCCCTCAGACTTCTTCACCTGTGCACTTGCACCTGTACCTCTGCAGGTCACCGTTGCGGACAGTAGTTGTGGTTGTACTGCAGGAGGCAAACTGTCGCTGGCAGGCCGCAGCATGGTAGGTTCATGGCATATCCACAGTAGATCGATCAGCTTGAGGGTCTCCTTGTATTCTGTGCACAGCACATGTATGTGTCTGCTGCCAGGCAGAAATGGCTATCGGGATCGTGATGTTGCTTTTGCTGCAAAGGCTGCATCAGATCCCGCCCCCCCCCCCCCCCCCCTTCCAACTGTGCAAACACGTTGCCCGTCATCATCACATGCAGCCGCACCAACAGCCAGACCAACGCGGCCGGCGCAGGTAGCCCTCAGCCTGCGCTTGGCTGCACCTGCCGCCTCGTGAGCCCATGATTTTCTAGCCTACTCTTCTTCGTGCCAGTACCAGCCGGGCCAAGCGCTGGCCATTATAGCTAGTCCCCACATGCGAAGCCCCTGTGGCCGATCCCTGGGGCCTTTCGCAACTTCACTAGCCACCAAAACATTTTTACATGAAACCGGACATCACGCCACCAGCCCCCCTGCAAGCAGGCGCGGGACCTGGGACCTGTGGAGTGGGACCTATGGCCGGAGTGAGCGATACAATCAACTGCACTGTGCTGCACTGTGCTGCATCAGATGCCCATCAGTCCACGATGCTCACGTGACGTGATGTGCACATGATGCTCACATGATGCTCACATTGCTGTTCGAACAAATTCGTTCTGGCATTTGCTTGTGCGGAGAGTAGCCTTGGTGCTTGCGATGGCCGGTCTGTCTGTTTGTGTGTTGCCTGGTCTGTTGCCTCGGCTGCTAGATCTATCGCTGTGTAACACATTGCTCACGTTGTTGTGGAAACAGCCAGCTGCGAAATTTTCCAGGCTGCAACACCTCTTGGTAGCATGCTCGAAAGTCGCATTGCTTGAAAGTAGCATGAGCTATTCTGCATCGAGTCACTGACCCTCCAAGCCACGCAGGCAGCATCACAGGTGACACTGTCTGCTCAACAATCTGGAATTTGAAAGGCTGGGCTCACATGTGGTGGCCCATCAGCCACCAATGCCACCATGCATAGTACCATGCCACCAATGCCACGCATGGCCATGATAGTACACCATGCAGCATGGCACTCACTTGTAGCATGGCACTCACTTGTCGGTGGCACCCGTCAGAGAGTGCATATCCAATTTGCAACTGAAGGATTGCTCCATGGCAGGGAGATCTCCCCAGAGAGTGCAGCTTCCTCACAGGCATGCACCTGCTGATGCAGTGGCAAAGCCAGGGCTACTGACTCATGAAAGTGGCCACGACTGCTGTGACTCATCTGGGCATTCACCCGCTGCTCCAATGGAACTCATGTAATTTAGCAGACATGAGCACCCTCCCTCCTTGCATTTTCCATGTTCCAAACTGCATTTTTCCTGCTGGCTGGATCACATCAGGCCTAGGGCCTCCTTGATGATATCATCCTGGCCTGCACACTCTTCCAAAGATAATGCTGTACACAAGCATCTTCTGGGGTTGCGTTGCTGTGTCTTGTGGCCATGATCTCAACAGCCATGACTGTCTCAGCACCTTCAGAACTCTTGACTGCCTCTTGAATAACACCTTTGCAATTGCCGTCATGCCTCAGACCATGCTTCACCTCAGACCATGCTTGACTGTTGCAGCAGACAATCCTTTCTCCACCTGGGACTGCCCATCTTCTGCATCTTGTATCCATCAATAGCGCTCGACATCCGCGCTGCTGGCCATGGCATTGACCATCTGTCTCCCGTCAGCAATACAACCCGCTGCGTGATTAGGCCTTGACAGCTCTGTCTGACGCTCCTGCGCGCCAGCTTGGCCAGGCCTTGCATGTGGCAGTCTGGGTCTACAGCAACAGCGGGCGTGCTTGCGCTGCCTGTTTTGTCTTGGGGTGGCTGCCGGGAGTGGCTATGTGCCTGCTGCTGAGCCACTGAGGCAGGCCTGCCTCCACTGCAAAACTCCAACGAATCAGAGTGCGCATACAAAAGTCCTAGATCTATCACTGTGTAACACATACAAAATCTGTTTTGTTGATATTGCTGTATATTTGGGTCGGTGTGCCCCAGGAGGGAGCTATGCTACCAGATGAACTCTTCATATGGTAGGATCCAGTTGTGCAGGTGTTGTAACACATGTTGAGCCACTGTATGAGCACCATGCAAGCACCATTGACTCTGCATCATTGTTCAGCAATGAGAGGTTTGGAGTTGCATGGCTCCAGGCCATGAATATGTATGATGGAGGTCTTCTAATGCTGAGTGTGAGATGTGCCCCAAGATTAAAACACACATTTGTTTCTTGTTAGGCCACAGCAGATGTGTGCGCATAATATTCATAATATTCATGCATTCATGCGTGGCCTAATTAGGTAATATGGTTGTGGATACACTTGTGGCTGTTTTGGCAAATGGTAGACAACTCCACAGTATTTTCATTTTCTGGAGCATCACAACTGCAGGTCTCACTGGCCCCCCCCTTTTTTGAGGCTCAGGGCCACCATAGTTCACTCTGCAGCTTGCCCGTGCACATCAACATCACATCAACATCAACTGAGGTCCCCTGTACCTCCCTGCACAATTGCAGTTCCCCTTGCATGTTTGTGGGTTGTATGGACAGCCACTACAGTGCACCACTGTGTTACACAGTGATAGATCTAGGACTCAGCAGCGCCGAGGCAACGGACCAGACAAGCAAACAGACAGACCGGCCACCGTAAGCACCAAGGCCACGCGCCGCACGAGCAAATGCCGGAACGAACTAACGCCAGCGCGAAAGCAGACACTCAAACACCACGCAGTACCACGCAGGCCACGCGCACACCAAACACACAGTCAGCACTCGCCGGGCCCACAAGCGGTCGCCGACTCTACACTAGCAGTCTGCACGGGTGCGCCAGCGCTCGCTACGGCCATTTCCAAGGCCTCGAGGCACAGGTCCCAGGAGCTGCAGCCACAGCCAGCCCGGCAGCACGAGCGGTGTCCGGGGAGGGGGGCAGAGGAGAAACGGCGGACGTGCGCTGGGAGGAGGGAAGAGGGGGGGAGGAGGAGAGACAGGTGCGGGGGGGGGGGGGGGGGCGAGATGGGTGGATGTGGGGGGGAGGGGGGGGGGGCACGACGCAAGCCTATGCGCGATGGCCTGTCAGCGCCGGCAGGCCGTCTGTGGGGACAGGAAGGCCCGGCAGCAGCGCCCGTCCGACCAGTCTAGCACGGAGGGGCGCGGCCGCGCGGGCTTGGCGTGCCAGCGCGCGGCACAATGTTGTGGAAAGGTTGCGCATGGCATTGAGCAGGAAAGCACGCTTTGACACCGCGCCGTGTCCTGCGGCTACCTCCGCGACCGTCTGGAGGAAGCGGCACGCGTCCCGTCCAACCCTGCCGTACGTCTCATCATAGATTTGGCGCGCCACAGCATTTGTGATGTTCTTGCCCATGCTGCAACACACTGCGTACGTCCCTCCATGCCCTACCAAGCCCCTCCTTCTGCGCCTGCCCTACTGATGCCTGACAGCTCCAGTGCTGCCCCAAATGTAGACTGGAGTGCAGTGCAGTTACTCCTGGCTTACCAATTACCTACATTCATGTAGGGTCGAGGTAGTGCTAGCTGCTGTTGCATCATGGCACATGCATGCTGCAATGCCATGGCAGTGGTTTTGCAACGGCCTCTCTGCAAGGCCGCATGATGCGTGAGCTCGCACGCAGCGCAGCGGAGTTATTCGCTGGGCGCACCCATCTATGATTGCGCAAGTGACGTGCTGTCGTGGCACACATGCGCATAGCTGGCACCATGGCGCCGTCCGTGAACGTTCGGGCTACATGTAAGTACTTGAACCAGCATGAGTTATAATGTAATTACACAGTGATAGATCTAGGACCCAGCATGTACGTGCATGAAACAGCCTGTGAAATACCCGCACTCGCCACGAACCTATAGCTACCATGCGCGTGCACACCTTGGACCACAAATTATATGCGCAAATGCCGGCCTGTACCCCGATAGACCTGACCACTCAGTCCACTCGGACCCGGGCCGCTACCGATTGAACCAGGCCATACCATGATGGTAGCTGCATCAACATTCAGGCGGTATCTGTGCTCCGATTACTATTTGTTTGTCATGACTGAACTAGATCAACGTGGTCCATGATGTGATTCGGCCCTGCCCACTTCGGCCATTTCCACGACCGCTTCGCCTGCGAGCCCAGCAGCCCTAGGCGCAGCTCACGCACCGCATGCTGCATGAGCTCACCAGTTGCCTGCCCGAGCGCCACAGACGAGTGGCCGTTTGCGTGAGCGTCTCACTACCTGTAGCTGGCATTATGCTGATAGCGCGCCACCGACCAGCGAGCGTGAAGTTCCGTCCGTCAGGAAATCGGGCCATACTTAATTGCTGACGGTCGCAGCGCGCACGTTTTGTGTCCTGTTCACAGCGCGAAGGGTCGTGGGTACTGTCGAAAACATGATGCAGGGTGACAGAATGTATAATATCAATGGCGGTGCCCAGATGGGCTGCACACTCGCCCTCGGGCGAGGGGAGACGCCGTTGTCTTCGAAGACAAATTCTAAAGTGGCTGCAGGGTAGTTTCCTGAACACATACATTTCTTGTAGTCGCCTAGGCCTAGCTGGGTAATTGAGCCTCGCCGGGGTGCCAAGGCAGCGCAGTGCTCCGATCGTGTCTTGCGATTGCGCCGGGACTAATTTTTCACTGGCTGCCATTGCTACTCGTACTTTGCAGTGCTCGGGAACACGTGCAACCTGTTGCAATTGTGCCGAACCCGGGTCAGCTGACAAAATATGCTGACCTTTCAGCCAAAAGGGGCGAAGCACATTTCCTGTACTGCAGTTGGCAGTCCAGTATTGCCGAATGCGTACGAACATGCGCATCGCTATGTTACACGGAGATGAACGCAATATATAGCCCGGCAGCGAGGGCAACAGCAGGAAAGCAGACGGCCAAAACCCCCGAAAGCAGACAACAGCAACAAGCAGCATCGCCATGTGTATCTATAAGCCATCAGTCAAGGCCGTTGCTGTTGCTCATCCGGCCGCATGCGGTTCTTGAGTTCGTGGGAATGCTCTCTGACGTTTTCATGTTTGTCGTCGAACAAGTGTCCATTCAAGTTCACGTTGACCAGCAGTGAGCGGGCCGGCTCTTGCACATGCCCCTGGCATTCATTGCGTCAGCCCCCTGCGACGCACTGTGGCAGAATGTGCACTGTGAGTCTACGATGTTCGCCCGCAGCAACATGCAACGTCACAGCCTGCCATTCAGCCAGTCAAACACAACTGTTACAGCTTCACATATTGTACACTACTTAAGCTGTATGGATCTCACCTGTGGCAGAATGTGCACTGTGAGTCTACGATGTTCGCCCGCAGCAACATGCAACGTCACAGCCTGCACTTCGCACACAGCACAATCAATGTCCTAGGTATCAATGCCAACTCACAGCAGTATGCAAACAAAGTCCAAGAGACACGTACCTGCCATTCAGCCAGTCAAACACAACGACTGGTGAACTGGCAGTCAGTCCTATATGTGACAGCGAACTTGCTGATCACCATGCAAATCTATGCATCAACATCCTACTCCCGCAGTCTCATGCATGCATTGCTGCACTGCACCTGCGGCCACACCAACGACTAGCTTGCACTCAGTTGCCTAAAGCCTAGATCTGCCACACACCCCCTCAAGCACTGTCGCTTGGTGGTGGCTTCAAATATCCAGCAATTGCATTGGTCAGCATAGGCCCGGACAATGCCTTTGTCAGCATGTCAGCCTTCTGCTCCTCAGTAGACACAAATTCCACCGACACCTCACCACGCAAGTACCTGTTCCTAATGAAATGGTACTGCACATCAATGTGCTTGGACCTGCCAGCTACTCCAGCAGTCCTCTGCTTCATCAGCTGAAGCGCACTCTGGTTGTCACAGTACAATGGCATGCACTGAACCTTACCGTAGACATCACTCAGCAGCTTCCTCACCCACAGTGCTTCCTTCACAGCCATTGCTGCTGAGATGTACTCCGCTTCACTCGTAGACGTCGCCACCACCGTCTGCAGCTTGGATGCCCACAGAATCGGCCCTCCGTTCATCGTCATCAGCATCCCTGAAGTGCTCTTCCGACCATCAAGCTCTCCTGCCAGGTCTGCATCTGAGTAGAGCCGCATCACCGCCTCTCTTGGCATGCCCAGCTCCTTGAAGTCCGCCTCAGTGTATGCCCGCACCCCCTGCTCTCCACGTGGAGGACTGTACTGGTACATCAGCCCCCAGTCCCAGGTCCCTCGCACGTATCTAAGCACACGTTTCATTGCCGCGAAATGCACATCTGTGGGGCTCGACATGAATCGACTCAGCACCCCCACAGGATATGCGAGATCTGGCCGTGTGTGAGTGGAGAGGTACAGCAGTGCACCCACCGATTCTGAGTAGCCCGCCTTGCGCTGGTCATCATCCGTCAGTGGCGAGCCAGACGTCTTCTGCAGTTTGTGTCTTTCCTCCATCGGCGTCGCCTTGGGCTTGCAGTCCCACATGCCTGCCTTCTCCAGCATGCGCTTGGCGTACTGCCCCTGACTCAGCATCACCCCCTGGCCCTTCACTTCTGCCACCTCCTGCCCCAGAAAGTAGCTCAGGTCGCCCAGGTCTTTCACTTCAAAGTGCTTGCTGAGGTCCGCAACTGCCTTGTCATCTTCCCCCTCAGCTGCCAGGATGGCAGCATCGTCGACATGGACCAGGAAATACACCCTGTCGCGTCCAGTCCCTCGAATGAACAAGCACGGATCATGCTCTGACTCCGTGTACTTGTCGCTGATCATCGCCTTTGTCAGCTCTTCATTCCAGGCTCGCGGCGCCTGCTTCAGCCCATACAGAGCTTTCCGCAGCCTCCACACCTTGTTGCCTTGCCGCAGCTCGGGCGGCGGGCGCACGTACACCACCTCCTTCAGGTCCGCATGCAGAAACGCTGTCTTCACGTCCACCTGCCGCAGCTTCAGCTTGGGATCTGCCGCTTTCAGAGCCAGCATCAGCCTGAAGGTTGCGCTCTGGGCCGTCGGCGCGAACAGATCGCCGTACTCCCCCTCCTGCTGAAGGTTGCCCATTGCGACGAGCCGGTACTTGTGCCTCACAAGGTTGCCTTTCTCATCAAACTTCAGATCGCACACCCCCTTCGACGGGAGCGCCTTCTGACCGGGCGGCAGATCACATTCCTCGATCACGCCCTTGTCCCTGAGTGAGCCATACTCTTCATCTTTGGCACTCACCCAGACCTCCCTGTCTGGTCGCTTCATCGCCTCCTGATACGACTTCGGTGCGACCAGCAGGTCTTCATCACTTGCAGTCTGCACCCCCTCAGCCACAAACAGCTGAGCCTGGTACGGCAGATTCGGCGGATTTCTGGCACGCGCCAGGTAGCGCCTCTGGCCACCTGCCCCAGCGGCCCCTCCGCCTCCATCATCATGCATGGGCTCATCCTGCCCATCGTCACCGGAACCATCATCAGGGTTCCCCTCAGCATCAGCACCGGCCCCCGGGTCCTCACCCTGGCCGTCCCATGCTGCATCTGAATCATCGTCACTCAGTGACCACTCATCACTGTCCTCCAGAGTCACGTGGTCTGCGTCCTCATCACCTGCTTCGTCATCAAACAGGATGAGTTCATCGTACTCTGTCTCCGGCAGCGCCTCTTCTGGCTCTCTGGGCTGCTGCAGCTTCTCGTCCTCACGGAACGAGACATCCGCACTGTCCGACAGCTTCCACACACCCTTCGCTTTGTGCATCACTGTCCAGGCCTTCATGTGTCTGGGGTAGCCGACGAAGATCACGTCTCTGCTGACATCGTCCAGCTTGCTGCGCAGCTCTGACGGAATGTGCTCCGTCGCCTTGCTCCCGAACACCCTCAGGTGTGACACATCTGGCACCTTCTCCCAGAACAGCTCATGCGGAGTCTTGTTCTGGCCTTCTGTCGGCACCAGGTTGCGAGTATATGCTGCCGTGTCCATTGCTTGTGGCCAAAGCCGCTTCGGCAGACCCGCATCCTTCAGCATCGCACGCGTCCTCTCAGACAGCGTTCGGTTGATCCGCTCTGCTCTGCCGTTCTGCTGCGGTCTTCTTGCCACACTGTGCTGCATGATGATGCCCCGCTTGCTGCACCACCACTTCAGCTCGCCCTTGAACTCAGTGCCGTTGTCCGAGCGAATAATTTTCACCCACATTACAGGCTTCTGCGGTGTCTGCAGCTGCCTCTCCCACTCTTTCAGGCGCGTCACCAATGCTTCTGCGACCTGATCCTTTGTGCGCACACAGATGACTTCAGCATAGCGGCTGTAGTCGTCCAGCAGCGTCACTGCATATCTCTCTCCTTTCAGCCCCGGCACCCGGATCTCCATCATATCCGTGTGCACAAGCTGTAGCGGCGCCTCTGCCTCTGAGTCTGAGCGGGGGTAGTGTGCCCGCGGCTGCTTCGCCAGAGGACAAATCTCACATGCCTTGGCATCATCGGCTGGCCACTTCACCTCGCCCATGCCGGTCACCACCTTCTCGGCGCGTCGCAGATTCTGCATGCCCACATGGCTGTAGCGTCTGTGCCACAGCTCCGCCTGCTTGGCCACGTACGCGTGGGCTGGATGACGATTGGCTGACGTTTCTGGTACCATGTGACAGTTCATATAGTACAGCCCGTCCCGCAGTGTTCCCGTCAGCACCACATCTTCATCGGAATCACGAACTGTCAGCTGACCTCGTCTGCCTTCCCATGAACCGTTGACGGAGTTCACGTAGCCACCTGACAGCAGATTCATGTCCATGCTCGGCACGCATAGCACATGCTTCAGCGTCACAGTTGACCCATTTTCCATCTCCAGCAACGCCTTGCCCGCGCATGCCACCACGTGCTCTTCCTTCCCGGCTAGAGTCACAATGTCAACCGGCGTGTCCTCCTTGTCGTGGACCAAGCTCAGGTCACTCACAAAGTTGTGAGTCGCGCCTGTGTCGAACACTAGCATGTCCGGCCTATCTGCACGGACCGTTACAGTCGCCGCTGCGACTCTTGCATCTGCCCTGACCGACAGTGCTTTTCCGGGCTGAGAACTCTCCTTACCACCTGCCCCTTCACGCTGCTGATCCCGGAACCACTTCATTTCCCGACCCGCAGACATGTCATCTTTCCTCTTTCTGCATGCTCGCCATCTGTGGCCATCCTTACCACAGTAGTGGCATGGCCCCTGCGTCGGAGCCCGCGCCGCGGCCGCATGCCCTGTTAACTTTCGCTCTGGCAGAAATGTTACGAGATCCTTGAAGGTATCGCAGATGACCTCCAATGACGCTCCACGCCGCACATCCGCGCCCAGTTGTGGCCCAACCACACTTCCCAATGTCGGTCTTATGCCCTTGACAAACTGACTGACAAGAAGAGTTTCCTGACCCTGCATGCCCGCGTCCTCGAAGTCCTCGCGGAGCATCAAGACCTCATCAATGTACTTTTGGACACTCTTATCTCCTTGTCGCAGGTCGTTTGCTTTCTGCAACAGGGCGTGTCTGCGCATGTATTGGTTCCCTTCATGCTCATGATGCAGCGCCTGCCACGCCGCCATCGTTGTTTGCGCGCCCTGAACCGTTCTCAACAACGCTTCTTTCAGACCGAACTTAATGACCGCCCTAGCCTTCCTGTCCTCGGCTACCCCGGCGTCATCATCCTCAGCTGGCTCCTCGGTCAGCCATCTTTCCCACCCCTTCATGGTGAGGGCTGCCTCCATGTGGGCGAACCACTGACGGAAGTTACCGTCCCGCCCCAACTGCTGGATCCGACCCACGCCACTGCCAAATCCGACATCCCCCATATTGCCACCCAGTTACGGCCTGGCCACGCAAACAGTTACGAATTGCGTCGGGATTTGTTGCCCAGTTACGGCACAACTACGGAATTTGTCTGCAGCGGGTTCACACTCTCGTGACGGGCCCCATAACCTGTGGCAGAATGTGCACTGTGAGTCTACGATGTTCGCCCGCAGCAACATGCAACGTCACAGCCTGCCATTCAGCCAGTCAAACACAACTGTTACAGCTTCACATATTGTACACTACTTAAGCTGTATGGATCTCACCTGTGGCAGAATGTGCACTGTGAGTCTACGATGTTCGCCCGCAGCAACATGCAACGTCACAGCCTGCACTTCGCACACAGCACAATCAATGTCCTAGGTATCAATGCCAACTCACAGCAGTATGCAAACAAAGTCCAAGAGACACGTACCTGCCATTCAGCCAGTCAAACACAACGACTGGTGAACTGGCAGTCAGTCCTATATGTGACAGCGAACTTGCTGATCACCATGCAAATCTATGCATCAACATCCTACTCCCGCAGTCTCATGCATGCATTGCTGCACTGCACCTGCGGCCACACCAACGACTAGCTTGCACTCAGTTGCCTAAAGCCTAGATCTGCCACACGCACCCCACGCTGTCGCGTGACTCCGAAGTCTAGCTCACTCAGCAAACCGCCTCGTGCTTACATGTGTGACTGTGCACCTGATGCTGCGAAGCGCCACGCCTGCCTTGCGCAGCTGACCTGTTCGCCCTCGGGGCGCCCAACCAGATGGACTATCCACACACAAGTCATCTCCGTGTAACACAAGTGTGTGTGCATGCGCATGTGTGTGTTTGCTTTCGTGCCGGCGCTAGTTCGAACGCATTCGTTCTGGCACTTGCTCGTGCGGAGAGTAGCCTTAGTGCTTCCGGCGGCCTGTCTGTCTGTTTGCGTGCTGCCTAGTCCTGGTCTGTTGCCTCGGCGCTGCTGGGTCCTAGATCTATCACTGCGTCGCACGCAAGTCATTCGCAGATGAGCCGTGTATGGCCGTGCTGGTTGTGACGCCGTCTAGCTAGAGGTCTGTAGGCGCGGCGCCCGCTGCCAGAAGGCGCGTATAGGCGGTACGATCAGCCGCACATGAGGCGGTATGAATATTACCAGGCCTGTGTTACACGGAGATGAAAGCAAGCGCCCAGGCCTGTGCAGCTGCAGGGCGCTTGAAACCTCTAGGTATTCCCGGTTTCTGATCTCGAGATGAAACAGGTTCATCACGAAAATGGCAATGCAGACCGGATTGGCCATACAAAGTAACACCAAACGTGTTGTGACATCCCGCGGTTCAACTTTTTTACGCTGTGCGTTCGACCGGGATTTAGCCACCACGAAAATACCCGGTATCCCGGCGGGGTGTAGAGGTCAAAGTACCACCCCCGCCTCGAGTGCTCCTTTGTGATGCAAAGGGGTTTCCTAGTTTGCACTCCGTCATATTAAGGATTACTGATGGCATTCCCCGGCAAGCCTTGTCGATTAACTGAACCTACTGAACTGGCGATCTGTGCATGAAAGTTTTTGCTAGGTGTGCAGCAGCTGTCATGCGTGTTACACGGAGATGAACGCAATAGCCCGGCAGCGAGGGCAACGGAAGGAAAGTAGACGGCCAAAACCCCCGAAAGTAGACACCAGCAAAAAGCAATCACTCTCCCAGGCGAAAAAGCCACAACGAACCGACACAGCTGTCATGCGTGTACATGTAGCTGTTCTAAATGTGCAACTGCAGCGCAACGCCACGACGCCAGCCACCGGCGCGGGTTCGTGCGTGCACATGCTACTTGACCTGGCGGGACGTTTGCATGTGTCGCACGGAGATGAACGCGTGTTGCATGTAAAGTATTGTACTAGGGAGAGTCCGCATCAAAAAGAAAAAAAAGGTGTGTGCACACCTGTAACAGCCGAGAAGGCTGCCACAACGAACGTGTTGCAGTGTTGCACGATGTGAAGTCACCCAACCGGTCCTGGTCCTTGCAAGTCCGCGGCGTGCCATGTTAGGCGGACTTGCACGTTCGCAACATTTTCGCGTTCACCACCTGACAATTTCAGCAGTGCTGCAAAAAGTGTGCACTTGTACTACAGCGACCGACTTGGGTACGGCCACGGGGACACTGCTTTACAATTTCAGGCATGCAGGCTAAGATAACGTAAATTCAAGAACAGCATCGCTCATCACTCGCGGCTGCGCTTGCCGGAACTTTATCAGGCATCGGCATAGGAGGCAGGGAGCACAGGCGACGTCGCGGGGGTCAGGTACAAAGCCAACTCTTCTATGTCGATCGCCCAAGGTGACAGCTTGTTCTGCACATGTGCCATTACAGTAGTCGGAAGCGTGAGATCACATCCCTAGTGAGGCTGTGGTATAATTACATTTGCGCGTACCCGGGAACTAGTCATGAGAATCACTCATTACGCGACCATTGGGTACTGCGCATCGTGCGAAAAGGCATGCTCCATCACGACGGTGAACTTGTAATGCGGAAGTGGCTATATGTGCACAAGGAAAATGAGATTCTGGAATATGAATACGTCGCAGCGCACGCACGATGATCATGCAGCAGACCAGTCAGTCACAGCTGGGTCAAGCGCAAGGCATCGCCTGTTGCTCGAAAGGACCTCACCGCTGCGTGTGAGGCATCGTTTCGCTTTCATTGCCGTCTCTGCGCAATTCACTGAACATTCCTTGCAACAGCGCAAACACGCGTAAGCCTACACTGTACAGTGCCAAGCATACTAGGCGCCAAAACCTGCATCCAACATCAAGATATATTTACCGCTGATACTATTCGGCTGGCTTGTCCTTGGATGAAGATGACGGCCGGTAGCAGGTCACAGCGATGCGCGCTCACAGCGGCGAGCAGATGGGGCCCAGCATGACCGAACCCGCTTCAAAGTCGATTTAGTGGTTCATTGTTGAGGTTTGATCCGTCCTGGCGCTGGTTCTTGTTTAGCTGAGGCCCGTTGCATATCGAAGTGCCACCGCAGAGCTTGCAGTGTACACTAACGAACCGGCGGTAGTGGAAGCCGTGGTCGACGCGATGAGAAATCACAGGTTCTCCTTAGCTTTGCTACCATTGCAATACACGCTCGTCGATCTCGTGATGAATGCTTGTCTGCTCGAGCGGATGGCGCAGGAAGTAGGTTGCAGAATCGGGTGGATGAGTTGGCAGGCGCTTTGTCTCAACACCGAGTGTGCATCACCAGCATGCTTCCCGTGCGCCGCGTCGCGGGTGATGGCACGCGGCTGTCGCTTCTGATCGAACGTGTGACGCGCCGAGTCTTCCGCAACAGCACTCGGTCCGCCCGTCGGGCCCACTCACGCGCAATCTTACCCGCACGCCACCTGCACGCCCCACCGGCGCGCCTCGCGTGCTGAGTGTGTGTCAAGTAGAGCGTACTGATTGTGTACAACTGCATGTGCGCGGCAGCCTCACTGGCCCGTCCAGCTGCACGTTTCTCCTGACTCTTGAGTCACTGGCCTATCCCACTGCAGATCCAACCCACTGTGACTCGCCCACTGAGCCGCCCGCGAGCCCCCGTCTGCATGGCACCCTCCCTCCCAAAGGTGCACCCAATGCCCGTTGAGAAGGCGCACTCTGCCGCCAGTGGGGCCATGGTGAGCCACGCCCTCGCCAGCCAGCCGCGCCTGTTTATCCCCACCTCTGTGCATACGCACATGTACGCATCTGTCGTCAATGCCGAGGCAGCCGCTGAGGCCGCCCGGCAGGCGCTGCATGCCGCGGAGGCTGTCGCCGCCAAGGTGTCCGCGGCTGCCGATATCGCCCGCCGGAAGGCCGCGGCGGCAGTGGCGGCAGAGGAGCAGGCTCTACAAGACGTGGCGCTGTGCAAGGCCGCGGCCGCGATTGCCATCGAGCACCATGCCTCCACCGTCCGAAACCTCCTACAACTGCCACAGGGTCCCAGCCAGGACCACAAGACCGATGCCGGGCCCGTCGCCTCGGCATCCCCCCCCGCCACGTCCGCTGCGCCGGTCTCGCTGGCGCCCACCCTCGCGGCTCTGGCCGCCGCAGGCGAACGCAGCGCCCAGGACAACAGCGACGCGCTTGCAGTCGCGGCGGCGACAGCCGTGGCCCGCGCATGCATCCAGCAGCACATGAGCGCCTCCTTCCAAGCCTTCCACGCCTCCACGGCCGAGCCCAGCGCCACGTTTGCAGTGCCCCAGCCTTCCGGCAGCCCCGCAGCCACCACCCCACAGCGCCTCACAGGAAGCGCTACCGACAGCGCTGCAGCCAAGGGGCAGGCCGCCGCTGCTGCTGCCGCCGCCCCAGGCGAGGCCACAGCACAGATGGAGCCACAGTGTCCAGCTGTGACAGGTGTGCTCACCCAGTCCAAACTTGTGGTTTGCCATGGGTCCCAGAGGTTGTAGGGCACTTCACTTCCTGCATGGCAATCTTGGCAATATTGGCAATCTTGAAGTGCATCTGGATAGTGCACAAGTAGGGGGCGATGGATATATCAGGAAGGGATTGCTCTGTGGCCACTATGGCCACTGTGCTTGTGGTCTTGGTGGATGGATGCTCGTGGTTTCTGCTGTGAGGCTGGCACACAGTTGAAAACTGAACCCAGGTTGAGTGATCAATGCTTCTGTCTGTGGCCTCATTGTGCCTGTGCTTAGTGAAACTGTGCAGCCTCGCCGCAGACAAAGGGGTTGTGGTGCATGAATATGCATGGTTGCAGTGCAAATGATTTCATGCTTGTGTGTTACACGGCAGAGCATGTTGTGCACCAGATGGACCTCAGGCCTCCTCTGCTCTCAGTGGCCGCCCTTGAACGCCTTGAACTCTTCCTCGTGTTGTAAGAGCACGTTTCGGGGCTCAACTGTATGTGAGCCCATTCGGATCAGATGCACATGTGATCCCAGCCTCAGGCGCCCAGAGTAGTTTACACTCAAGTTTGCAGTCTGCAAGCTTGTTCCATGTTGGCCTGTACCACTCCCAGTCCGCACGGCCCAAACCTTGCGTGATGGCACACTGATTGACTCGGAGTCCAGTCAAGTGCTGCTGCCAATGGTAGACTGTGCACTAGCTGTGGCCTAGTTGTGGCTGCTTCGTGGGTGTGTCATAGCGTGCATGGCCTGTGTGCATGGTGTTTCTCAAGCCTGGCCTGTTGGTGGCCATCCTGGTGCAGCAGACGACAAACCAACTGCACTGCTTGCTAGTTAGCACCCAGACTGGCATCCACTGATGGTCAAGCGCCTTCCACATCGCCCTGGTGTCTGCACTGTAGCACTGTCTTTCAAAGCTGCTTGTGTTCCAGCCAGTATGTGATGATGTATCCAGCCACAGGAATTGCATCACACGGCACAGCTGCTGCCCCCAACTGCATCTCAGAGCAGCTGCGCCCTGTTCTCATTCAACCTTATGACAACGTCAGGCCTTGTGTGTCCTGTAACTTGTGAAAAGCAAGCTCGGCACGCGCATGTTTGTCTGACCAGACCACACAAGCCCTTCTCGCTGGCGTTAGTTCGTTCTGGCATTTGCTCGTGCGGCGCGTGGCCTTGGTGCTTACGGTGGCCGGTCTGTCTGCTTGTTGCCTGGTCTGTTGCCTTGGCGCTGCTGGGTCCTAGATCTATCACTGTGTAACACAAGCCCTTTAGGGTAGTTTCTTCACAAGTTCGTATCTTATCACGCAAGTTCGTATATTATCACGCAAGTTCAGTAGTCACCATAGGTTCCTATCACGTCGCCGATGTTCCACTGAGATCACCTCAAGTCCGTTGCAGTTGCAGCTTTGGTCCGTTGTAGTCTTCATTTCCTTTGCGTTTCTTTTTCTTTCGGACTATTTCATCCCCAGGTCTGCTGGCATCTGTAATTGTTTGCATATATACTTCTCTAGTAGTAGTGAAATGCACGGTTGGCATGCATAGACTGCAGGGGGTGCCAATTTTTCTGCCTCTTTCTGAGTTATTTTGCTTGCACATTGTAGTAAGCAGCAGACAGCAGACAACACAGTGGCTGTAGTCTGCAGACTACAGCGCAACACCGCTCTGAGCTGGGGATCGATCAGGTGGTGGAGGTGCCTGGGAAGGAGGGTGCCTAGAACTACTGTCTAGAACTACTTGTGTTTTCCGACCTAGCCCAAACAAATTTTGCACACCCTTGCCCAATCTCGTCACAGGCATGACAGCCCGACGTTGTATATGCATACTTCTCGGGCAGTCAGCCGTGAACTGCCTGCCATCGCGATGCATCATGCGTGTGCGCGTGGCTATCCCTTTGTCTTCTAGTGCAGCTGTGTTCAGACGACGATGCTGCAATTCCTCGCGTTGCACTGCGCGCGCGTCGATGTTCCGCAACAGCAGCAGCTTTCGTCACTCAGTAGCGAATTCTCCATTCCATCTTCCGTGCATCTCCGGCTCGCCTGCAGCATCGCAGTCGTGGCATACCCCACGTCGCGTGCACCTGCCCATTGCAACGCGTTGCTCATCTTTTGCGCTGAGCCTCTCACGCGCTTGTGTGGGTTGCGACTCGCACGCACCCACTCATTTTCGATGCATGCACATGCGCGATGCGCATGCATGCATCGCAGGTGCCTCACATGTCACGACATCGGAGCTTATATCCGCCCAAGCTGACCAAATTCACCAACACAAGATTCGGGTTCGGGCCGCGCCCGCACACACGATTGAGACGCCAATGATGCTGCAGTGGTCGGCTGGATCTACCATCTCACCTCTTGCATCAGGGCGAGTTCTGCGTGTTGTTCAAGATGCAGTGTGCTGAGGAGCTATATGCATGCAGGCAAGGCTCACACCGGAGTCGAGAGCAATGCTGAGGACCAGACTCCCCCGCCACAGTCGTCTGACATTCAGGCCGCAGCCGCTGCCACTCTCCTCGCGCTCTCAGAGGCCGCCGTCACGGGCCGCACCGCCAGCGCGCAGAGCCACTCCAAGCCGCAGCAGATGCAACCCTCGGCCTCCGAACCCGACATCGGCAACGCCTGGGCCGCCGCGGCCGCTGCGGCCATTGCCAACGCATACTCCAAGCGGCAGTGCACACCGCAGACCGCTCCGTCGCAGCTCACAGCTGCCGCACCCGCAACTTCGAGTACACCAGGTCCGCGTCGGGGCTTCCTGTGTACCCTCTCCTCTGCAGCCAGACCGCGTGAGCATTATGATTTGATGTTTTGTTGCCGGCGAACCATTACGTAATACCATGTACGCATGCGAATAACACGGGCAACGGATTGATTATGAACCATGTGTAATTCGTGGCGGAACATTCGCCGACCTTGCGGTGCCAGCTTGGATGCTGTCAGAGCAGGCGCCGCACACCTTCGAAAATTTTCGCGTGCGTCACATGGTCCGTCACGTGTGTGCCTTGCCCCATGTGCGCGAACCATTGTGTGCACGATGTCCTCGAGGAGAGCGCAATCTAGAGTCTGCTCGTTAACGTGGACATTGCGGGCGCGGGTGACTGTACGCAAGAGCTGCGCATCAACATTTACATAGCTCCCGTGAACTGCTGCACACATGGATTGGCCACATGGATTGGCACGAAGCCGGTCAAGCCTCGACTGTGACAGGCTCCTGCCTGGAAGCGTGACTAAGCGTCCTGACAGGTTGTTGTTGAGGCCCAGCTCATCATTACCACACACCACCTCTTGAAAGCTCCACTGTACATTCACATGATCCTACTCTGCACTGCCCCCACTGCCCTCGCTGCTCTTACTCAGGTGAAACTTTCAGGCAGCTGAGCTGGCCAGCTCCTCTTCTGTAGTCACACCCAATCATGCCTGTGTGGCAGGTGCTTAGCACCCATGTGGCAAATAACGAACCCAGGCATCCCTGCAGGGCCCAGTGGCACATGTGACAAAGTGTGCCTGTACATGCTCCCTGTGCACATCTGACGTCAGTAGTCATGCAGCCCTGTGCACTAAGTACAACCCTGAAAATGTAATGCAGTCACACTGGCAATCCCTGCACTTGTGCTGAAAGAGCACCACTGATTGGGCCGAACTACTGCCTGTGTGCAGCTGCAACGCTAGCTTGCTGCCCAGGCAGAGTGAAATCTTATCCTGTACCTGGCCACCATGTGCACCCACGCTGGTTTCCACATACTGTGTTTTCGATTGTACTCTTTGTACTCTTACATCGAGGGGTGCACCAAGCGAACGTACGACTAGATTCTAGACTCACATGCTACCCAGCAGATGCGGGCCGACGAACTGCCCGTGAGCTGTGCTACCCTGCACATGGTCTTTCTTATCTGTTTTCGATTGTAGGTATGTATCATTGGAAAAAATATTCAGTTTTTTTTCAGATGGTGGTTTGCTGTACGCAGACTTGAAATCGATGAGTTGAAAATCAAGGCAGCACATGTACACCACTCAACACGCACATAGTGGCACATAGTGGTTGTGGCAGACAGTATTCCCTGACATATGTTACCATGTCTGCCCACATCTTACTGCTGGTCCATCTGCCAGATTTTGTGTCACATGGCCATCCTGTAGCATTAACCGGTGCATGAAAACCCTCTGATCTGCTCCCAAAGTTCGTTGTGATCTTGTCTCACCTCTGTCATGTGTCATGTGCATGCAGGCACCCCGGGCCGGACCCTCGCATGTGGCACCCCCGGAACCGACGACGCGGCCGCACGGCAAGCCGCTGTCGATATCATGGCCTCCCTTCCAGAGCGTAAGCGCCCCCGAGAGCACGACTTTATGTCCCCTGAGCACTCCGGCATGGCCAAAACAACCAGAACCGCATCCGACGGCCCGCCCCGCGCGCACACGCAGACGCCGCCGCCGGCTCCCACAGCGATGAAGGACCTCTCCGCCGACGAGACGACAGCCGACATGGGAACGCCGGAGCCAGAGGTCGGCACAGAACACCGCAGCGCGCAGCACGGCACGCACGACGGCCCACAGGTTCTCGGCGCCAGTGCGCAGGCACTCATCTCGCGGGAGGCGTGGCTCAACGAGGCCGCCAACTACCCCCAGCACACCCTGGTGCGGCCCCTGTGCTGCGTGCTGCGCTCGAATGTTGCGTGTGAAATAGCCGGATGAGCCTGCTGCGTGTGCTCGGCGCTGAGCAGGGCGGCGGATCAGACGGTGCTGCGGCATGACGCTGTGGAAATGGCTGCAGGCGCACCTGCCGCCGATCACAATTCTACCAGAGGCGCCGGTGGCGTCGTCGCTGGCGCTGCTGTGCCGCACGCCCGCCGAGAGCGAGATGGCTGCTGCGCGCGCCAAGCTGGAGCGTGTCATCGCCGGCCAGGCCGACGTTCAGGACGCGTTTCCCTACAAGATGGAGTCCTCGATCTACGTGCGGCCCCCTGCCCCGCTGTCGCCTACCATACATATGTAATGTTGCAAATTGATGAACCGCGTTATCTGAAAATTGCGCTCAAACGTGTCGATCAAAGCTGCTGTATTTGGGTATGCACAGCTAAAACATCTCACGTGAGAGATGAGCGGTTCTGTATTTGGCGGGAGCATGGTAGGTTAGTGAGCGTGCTCACTCGGCGCACTTCAGCCCCGTGCTGTCTGCGGTTGGCAGCATTGGTCCTGCGTGTTGCCGTGCTCGCTTCCGTGGCTTCTGGTTCTTCCTGGGGCTGCCTGTTTCACCCAGCGGCGCGGCTGGACCCCTTCAGCGCCTCACTGTGGCTGCCCGCTGCCGCCACAGCCTGTACACAGCGAGCCTCCAAAGGCCAGCGCGTTCCGACTGCTGCTATATGAGAGGCTGCCGTTCTCTGCGGTGCCCCACGCGGGTGGTGCCAAAACACTTTTTCTGACAGCTGACGCCGACGCGCACACGTGCAGAAGGCGTTTTCACGGGAGCTGTTGTGGTTTATCAAGACGGTTGCGCGCTCGTGCGGCTTTGTCGACCGGCAGCGCCTCTTCAGCCCAAAGAAGCTGCTGCTGCGGAGCATGTCGTTCTGGCGCGCCTGCCTCGCAGCCTCCGGCCGCGACGCCGAGGCCATCTTCTTTCTGCGGGACTCGTACCTGATGCTCATCGTGCCCGGCCTCTGGGTGCAGGCGCGCGTCGCCGAGGGCAACACCCCGGAGGCGCCGCCAGCCGGCGCCGCGCTGCCGCACCTCCGCGGGGAGCTCCTCAAGCAGAGCAAGCTCTTTGTCGGCTTTGCGAAGAACTTCCACCGCCTCGTGCCGGAGTGTGCGCGGCCGGTGTTTGCCGTGTTTGCGCCGAGCCCGGCCGGCGTCATGCCGGAGCTGCTGCGGTGAGCGGCAGCCGTCGTGGCACGCGATTGCGAGTGTGCATGGGGAAATGGGCGAGAGGGCGATGCGGGGCGAGAGGGCGATGCGGAGGGCACACCCGCAGGGCATGGGAAGCGGGCAGGGACACGCAACGTGTGTTCCACGGGGTGGCGACTGAATAATCAGCGGATTGTGTGTGCCGCGCATTGTATGTGGCGGGCGTGCAGAGCACGCTCAGCCAGCACGCAGCACAGGCACAGAGCGCAGCTGCGGGGGTGGGTAGATGGCCGAATGGGGCACCCACGGCCCGCGGCTGCGGCGGCGTTGTGGTGGGGGGGGAGCGCGGCGGGAGCGGGTGCTGGTTGTTGTTTGCAGGGATGCCGGTGTTGTGGCGATGTTGGGCTGCCCATGGCCTGGTTTGTGTGGCGCTGGGTGCATGTGGTGGTGCATGCATGTGGTGGTGAAGGGGTGTTGTGCACATGCCATGCTGCACTCGTGCCATGCTGCACTGCTGCATGCTGGTGGGGGAAGCACAGTTGGCTGGGAGAGCGGTGAGTCATTTGCCATGCTCGTGGCACATGGTATGTGGCATCTAGATTCAGTCTGTTGGAACTGGGTCCGGCTGTACAGCCCAGAGCCGTGGTGCCGGGGCGTCCACGGCACAGCTGCAGAGCCCTTCACCTTTGTGCTGCTGCTTGCAGAAGATATGCAAGCCTTTCCGATGAATGTGGAAGTGCACAGCCTGTATCAGGCTCTGGCGGCGGTGGGCCTTCCGACTATGAAGAAAAAGCAATGTGGAGGTGCCTACCGGCACGTCTGCCAATCTGGCCAGGCAATGCCTGGCGGCCATCGTCTTGGGATGTGATGTTTTGTGGGTGTAATGTTTGTAAAAATGCGATGGACCGTTGTGTGTCTGAACATTCCTCAAATGTGTCCACGTCACTGGCAATGTGGGCAATTAGGCAAGCCAGTGACGTTTCAGAACACGCACTGGGTCACGTTTCTGATCGTCGGATCACATCGATGTTTAATATGCAGTCTTTTCCGCTGATGGCACTGCTTGTGTCAATCCAGCAGCATGCACTACGAACAACGGTGGTGCACTCAATATTAAGTGCAGCAAGAGTTCGAAAGTGCGAGCACGTGCAACAGAAACTGACGTGCACGTCATGATGCAATTCTTCATCTGACCTTGGTTCTGTTCTCTGCTCTTCTTTCCGTACAGTATACGTCCGCCACTGGGACTGCTAGATCGGACACGCTGTAGCACACTCGCGACCTGAAGCTACACAACTGCTCAAGGTACAACACCCAGGTGACTAGAAAATTATCTATTAATGGACATGTAAAGGTTTGTTTATGTTTTCGTGTCTCCAGGAGATGCACGTGGTGCGGAGCAAGAACATTGCTGTGCACACCCAATTGTCCCCAACGAAAACATGTGCGCTCGAAGCACTCTGTATGCGGCATGATTGCGCCGTCCGTCAACCGCTGGGGCAGTGTGATAAACGCGTGACAGAATGGCCACTACGCCTTGAACTTGCAGCTTTCCAACTGCACTGCGGCCGGAATACACGTGCATCCTCTATGGAGGAGCTGCCACGTGGCGGGTATCAGCCCGGAGTCTGGCTCCTTGGGCGGGGACAGACCTGGGGGCTGGTGTGGGTGGCAACCAGGCAATCGTTATCTATTCTCGGCCTTTTGGCTAAGATCAATTTGTAGTATCTGTTCTTATCAACTTAATCGTTGATACGGAAACAATGTGTTTCCTTTACGATTAGTTAATTTTTCTGGGCGGACAAACCAGATGGCGTGCTTGCACGTCGGTGCGTTCAGCATGCCACCGGCCTTACACACCCCGCCGGGAGCGTGCAGCCCTTCCCCCCATTCCCCCCGTTTAGACCCTCTCCTGTGAGTCTTGTGGGACATGTCATGGTGCACACTGTATTCACTGCTGCACATCATTTGAAAGACACATACAGTGGGCTGACGGAGTTTCGAATTCCACAAACAACGGTTAGACAGAACAGCAGGCGCACTGAATCATTAGCCTGCTGTGCACTCATGTTCAGCTGCTGTCCGGTTCTTATTGATAGCTGCCACCTGGGCAGGCGGACTTTGAGAAGGCTTTTACGATTGCAGGTCCATTGTTGCAACTGTGATGAGACGGGGGTGCTGATGGGGCTCCTGCTGACGTAGCTGCATTCCTCGCTCTACAAACTGTTGTATCATCTTTGTCTGTACTGCTTGGTGGCAAGATGCAACGTTGCACGCTGTTTGGGGATGGGTTCTCAAATGACATTTCAGGGGATCGTTTTTGTCCGCAGACTGTTAAGGCAGATTGCTCATTGGGACAAAAGTGAGGCTCCATTCACATTGGAACTGGGAATTCCAGTCTAACAGGTGCCAGTAGGCCTGCTGTAGAGGCCTCTTGTGGCTCCCGTCTCTTGACATAGCATCGTCAAACATTGGCACAGTGTCGATCGTACCAGTGACAGCCCGGTTGAAATCAAGCATTTACTTTTTTATGACCCATGTCTTGTGGTGCAGAGTCCGACACATCTCGCACACACTTCACACTTGCCAGCACCCGGTGTACAGCACAGCATTTGCCACTCTAGCAAGAGCACTACTTTGTGCTGGTTTGTCTCAACTGCCGCTACCCGACGTTGTTGACCCATGCCTTCGATTTAGTGGTAAACAGCATAGCTACCCGAGTGCTGCCGCATATACGCATCTGACAGGAATATCTGACAGGTACGAAGTAGGGCGCGTGTCTCAAGAGGTATGCAGCGTGCACGTCAGCCTGTATGAAACCACATGATAATAGATTGAAGATTCCTTGCGCTGTCTCTGCTCTGTCGTCGAGCACGGCCGGCAGTGCACGGCCTAATTGGCACATTCATGCGCTGGAAAGAGTGGTGCTGGCGAGCGCTGTGTATCGATTAACCTCGACCCACGATAGGTCCATCACTGCCGGACGACTATTCTCTCGTGCGTCTTTGGGAAGTCGGCCTTTGCAAATAGTTGAAGCAGGACATGCATCTGCCTCGCTGACTGCCAATGTTCAGTGCCTCCCGTTTGCGCGCACGACAGCACCTGGGCATGCTTCAAGCCTGGTAAGAAATGTGTACCCTGAGAAATTCTTCAACGAGACAGTTCCTGTCAGTGATTGTTTCAACACCAGTCCCTTGAGCTTGCACTCAAGCCTCCTGCGCTGCGTTCTAGCGATGGGACATGCATATAGCTCGAACATAAAAGTAGTACACCCGTGTGATCCATGTGGCCAAACATCTAGGCATCGACTGTCTGAAATGGGCAGGCAAATCGTAGTGATACGTTTTTTGCGTGATATGTGTTTCGCAAGTCGCATTGATCGAGAGTACGCGACATGGTTTGCAACCTTGAGACCGACAGAAACTAGTGTGAGCAGGTATGCATGGCCACATCAAGAATATGCGATCCACCGTAGATGGCCGTATTCGAAACTGCTCGACTTGGGGACAGTCATAAGTGGCACAATTCGGCGTTTCCTTGTGAGTTCAACAAAAGGGACATGTACAGTGGTCGACAGTCCGAACTTCGGAGATCCCGGTGTTGTATACCGTCAGAGCGCTGAAGCAGTCCCTCGGGACGACCTCTCGAGCCCTGAGCAATTGCAAGGCAGCAGCTTTCCTGTGAGGTCCATACTCAGGACGTTGGCAGGTGTTTACGAGCAACAATCAACAACCGCGGCGCGTGGCACAAGTGCGCATGTCGTTGACCTGCCCACGACGGGTCGACATGTGCACAGCGGACATTTCCATGCAAATTGAGAATGAGCCGGACGTGAAGTCCTATCGTTGTGGCCGTAGCAGCTATTTTTCAGAACGCCACGCAGAGCCCGCTCACCAGGCCGCCCGTCTACGCCTGCGTGCGCACGGGCTGGTGAGGCACTGCAGCCGAGGCCGGCAATAATCAGACGAAGGTCGTGAAGATGATAGTGCAGAAGCCAATCAGCTGTGCCAAGGACACGCTCAGCCTGTATCACCAACGTCACGCAGCGCTGAGCCGCGGACAGTCAGTACCAGCTTCCCGACGAGTTTACGGGCAGGCTGACATGTCGGAACACACACGCCTGGCAATCCAAAAGAGGACACATGTTCTAGCCCAACATGCTTGTGACGGCTGCGCGGGCACTTCGTAAGCGGGCGCAATCTGTGCCTGCTGAGGTGTTGACGTAGGCTTGGATGAATGTTATGAAGCAGCAGTTGCCAATCAGCACGTGATCGAACACAACAGATGCCTGCAATCCATCATTTCTTCGACTGTATGAAGATTCGCGAAAGGCAGTTCAGCGGTGTAGCCGGCTCGCTCCCACGCCTGTGCCAACGAGCAACCGAGGCAACCAACGCCATGCATCGCGCCCGCAAACGCCAAGCCGTGGTCACCAAGCTACGCACACAATCATGACATTGTTTTCAACGCACGGATGACAGTGAATGATCTGCATAGGTAGCGCAAGTAGTTGCTCAAAACGGTACGAACGTGTCGAGTTCTGATGCGAGGCTTGCTCTAGCGATCGTATGGTGCACTTAGCCGTCGTCTTTCGGAAGCTTTGTTTAATTTGTCGTCGACAGATACGGCCAGTGTGCCGTGCCTCGCTGTCCTGTCGTAGGCGAAGAGGTACCTTTTCGCCTGTAGCCCAAGGCTTACTTTGCGGACTGAGGTCAAAGTGACCGAGCAGCCTGCAGCGCGACGCGATCAAATCGCCAAATCTAGAAAGGTATTGGGAAAGGTGTGTATACGCTACCAGACTGCAGCACGCCTCTCTGGAGCAGTGGCAATGCAGCGTTCAACAGTCGCAGCGTCCGATCTGCGCACACGCCGTCATACGCAGCAATTCAAGGTCCTGTTAATGTTTTTTGTGTTATTGGTGATATCTTCCCGGCGGATGTGGCCCTATTATCGTCATTTGCCATCCTGCTCGAATATGTAGTGTCGAAGCGTGGCAACTGGCGGTCGCCAAATTAACTATCATATCTCATTAGGATGATATATAATTTGACAGTATCGTAGACTCATCCATGGTGCCGATGCCATTGAGCAGTGCTCGTGAATTCTGACAGCGGCGAGAGTGCCGCGTGCGTGCCACTCGCATTCGCTTGAGCCCGTGCTGCTTTCCGACACTCGTTTGCGGCGTATTGCATATATTGTTCTCGAATTTCATAATCATGGCGTCCCAGAGTTCCCAGGAAGTGTACCTCAACCATGAGGTGGGCAATGTTGGCGTACGATTTCCAAACAGGTGTCGACGTGCTTGTCGATTTGCAACACCGTCTGAGGACACGGTAGTGTGTGCTCATCCTGTTGTTTGCCGCCTCCTGCGAGGTCACTCAGTCGTCAATTGCCGACGGTCGTCGCGCATCGCTGCGGGCACGGGCATTACCGTAGCGTGAGCGATTCGATGCATCCGCCTGTGCGATTGCTTATCTTTAGCATATGCGGGTGCGCCTATGGATATACCCGTGAATTGGGTATCTTGTAGTGATCTTTCCGCTGCCCGCCAGACCTGACGGTTTTCCCCTACCTTGGGGCACATCACGCAGAAGCGCCTCCACGCAGCTTTCCCAAATTGCTCACATAGCTGTAGCGCATCCTGCAGGTGAGAAGCGTAAATCGTCCCCAGCTGCGAGTCGGACCGCACATCCAGAGTCACCTACGGCGTGGCCCCTACGCCACTCACCATGACACTCGGCGACCGGCACCTCTCTGACCCTCCCGGAACGCTGTACTCCAATCCCTTCTGCCTGTCTCCCTCCTATGATCCCACCACCCTGGATCCCTTTCATGGGGATCCCTCCCCGAAGGCGCCCTCCAGCCCGATGAACATCCATGACCACCCCCGAGGCACCCACCTCTCCGGCTCAGCCATGCTCCACTCGCACCACCAACTGCACGCCGGCGAGCGGCCGCACACCGTTCACGGTGCCGCCTCCGAGATGCTGCGCTACATCGACCCCTGCCACTCCCCCTACGACCAGCTCTTCCCTTTCACCGACGACATGGCACAGCCGAGCATGCGAGGCGCTTCACCGCCCTCCCACGCGCCCACCCGCGGCGCGTCGCCACCGTCCAACGGCCTGAACACCAGCACCGTCGGCCCTCCCGCGCCGCAGTACCCGCACCCGCAGTCGCACGTGTACGGCACTGGCGGCCCGCAGCGCACCAGCAGCGACACCTCCCTGCCCTCCGGCCTCGATGCCCCGCTCGATATGGCCTTCCTCGACATCCCAAGCGGCTCCCCCACCCACAGCACGCCCCCCTGGACCCCGCAGTCCTCCCACGCCTTCAATGACACAGAAGACCCCCTCATGCAGCCCCTCCCGCAGCTCGACGGCCCGCTGCACCCACTGGCCGACCTCGCGTTTCAGCAGCAGCCGCTGGCGGAAATGCGGCCGCCGCAGCAGGCGCCGCTCCGCCGCCTGCAGCCGCAGCAAGCGCAGCAGCAGCAGTTCATTGGCAAGCCGCTGCCCCGCGCCGGCTCGAACGCCGGCTCGGTGTCGGGTCTGCGGGACGAGTCGGCGCTTCACCACCGCACGCACTCCCCGGCGCTGTCGGATGCGGGCATGTCTGCGGCTGCGTTTTCTGAGGCTGCGAATGCCGCGGCCGGCCGCACCACCTCTGGCCACATGTCTGGCCAGGTGTCCGGTCAGATGTCGGGCCACATCTCGGAGCAGCGCTCGATGTCTAACCTGCAGGGCTTGCCGCACCGCTCGGGCGCGGACGAGGCAACGGCGATGAGTGACATGCATGTGCAGGATGCATTTGGCAGCGCGTTTGCCATGCAGCCGACGGAGCTGCCCCGTGCCGAAGTCTCTGGCCTGTCGCGCGAGTCGTCCCTCCGCCTTCTACACAGCAGCATCACTGGCCAGCAGACCGGTGGTACGCCCTCCCGCCTGCTCGAGCACCCTATTCTTGCAAAAGTTGTTGACCTCCATGTCGGAGAGGTGCACTTGAAAGTGTGCATCAAAGCTGCTGTATCTGGGAATGCTCAGCTAAAAACTGAAGGTCGAGGGGTGTCACATTTGGCGGGGATGCGGTATGCATAGCCAGCCCCCTCGGACCTCCTCATCGCGTCACCCACGACTGTGTTCCCCGCCTGCAATAGGGGTGGGGCAGAGGTGAACAGCAGGCGAGAGCGTTGACGCGGCGGCGGCTGCAGGCGACAGAGGCTCCTTCCACCCGGTATGTCTCAACTCGTACAGCCACTGGGGCATGCAGCCCCCAAGCGACCTGGGTTCCGCGCACGGCCGCCGCGCGGGCAACACGCACTCCGGCGGCCAGCTGCCGCCGACCGACATGTTCGCGTCCGCGCAGCACGCGCCGCCGCAGCAGCCGCAGCCGGCTCACATCGACGTCTTCTCCGCGGCGAAGGACGGCAACCTCGCGGCGCGCCGCATCCGGGAGCGCGGCGACGCGCCGCCGCGCTGGCAGCAGCAGCAGGGCGGCGGCGGGATGGGGATGGCCGCAGACGGCTCGCTCGGCGGGCGGCACCCTGCCGGAGTGCCGCAGCAGCTGCAGATGGCGGCCGCGTTTCCGGGGCCGCAGATGATGTATGGCGTGCCGCAGCAGCCCGGCAACTCGTTCAACGCGATGTACATTGGCGTGCAGCCCGCGTTCATCGACCACTCCAGCGGCGGCGCGGCCGGCATGCCTGCCACGAGTGCCTTCCCGCAGGAGCACGTGGTGCAAGGCGACGCCGGGGGCCCGCAGGTGATGCCGGGCACCAACGGCCGCGCCGTGCATGAGAGCACACAACGCGGCGGCACGGCAATGCGGAAGCTGCAGAATGTTCCAGAGGACGCGGTCCGGCCGGTGATGCTGCGAGCGGCACCCACGGGGCGGACTGGCCCTCGGCGCTCAGGTGCGCTGTGCCTCTTTAGTTTGTGACACAGGCCCAGCCATGCGTCGCTTGCGGGGCATCTATCTATCTATCTATCTATCTTGGGGCATGTGTCTGCATATGTATGGAATTCTTTTGAAATGCTCTTCCATGCATGTGCAGCCAAGCATGGCTGGCACATGCGGCACCACTTATGTGTGCACATGTCTTTCTATCACTGTGTAACACACATGTCTTTCCAGTCAGATATGTGGCCATGGCGACTTGGCCGCACATGTCTGGCGAATGGCGAATCACAGCATCCGAGGACTGCGTAAATTGTGCAAGCCTGGAGTTTTTTTTTTTCGTTGGAGTGAGGATGGATAGCAGCATGTGCCTGCCAAGATCAGAATGGCTCACATCATCCTTCACATCATTCAGTTCACAGCATGGCCATTGCGATCATTGCATGCATTGGTCTCTGTCCGTCCCAACAAGTTTTTTTTTCTTGCAGCAAGCTGCTGCCTCGTGTCACGTGAACGGAGACCTTGGCTGACCGCACCTTACCGACTGCGTGGGATTTCTCGCATGCCCTGCCCTCTGCCTGTCCGATTTGGAACAACACGACACGACATGCGATGAGACATGCGACGGGGCAACCACGCTACAGCGTCTGGCACCCCGTCGCACACGCAGTCAGCCATATGTGCAACACCCTAGCCACAGCATGGACACGACAGGACCCCGTCACACACGCAGTCCCCACACAGTGCACAGCGCGCTGGCACCCCTTACGGCGCGTCGCCGCTGCAACAGCGTCAGCGCTCGTACAAATCAGGGTAACCTCACGCGGCATGCAGTTCTATAGTGCACCTGGATCTTTGGTGCGCACGTCGGCTGCTGCTATCCGCCTCGCGTTTCATGCATTCCGCATCAACGCGGCCGAACGGATACCGCGGGCCTTGGGCTTGTCTACTCTGCCACGATACTCAAAGAGCTGCAGGGGCAGACCCCGGCATGCATGCAGGCGGCGGCGGCAGCTCGGTGGAGGGCCGCACGAAGCGCAGCGCGGCGGTCACGCTGTCCGAGATGGTGGCCAAGGCCGACGCTGTGGCAGGGCCGGCGGGCGAGGCGAGCCTGCTGGCCGACACGTCGCTGCACAGCAGCAGCAAGCGCACTCGCACCTCAAACGGCACAGCGCTGCACCCCAATGACACGCCCTCCATCGCCGGGGGGCGCTCCGCGAGCCTGCACACCAACCTTACCGGCCAGATGGACGCCTTTGGCATGAGCGACGCCGGTGGCGGCAGCACGCACAGCCGCAGCAGGCGCAGCCGGGTGCGCCCTGCCTGCGCAGCTTTTCGGCCCGCGCCCTTGACCACCGCCGCGCGCACCGCCCGGTTGCAGCAGCTCTGCTTTCTGCTTTCGCTTATGCCATGCACTTTCGCTTATGCCATGCACTTTCGCTTATGCCATGCACAACGCTTGCCATGCACAACGCTTGCCATGCACTTTCGCTTGCCATGCACAACGGACACTGCCCCGGTTACGCCGCGCGGCACATGTGGCAGTGCACTGCCAGCATGCACTGCCAGCAACTGCCCCGGCACATGTGGCAGAGCGGCGCCAGAGCTCTGTGCTGCGTGCAGTGTGCTGCGTGCAGTGCACACGGCGCCAGCTCCATGCTAGCAGCCTGCGCAAGCAGGACATACATGCCGCATTTATCATATACGCGCAATATGATGGGGCGTGTGTTGCTGTCATGCACGTGGCGCTGTGCCCACACTGCCCTGGTTGGTTTGTTTCGGCAATCCTGTACCGGGTCGATGAGGTCAACTGGCGCTGTGGTGTGTGAAGTTGTTCCCATTGACAGGGTGTGTGTGGCAAGGTGCAGCTGGGTCTGGACCCGAAGGACGAGTGGTCGCTGGAGGACTGGGTGGCGCGCATCGCGCGGGAGGAGGCGGCGGGGTCGGCGGACGTGGCCGAGGTGGCGCTGCGGGAGGAGTTCCTCGACTGGGAGACGCGCAGCAAGAGTGCACCAAACGGCAAGTGGCGCGGCGCCAACAGCCGCAAGTGGGGCAAGGTCGGCATCGAGATGCGGCTGACCGGCAGCGTGCCGCGCACGGCGGGGCCGGTGACGCAGCTCGGCCGCATGGTGTGCAAGTTTGTGGATGTGGTGGAGGCCGAGGGCGGCGCGGCGGCGCCGTCGCCGGCCCGGCCTCTGGGGCCCAACGGCACGCAGGCCACCACACCGCGCGGCGCCGACGCGGCTGCGGCGGAGGAGAAGCAGGTGCGTGCTGCGCTGTGCTCCGTGCTGCGCTGTCTGATCCGCAGGCCTCTGTGTGAGGAACGCAGACCGTGCATGGGGTATGTCTGGACGTTGTGGCACAGTGCTGAGGGCCGTGATCTGGTGTGGTGGTGCTCACATGCATGGCGCGCGGGTCCCCAGCTGGTGGTAATGGCCATGTGCACATGCATGGTGGTGCTGGTGAAGCTATGCTTGCGCACAGGTGGCGTGTCAGGGTGCGCTTTGCATGAGTGTGTGATGTCATGTCCAACCTTGAGAGCAAGCCGGGAGTGGCCGCAGGTGTCCGGCCACTCTGGCCAGGAGTCCGCCGTGGGTGGCATGGGGGCAATCCTCGACGACACCGTCAGCATGCATGGGGCGCCGAGCGCCCTCGAGGGTAGCCAGGGCCTCCCCGACGGCAGCTACTGGCGCACCGCGGGCCGCACCAGCGGCACGCTGCACCGCAGCGCTGCGCTGCGCGCCTCGGGCCGCTCCTTCTCTGCGATGCAGGCGATGGAAGGTGACGAGAAGGTGCTGCCCCCACCCTGCCCCTGGACTCTCATGTCTTTCGTGCACAGCCCATGCACTGCCCCGCAGTCCCCCGCAGTTCCTCTGAGCCATTTCTGACCGCTTCCCTCCCAGCCCGAGATCACGACCAGATCGTTGCTCGGCCCCTGTGTCTGTGTGTTGATTGCACGGCTTCTGGCACGGCTTCTCACACCCCCGTGGCGGCCAGTCTCAACGTTGGCCGCCATACTCATCTGTCCGCCACACTCATTGCGTTGCGGCAGCCGGCAGCTGCTGCCCACGCTGCTGGGCTCCTGCGTCGCTTGCCGTGTAACACTCTGCCGCGGCACGGCTGGCAGACGGCGGCACGCGTGCATGCAGTACGTGTGGCGGCTCGCGGAGATCGTGGACAAGCAGGTTGGGGGAGTCAAGACGGTGTTGAAGGAGAAGGTGTGGCTTGGCACGTACCACACGCCCATCAACGCCGCCGTGCACCACGACTTCTACAAGGTCGTGCTTGCCGTCGAGGGCTGCATCTTCACGTCCGTTGACGTGCCGACGTGCTCCGCGCCGACCGGCAAGAAAAAGTCGCAGAAGCTCAAGCTCAACTTCCCGCTCGACGACCTGCCGGAGCTGATGTACAAGGCCGTGCGCTTCACGCAGCTGTGGAACAAGTACAAGCAGGACGCGGAGCGCTACGTCTTCCGCTCTTTCGACGCTGGCAGCGTGCGGGCGCTCGTGCAGGACCTGATCGACAAGCACTGCCTCGAGCTGCGGAAGCACGTCGCGAACAACGACCCTGTGCGCGCCCTCCCTCCGCGTGCACCTCGCAGCTGCTGCCACTGATGCGCTGCACGTGTTGCACTGCACTCTGGCAACCGCGTGCGGGCGCACCCGTCCGTCAGGCAACGCCCCATGGCCAACTGTTCATGCATCATGATGGTCGCCTAGCTGTGCCGTGTATTCTGTCGGCGCCAACGCAGTGCAGCATTGGCGTGCGAGTGGTGGGGGGCGACTTGCCCCCGTGGCCGCAAATCACGCCCGCTGCTGCTTGGTCTGCCGGTGTGCAGCACAGGCAGCGTCGCGGCTTTGAGACAGGTAGCTGCACCCGAGTCGGTGAGACCGCGCTACGCCGTAATTGCCACTGCTGTTTCACTGCATCATTTGACGTGTGTAGGTGTGTTGACACGTGCTGGCAGCGGTGGGCAGCTCTGCGCTGTGCGTGCGTGTGCGGGGGCTCGTGGTGTGAACGCAGGCGAATGGCTCATGCGTGCTGCTGCACTGCAGGAGGGCACTGCCAACACGGTCGAGCGGCGGAGCACGCGCACGCGCGCCACCATCACCACGCAGAGGTCCGCCGAGACCCCGGGGGACCTGCCGCTGGACTGAGGGGGGCCCACAGAGGCGCGCGGCACGGCCGCCGCGAGAATCTGCAGTCTGCAACCCGAGCGGCCACGCGTGCGTTCACGCGCGCGCCTGCCCAGGCTACCAAAGGTTCCGGGGGCAGGCCGGCTCGACTGCGGGCGCCAGCTGCGTGCCCAGGCCTCACTGTGTTGGTGCGCCGCCCACACCCCCGGCATGGCCAAGCGTGTTGGGTCGATTCGAGCCGCAGGCGAAGCACGCAAAGCAGGGGAAGCATGTCGCAGGCCTGTGGACGACGTGAGCACGGAGCCGAAGCTGCTGCGCCTGACGCGCCAGTGCTGCGGTGTGCGTGCTGCGGTGTGCATGCCGTGGTGATGCAGCGCAACTGTCGATGGCATTCCGGCCAACAGCGCACCATGCGTGGCAGCGAACTCCCGCCCCCCCCCCCCCCCCCCCCCCCCCTTCCCCCAACCGTTGCGCACTGGGCTATGCTGCGCGGGCGGATCCGCCCGACACCCCATGGCTGCCTGAGGCGGCAGCCGCCAAGAGGCCGATGAGCGGCCAAAATTGTGCACACTACGTAGCGAACTGAATGCTTGCACATGATGCGGGACGCATGCCTGGCCAGGCCATGGCGTCCACCAGTGTAGCGGAGTTCCGCTTGTCTGCCAGAAGAAGCAACGCATGGCCCGCCGCAGCCGCCAGCGCGCAGCAGCACTGCCGCCTGCCGCGCCGGGCTTGCGAGGGTCCCCATGTGACTATAGCTACCTGTTGTGAAGCAAAACGCGGATGGCGGCCAGAGCCGACGCACCGCCGGGGTGGCCCCCCCGGGGTGGCGCGTGCTCGGCCCGACGGCACCGTGTGCGAGTTGAGGATATGTATAATCTGCATGCATGTGCCCCTGGGTGGCCAGGGGCTGCTGTGGCAGTGACTCAGGGTGGTTGGAGACTGCAGCGATGCCACTACTTGCCACGGGGATGTGTCTGGGTGCGTGTGCCGTTTGGCAGTGGGGCGCTTTTCAGTTGGCCGTGTCTACGCGTTTTGTTTGTAGTGTGAGTCGGGGTGCGATCACATGCCGTTGCGTGCGTGCAGAGCGTGACTCGGCAGGTGATCACACCGGCTCCCCACTATGTGCAGGTGATGACAGCGACCTTCCACTCTGTGCCTCCGCCACCGCTCGTGTGCCTCTGCGTGTGTTGAGTGCGATGGACACAACCATCGAGATTTGCCGGTTGCGTCTCCAGGTGACCGAGCTGCCCCCACACTGTGGAGAGCTGCGGCCGCCTGTGCGTCAGACCTGCTCGTTAGCTATTGCTTGTTGAAGCCTATGGAGTGCTTGATGTTGATTGCTGAGGGACTGCGTGCTGGCTTGAACCGGACCAGTGCTGTTCAGATGTGTAAGCGGTTCAATGGCTGCCTCACACTGCCGTGGTGTAGTAAGTGGCTTCTGCACATTCAGAATCCGCCGTGATTCATTCACATGCGATGCGGGCACACGGCCTTGTCCAACTGCCGCAGTCTTGCAGCACGTCCTGCCCCTGTCCCAGACCCTGCTTAATGTTTGATCTGTTGTCACTGTGACAGCGGGAACGTTTGAGGAAATCATGGCGCAATAGGGAAGCTGTTCTTGTTCAGAATTTTTCAACAGCAGCCGGCCATGGCTTGTGTGTCTGAAGCAATGCCATTCTTGCTTGCGCCTCTGTGTGGTACTACTCTGTAGCGCTTCAGCAATGCCGGAGTTGCTGTTCGAGCGCCGACATGGCGATGTTGGGAAAAGCGAAAGCAGCTCAATGTCCCGAATACAATGAGGAAGCAAGCGACATAGAGCACTGAACGGTGCGGTAGGGATGCAGACGTGCAGCATGCTGCACCTGTAGTCAAGTCTCGAAATCCTCCACAGCTGGTTAACCAGTCTGCAGACACAGCGCAGCACGAGCTTGACCTTGTGCGCTGTACTGTAGCCTTCTCTCCTACGATGTGCTGAAGCGCATGAGAATCTTGATAAGCAGTGCCACAGCAGGCCAACCTAATAAGCTTATAACTGTGTCACTGCTGATAAGTCAACCTTGCTGAGAGTACTCACACACTGCTCAGACTCTGTTCACCCAGTGCAGAAGGATTCAGCCAGACAAGAGCTGCACGCCCTCTAACTGAAAGAACAAAAAAATGCTGCATCTACTGTGGCGCCCTGCAGAGTGCCCGGGCATCTCCTGCAGATCCCGCTTCACACAATGTTGAGTTTCTGTTGGTGATGGGTGGGTTACACAGTGATAGATCTGGGACCCAGCAGCACCGAGGCAATAGAGCAGGCAACACGCAAACAGACGGACAGGCCAGCGCAAGCACCAAGGCCACTCTCCGCACGAGCAAATGCCAGAACGAACTGGCGCCGGCAGTGTTGGTGATGTGTGTGGCATCATGCTGGTACAGACGGTGGCTGCACTGCGTGCGATTGTTGATGTGTTTCCTGTGTTCTTCCTCGGCGCTGCTGAGGCCTTGATCTATCACAGTGTAACACAGTGTTGGGTATGTCCAGTGCACAGAGAGACTCAGGGCCCTGCTGGGGCATACGTGAAGCAAAGAAGGCCTCTGAACTCCCAGTGCATGGTCACATGCAGTCAGAAGGTGGGCACACCCAGGTGCAGCATTGAGCGGAGCTGGTACTGTTTGTCATGGCCATTCCTGCAGCTGCCTGGGTCAAGGCAGATGTCTGGGTCACAGAGTGGCGTTGTGACTGCATCGTCTGCTGTGTCAGAGAACAGCGTGGCAGGACACGTGGCTTCATGCCTTGAGGTGCATTGCATGTCAATTGTCTGTTGATTGAAGGACCAGTCTGTGGAAGCCAGGTGCGAATGATAGCATGTGAAGTTGTTCATGGGTTCATCACACGGTCACGTAGCTCAAAATGTTCACAGAGGCTGCTACATTGAGGCAGAGTGCCCAACACTCGTTCCACATTTCCACATTGCCGCACTGCCGACAAACTTCTCATGACTGTTACAGGTCAACATCATGCAACTGGGAGAGCCGTCGGGCATGAAGGAGCGTTGTCTCGTTCCGTGCCAGTTGTTGCCCCAGGCCAGACACTGTGAAGCTGGCAGCCTCACAGCAAACACTGCAGTGCTGCCATAGCCTCGGCCCTGCACAGCGTCCCGCATGCAGGCACTGGCCATGGCACCCCACAGGCCAGCAGGACCAGCACGGATCACAGCACAGCGGCGACATGCTGTACGTGCACACTCAGCCAGCTGCGGTGGGTCAAGCCGCACGCCGTCAAGCGTGTTGCGCTTCAAGCCGCACAGCTGCCCACGCCTGACTCGTATAAGACAATGCATGCGCAGGCACAGCATCCGGGCGCAGCGCAGACCCACTGCCGCTGCCTCTGCTGCCGCTGGGCCCCTGCCTCTACTCCCCGGCCCTGGCCAGGGCGACAGACACAGCTCCAGCCTGGCAGTGCCCTGCAGACTGTTCCTGGGTTTGCATCTCCTGCAGAGGCTCGCCCAGAGGTTCCTGCCACCGGCGCTGCTGCTGCTGCAGCGGGGGCCAGCGGCCACGCCGCAACTCGTGAAGGGATGACGAATGGAAGATCGCGGTCAGGCCTTCTTCTCCATGCGCTCCATGTACGCCTGCCAGCCCTCCGCCTCGAGCTTGGCGGCCTTGGCCTCCACGACCTCGCGCTGGTGGGCCTGGAAGTTGACCATGAACTTCTGCAGCTCGGGGCGGGAGGCCGCGAGGACGCGCACCGCGAGGAGGCCGGCGTTGGTGGCGTTTCCGATCGCGACCGTCGCGACGGGCACGCCGCGGGGCATCTGCACGATGGAGGCGAGCGCGTCCAGGCCGTCCAGGTGCGCGCCCGCCGGCCGCACCGGCACGCCGATCACCGGCAGCGGCGTCAGCGCCGCGACCATGCCCGGCAGGTGCGCCGCGCCGCCCGCACCCGCCACGATCACCTGCACGCCGGCAGGGCTGTCGGCCGTGGGCCGGGGCGTGCCGCCTGTGGGGCGCTGGTAGGCATGGCAGGCGGTGCATGCCGGTGTAGGGGTGGCTTGCAGCTGTGCTGACAGACAAGAGGCATGCAGAACTACAAGCTGACGCAGGGGGCAAGACTGGCCCGAGGCATGGCAGCGCGGACTGGGGCAGGGGAGGGGGGCAGCCCACCTTGACACCCCGCGTGTGCGCGGTGCGGGCGTACTCAAACATGCGCTCCGGCGTGCGGTGCGCGCTCACCACCGTCACCTCGCACGCCACATCAAAGTCCGCCAGCACCTGCACGGCACACAGCACGCTCACACACAGCTCCACAGCACACGCTCCCTCAACCTCCCGCTGGTCCTCGGCGCAATCAGCACCCCTGTGTGATCAACCGACTCCGTTTGTCTGGGTCACAGCATGCACAGCGCAGCGTGCCTGTGCAGCGAGGCTCATCGTGGGGAGGTCCGAGTCGGAGCCCATGATGATGCCGACCTCTGGCGACACGCCCTTGGGCCCCCCGAGCAGCGCGGAGGCCCCCTCGGCGACGGCGTCCAGCCGCCGCCGGGCCTCGGCGCGCGTCGGGGCGGTGATGTTGACGTGCCCGATCTTGCGCTTGGCGACCACGTCGGCCTTGTCGTACCAGTGCACCGACGCGCCGGGAGTGGCGTAGGCGCGCGACATGACCGTGTGTGCTGCCGCGAGGCCGGCATCCCCCTCGGCAGAGCCCTGCACGGGAAGAGTGTGTTGACACGTACGCACGATGCCGTGTTGACATATACGCACGCGTGCCTGGCCACAGGCGGCACGGCCGCGAACGCACTCGGCGGATGCCAACGCGGTCGGAGACTGCCCAGGCGTATGGCATGGTGGATGCCCACGCTTACAGCTGATGGGGCCGCGGTTGGCTCCTGCCAAAGCGCACGGCTGCTGCGCACACCTGCAGCCACTGCCAGCGTGGACTGGTGGAGCAGCAGCTACAGCACCTGTGCCACAAGTCAGTGAGCTCGACCCACAGTCCGCAATGGCAGGATGCCAGAGCTGGAGGCATGCACAAGCACACTAGCACGCGCGCACGCCCACCGTGCAGCCTCCACTGGGACCGTGCCCAGTGCTTGCCGCAGACGAGCTCACCTGGTCACAGCAAACACATGAACAATCTGCCACCCGCCCGCCGCCGTGACTGCTTGAGAAAGCCCCCGCCAGGCACAGCATGGGACGGATGCAATGGTTCCGTGTGATCAACACGAACGGCCAGTTGCCTCGAGCGCGAGCAACGCGTTCAGTTTGACCCATGTCAGGCACAGCACGGCACAGCACGGCACAGCACGGCGCAGCGGGCAGCGTCGCACGAGGAGGTTGTACATCACGGCGGACCCTGACAGCTGCGCGGTCTCGCCCAGCGGCCAGCCCAGCACAGCGCGCAGCGCCTGCTCAAACTGCGAGGTGGCGCAGGCGTCCATCGTGTAGTGGCCACTGTTGTGCGGTCGCGGCGCCACCTCGTTCACAGCCACCGTGCCGTCCGGCAGCAGGAACATCTCCACCCTGCACCGCAGCGCCGGTGCTGTTGCGCCTGCTGTTGCGAATGCTGTTGCGCCTGCTGTTGCGCCTGCTGTTGCGCCTGCTGTTGCGCCTGCTGTTGCACCTGCTGTTGCGCCTGCTGTTGCGCCTGCTGTTGCGCCTGCTGTTGCGCCTGCTGTTGCGCCTGCTGTTGCGCCTGCTGTTGCAGCACAGGCTGCCATCGGCCATGGCAGAAGGGGGGGGGGGGGGGGGGGGGCGGCGACCTGAGTCAATGTGTGGCAGGTGGAGACGGGGTGTGACCAGCCGGCGGCCGCCACGGTGCATGCACCCGTGGCTGCAACCCTCAAGGAGCCTCATGCATTCCTCGCAAGGTTTTGCATGCATTTGGATGCAGCAGAGCGGCGCAGCGCACAGCACACACGCCGCACGTCTGCAAGCCTGATGTATTCGCCGGTCCCAAACTGTTTGCCAGCGCCACATCAGCAATGGACAGAATGAGCGTACAGCGCTGGTCCGTCACGATCATGTTTTGTCAGCGAGTAAATCAGCAGTGCAGGCAGGGAGCGCACCCGAAGATGCCGGCGCCGGAGAGGCAGCCAACGGCGCGGCGCGCGAGGGCTCGGGCGGCGTCGGCAACGGCGGGCACGACGTCCGCCGGGGACTCGGTGATGAGCAGGATGGAGTCCTCGTGGATGGTCTGCACGACGGGGTAGCTCACAATCTCGCCGCCCGCCGACCTGCAGGTGCACCCGGCCGCGTGACCCCCATGTTGCATGCCCGCGCTGACACGGTCACCGCCAAGCCCACCATGGCCTCAGCAATGACCGCAGCCGCAGGTCTCATTCAACAATTATAATAATAAATATAAATAAATACATATAAATATAAAACATTCAATTGAAATTTAAAGCAGGCGGTATCGGAACACGGAGAAACGCGTCGATGCACGTCGAGAGATGCAGAGGTGAGTGTGTCAGCATCCTGGGGCACTGTATATGGGCCAAGGGAGTTGGGGGGGGGGGGGGGGGGGGGGAGAGCGGCAGCGCACCGTGCGACCATGACGGAGAGCTCCTTGGAGAAGGGCGCCCACTTCTCGGCGTACAGCCCGCGGCCAAAGCCGCCGAGCGCGTCCACGGCGGCGTTGAGGTCCCCGGCGGACGCGACGACGGCGTTGCCGCGGCCGTCGTACGCGAGGCGGCGGCTCTTGAGCATGTACGGGAATCCGAACGTTTGTCCCGCGGCCGCCGCTGTGGCCTGCATGACAGGCCAGTTTGTGACTTGGACTGGCTCTCATCCAGAGCTCACACCCCGCGATGAGCGTTTTCACGCTGCGCAACAACACAAGCATGGCTCTCACCCAGGTGCTCTCACCCAGGCGAATGGAGAGCTTGGGCGGCGCCAGCACCAGGGCCAGAGCATGTCTCTGCATGATCTGCGTGCTTCGGTTCGGGTGTGCAGAATTGAAGTGTTGTTGCCCTGAAACAAACATGATACCTGTTTGGTCGGATGACGAGTCAGCATGGGCTGCGCAGTCCCGTCGGCTCGACCCACAGTGATGCCATGTAAGCACCTATGCTACACGCACCCCATGCAGGGCAGGACGCATGTGCTCGAGGCGTGCAGGGAGTTCGTTGGCAGGCTGTCGCTGGAGGGGCAAGCTGCGGCAACGCGGATTTCAACCATCAAGACATGCAGCCTATGGGGCAGAGTATGGGCTTCTGCCCCGCAGAAGCTTGGCGCTGAGCACGGTCATGTGAGAGGCACAAGCTGAAGCAGCAGCAGCAGGCCGGCGGAGTGCAAGCCTGACGGCACGGGACAGAGGTTTACCTCGTCCGGTACATCCATGTAGTCTGTCACCGCGACGTTGTTTGCAGTGAAATGTTGCTTCTGGATGAACTTGTCTTGGATGGTTCGTAGTGTCGCTGGCGTTGGCTGGATCTCAACGCCGAGCTCTTGCTGCACCTCTTGCAGCGCATCCACGTTTATGTGTTCGATCTCAACGGTCAACACGTCGATCTTGTGCTCTTGGACAAAAGACTTGATGGCTTTGGCATCCGTGAAGCTGCCAACGGTCTGAGCTGAAGCCACAGCCGCAGGTGCAGGCGCAGCTGGATCCAGGGAGCTGATTCGTACGCCAAGATTGCCCTGAATGACAGGCGAGGTGTGTCTGCGATGTGGCATCTGTGCTGCACCACTGTAATACGGCACAAGGTCCTTTGCTGATTTAGTATCGCATGAAAGTATGCATTGCCATTAATCGCACCTCTGTGTTCTACCACCTTGGGGAGCATACATCTGTAACGTATCTCGCTGTTGATTTAGTATGGCATGAAACGACAGTGGAAGAAATGCAGTAGTGGTAGACTTGCATGTATTAGTGCAACATGGCCTAGATTCTCAGTGTCAGGCCCACTGGCACACGGGCCAAGTCTGAGTGTCACTGGCTGGAGGTCGGGCAACTCACCGCTGCAATGGCAAGCATTCGTCCCAGCTGACCTCCTCCAAGCACTCCCACGCTCACATCCCGGGGCCGCCCGTCAGCTATCTGGACGGGCGACACACCACTTTCTTCGTCGGCTGCTGCCATGCATACCAGCCTCTCGCGCATCTTCAAGCGCTGGGGAGCGGCAGCTGAGCTTGTAGCTGGGCCTGTGTGCCGACCCAGCTCCTGCAGTTGTCAAATTTGGCTTAAATATACACGCTGTCATCGAACTAGACTAGATTTACTGACAGCCATGAAAGCCAGGCGATTACCGATCTGAGTATGTGCTAGACTGCACACATGCACAACACTTGTGTGTGCGAACTTGCAAAGAATGCCCATGCGGAGTCCACACGATAAAACGCCGGCACTACAGACAATAGCTTTGAGGTTTCATATCGTAGGCGCATACCGATAGCAAGAGTTCGCCCCGCCGTGAACATGTGCGTTGACAAGGCCGCCTATCGATCGCTGCTCTGTTTGTCTTGCAGCCCCCATGAGACGTTGAAGCGGTCCAGAGATGCATCGGCCCTTCCTTGTTTTAGGTACTATACATCACTGACTGTGTGCGTGCTGACCAGAAACACGGAACACAACATCGTATTCTCACTCAGCAATTCAACGCAGGACACATACCACGGCCAGCTGCCTCGCCCTCATGAATTAAATTTGATGCCCAGACAGCACAATGCCTTGCTGAGAATGCTTTGCTGGATCCCATTCCCTGGCCACCCCTCGCCGACCAGCTGTGCTCCGCGGGCTAGCGCTAGCATGGCAGATGTCCACAAGGGTGTCGGTGGTTGTTTCTGGCTGTGCACGGTTCAGACCTTGAAGAGGTCTGAACCGTGCACAGCGACCTTCGAGGACACAGCCCATGAGCCTGCCAAAGCAGCCCACGTGCCAAAGACTGAGCAAGCATCTCCGGTGTTCACACATGAATGATTGATGCATGCCTGGTGAGGTGCGGTCTCGAAGTGCACACAGACTCAGGGCCAGAAACATGGCTGCATGTGACCGCTCTGACACAAGGGCAATCGTTTGCCTGTTGACTGCTCTGTTGCCTCGGCGCTGCTGGGTCCCGGATCTATCACTGTGTAACGCGAGGGCAATTTCTTTTCACAGTAGGCCATCAGAACATCGTTGAACAGCGATCACGCAGCTTGCAAACCAGCTCCCAACTGATGATCCCTCCCTTCTCTGCCTGCCCGGCCACACCTTCGGCACAGCCGGCCGCCACCGCCTCGGGCTTTGCGTCCACTGCCCGGTGGAGATGCCGCCGTGCAGATGCCCCAGCGAGTGCGCTAGGCGGCCAGACCATGCCATGGCCTGCAAGCAGGTCGCGAAAAACACTCAGATGCGCCACGATAACTTGCGTGATGTACTGCGCCATTGTGTTTCAGCGGCCGGCTTGAGCATCAGCTCTGAGCCGCCGTACCGCCACCTCCGGGGGGCGCGCGCGACGGGTGGCGCTGAGGGCCTGCACAGGGCAGACATGCTGGCCATCCATGTGAAGGGCGAGCATGTTATGGTTGACGTGACCATCGTACACACAGGTGTGAAGCATGTGTATCCCAGGGCGGCTGACACGCCTGGCTATACGGCCAAGCTTGCTGAGCAGGGCAAGCAGCGTGATTGGCTGGCGTATGTGGAGGCTCCGCATTATGAGTTCTTTCCTTTTGCGGTACAGTCGTATGGGCGGCTGGGCCAGAAAGTGATTGAGTATGTGAAAAGGCTTGGGGACATCGCTGCCATGTCGGGGCGGATCTCCAAGTCCATGTTTGTCATTAACACGTACAAGAAGTTGTCTTGTGCGTTGCAGAGGGGGAATGCCAACATGTATTCTCAGTCGCTGTCGGCCATTGCGCGTGTGACCGGCAAGCACTTCATGCCGGGCCTGGACGTGCCGGTGGAGCAGTTCTGAGTGTGTTGTGAGCCGTGCTGTGAGCAGCACTGGAGAGTAGCGTGTGAGAATATTTCGAGGGAACTTTAGCGCAATACAGAAGCTGCTGTGTTTCTGCCTGTATACGGCGCTCGGCCATGGTGAATGTTTTTTGGATGCATTGCCATGAATCGTGCCTCTGTGTTATACCACCTTGTGGAGCATACATCTGTAACGTATCTTACTGATGATCCCAGTGAGTAGTCCACCCACAAAAAGGCAGGCTTGGGCCACATGGGGGCCACATGGCAGTAATGCCTACATGCAGCAGCCACAGGTGGCCACAGCTAGAGGCACAGCGCCTGCTCCATGGGCGGGCATGGTTAACACACGGCGCCTGTGGCACAGCGATAAGCGCCTGATGGGCGAGCACGGCGACAGGTCAGCCAGCGCTGCCAGCACAGCAGCGGAACCAGGCCGTAGCTCCCATGACCACTACCACTCTGTGGAGCATACCTCTGTCGATTCTCACACCTCAACCAGCACGACCGACAACAACACATGACCCCACCTCCCCAGGCTGAACGGTTCTGCTATACGAGGCCGCGCCCCCCCCCGCTGGCACTCCTCACACGCCCTTGCTCAACAATCAGCCACACCGCGCCTCTGCTGAATGCCGTGTATTTTGTTGGCCACCGGATTGATTATGCGGCAGTGACCGCTGCAACCGGATGCACACGCATGCGCTGCTGCGCAGCATGCGGCTACGCGTGGAAGACGAGGTACGTGCACAGCATGCGGCTACGCGCGGAAGACGAGGTACGTGCGGTGCATGCGGCTGGCGATGCGCGCCTGACGCGCCGCGGTGCCGGCGGCGGCCATGTCGAGGAGGTCGGCGTCGAGGTTCTTCCACTCCGCCGCCCACGTCGCCGTGTCCCCCGCGCCGGTGAGGCTGCGTGTTGAGAGCGCGTAAACCCGCTCCGCCGTCGCGCGCAGCTTCGCCACGTCGACCAGGATCACGCCGCGCCGGTGCTGCAGCGCATGCAGCGCAGCGGACTGCTCGCTGGACAGCGCAGCGCCGTCGGCGGCGCCGTGGCTGCCGGCGGTGGAGGGGCCGTGAGAGACAGTGGCCGTGTCGAGGCCGCTCAGGGCCGGGCTCTCCTCGATGCTGACAGCCATGTCAATCGCCTGCATGCACGTGTGCATCACACATGGGAGGGTCACGGCAGGGGTGTCTGTTGCGCTGCGTGCTGGCGCCCAGAGGTGCTGCTGATGCTGCGCTCTATCTCCGTGTGCCACTCATGGAGCACTGCAAAGTTGGGCCACCGGCCTGAGGCAGCCACCCTCCCGCCGCCAGCAAAGAGCGCAGGGTGGCTGGATGAGGTCTAGACTACCCCACACTTGCAAATGAATGAACCGCTGATGATTTCTCTCAAGAGCGTCCACCAAAGCAGCTGTAATTGGAAATGCACAGACAAACTCAGAGATGAGGGGTTCAACGTTACCACACGGCAGTGTGGTACGGGCTGGCGAGGAAAATGCCAGGGTGTTGGGGGGGGTTGCGCACGCGCTCGAGCTCGGCCATGGCGACGCGGATGGGACCGGCGGTGGTGCGAACGTTGGGGGGCGGCGGCGAGAGGAGGCGTAGGCCGGCGTAGCCGAGGGTGCCGGCGACGACGATGGCGGGGAAGGCGGCCGTCACGGCGAGCGTGAGCTCGTTGGACTTCATGATCTTGTCCAGCTCGATCATCGCCGCCTCCGTGTCCGTCTTCATCTTGTGCACCTGCACGCCTCGGCCCCTGACAGCGCCGCGGCACTCCCCCGCCCACGCTCACGCCAGACGCTCTTGCACCAGCGCGATGGACGGCCTGATGCGCAGGCGGTCGTGCGCACAGCCACAGTGGGCTGCTGGCAGAACATATGCATGGCGTGTCACGTGTGATCAATTGTCAGGGGGGTGCACCTGGATGAGGAGGGAGCGGGGCAGCGTGCCGGTGACGGCGTTGCGGATGGGGTGCTTGAGCTCCTGCTCATAGTGGCTCAGCAGCACGCCCATGGGGGAGTCCTCACCGTCGGCGCGGAAGCCGGCGCGCGTGACATCAGCCTCAAAGTCGGCGAGCATGCGGGTCAGGGAGCGCTTGCCGGCCTCAAAGTCGTCGCGCGTGCTGTCGCTGTACGCTGCGCGCGCTGTGAATGTGTCAAAGAACTCCTCGCGCACGTTTGTCAGTGGGCGGATGACGTTGTCTCTGCATGGCGCATGGCGGTCACGTGGTTGGGCCGGGCCGGCGTTTGGCGGCAAGTGGTGATCATCGCACACTTGCGCCGCTGTCTGGATGGCCAGCAGACACACAAAAACGTGACGGCTTTTTCTCTGTTGATAAGCCTTCCGGTACACCGCACCATGCTCCACCAGAGGCACACGCATGATGCTGTGAGTCGCTGCACCAGCTTGCACTGGCGCCGCTATGCAAGCTGTAGGCTACATTTCAGGCCGGCACTGACAGCAGTGGTGGCAATGCTCCCGGCGTCCCTGCTGCGTTCAACTCGCCGGTGGGCAGCTGAACCTGTGAGTAGCACGCCAACCCGGAAAGCACACGCTGGAGCCTGCATCCCGTGTCCGCCTGCCGCACCTGCCGATGCAGGTTGCAGCTTGGGGGGGGTGGAGCCGCACCTGAAGCCGCGCACGGTGGCCATGTAGCCATGCGACACCCAGTTGCGGAGGTTGTCGCTGCCGTTGAGGCGCGAGTTGACGTACAGGAAGCGCGCCGCGGCGCACACGGCGAGCGTGTTGAGGGAGTACGCCAGCCAGTGCCGCTGCACGCGGTTCGGCGAGCGCGCAAACGGCGGCATGTGCACGACACCAGAGGCCTCCGCGTCCGCCGCCGCCGTCGCGTGCCGGACACCGGCGACGGGGTCCCCGGCCCAGCCGAGGCGCAGGGAGGCCGCGTGCAGGGTTTCGAGGACGCGGGTGAGGGTGGCGTCGGCGTGCGCGAGCTGGCCGGGCACCTCGTACACGGAGTCGAGGCAGAGCGGCGGGATCGGCGTGATGGGGATGTTGTCCGGCGCCATGAGCACGGGCTTTGTGCTCACGCGCACGTTGATCACCCTGCAGCGCGCTGCCGAACCTGACAAGCAGCCGCACGGGCGCCGGCTTGAGCAGTGGCAAAGGTTTTGCCACGGCGCAGTGGACTCCGCAGAGTTGTGTGTCTGATGGCACAGACAAAACAGGTACACGTGGAGTGTGCACCGGTGGCCACGTGGACTGGTCTGCTCAAGCATACCGCATTCGGGCGATCACAATACCAGCAGTGGACACGCTGAACCCACGCCACAGCAGCACAGTGTTCAGCATGAATCAGACACACAGGTAGAAGCAGCTGCGACTACCTAAATCATCACAGGCCTAGCCAGTGGGCAGTTCGGTTGGCATGAATATGTCCAGGCATCCAGACTCTGATTGCCAGACGCAGTCTCACACAGGCCCATCGTGCATGCATGGTACCACACCCCCATGTTGTTTCAAAAAACGCCTGCACATGCAACGCCTGCGAGAGAACGGGGCCTGCACAGCCGTGAACAGGTGCCACGCCCCGTAGAAATGCACGAAGTACGGTGCCGTACCCCTCTTGCTGTGCGTCTAGCTGCCGTTGCAGGTCCTCCAGGGCGCCCACCGACGCCAGCAGCTCCTCGGCAAAGGCCGCGGCCACGGCAGCGACGGTGCGCGCCGTGCTGCCATCGACGCGCTCTGCCGGCCCGAGGCCGCCGGCGGCCGCGCCCTCCTCCATGTCGGGCGTGATTCGCAGCGGAACTGACACGCGGTGGAGCCGCGCCAGCACGGCGCACAGGATGTGGTGCATCGTTCGCAGCGTGACGACCTGAAGCAACACGCAGAGTCAGACCTGGCCGCTGCTCTACATCCACACCCCTCTCGCATGCAAGTGTTGCGCGTGTTGGGCCATGCACAGCGCTTCAAGTCCGCGGATTGGTGGACATGCGTCCCGACCAATGGGGTTGCCCGCTGCCATGTCTCTGAGGTCCGTTGCAGGGACGGACCACTTGCTGTCGGATCGACAGCAGAGAGACAAACGATGTGGCAGTTACCATATCGTGCCACTCCTTTGCAGCAGGTCCAAACACGAGGGAGACTGTCATTCCGGGATTCACCTGATCGCACATCCATGGGGATGTTGTGAACCCCTTAGCAGATGCTGTTAATGCAAGTTTCACACTGGTCATGTTCCAAGGACGCCGTCATACTGACAAGGGCTGGCTCAAACACACCAGTGAATGGGAATGACACCTCGTACTCCATGGCAGACGGCCCTCATGACTTGCGTGGCCGAGAAGGGCATGGATATTACCGAATTAGCAATCAGATCAGCTCATGCATGGTCTGAGGCAGACACCACACCCGCTGTTCGATGCGGTGCGAGGCCTGCAGCTGAATGTCGGTGCCAGCCAGACCAGTTGCCGTCTTGAAAGCCTTCACCATGGCACGCACAAAGCGGATGGGGCCCTGGCCAAACGCCATGAAGGCCTCGTTGTTTCCTGCATGGCTTTGTCGAGGCATTCAGTGCTGCTGCTTGCGTCGCAGTGGCCAAACGCTGCTACAGATGGCGAGCTGAGGTTGTCCTGGGCCGCACGGGACCACCCTATACCGCACGAATGCCCAGCAGATCGTAGACGATGCAGTTCCTGACACCACAATGGATGACAACGATCACTTCAAGGGGCCCTGAGCGCTTCAACAAAGCAGTGGCACAGAGAGTGCCAGCCTGGGCAGCGACCGCTCCAAATTGTACAAGTCAAGACTACATGACAGCATTGATGTCAAACAAGAGCTGGAATCAGACGGATCTTTGCAATTGAGCGGGACCCACCTGATTTGAGACGTTTTTGCCAAAAGTTCATGTGCACTTCAACTGCTCTGATGTCCATCAAGAGCCTGTCGCTCAGGTATTGAGCAGTAAGGACACACCGCAGCCATACGTCCACAACTTTCTCTGGGTCGTCGTAGCCCTACATGTTGCAGCAAGACTGAATTCCAGGCGCGACAAGCGTCAATTCAGGTCCTGCCCTGATGCTCCTGCATTTGGCTGCTTTCATACACAGGCGATTCTTGGCATGACGGAGATGTACCACAGAGACGCGTGATGCCTCAGGTGATAGGCAAATACATGGTGCTGGGCCAAAATCCAGTGCGTGCGCTCGCGGAGCATCAGATGCGCTTGCGCATCATCGGGTCGCCAATGCCATGGTACAGGAACACACCGTGTCATCATGCGTGGCTTGCTCTATCGCAAAATAGAGAGAGCTAAGCTGGCTGTACTCTATCACTGGCAGGGTGAAGTCGCGCTTGGGACGGTACCGCCTTCTTCCCACGGCTCTGAACGAGAATGCTCTCCCAACTCTCGTGTACAGCCTTCGCCCAACAACGTGTATGGGTGAGAGCACAGCCCCGACTAGATCGATGAGAAACATTCTGATGTGGATGCAAAAGATGTCTTATGTGGCGGAGGATGTCCTCATCGACAAGCTAACAAGGACACGCGGAGCAGCCGATACTGTTTATGCTGCCCACGCAGCTTACCATTCATCACGCTCATGTCACACACACGAGCGCTGTACTGCCAAAAGCAGCGTACAGTGATGTACTATGCATGTGTCCCTCTCGAAACAGACGGTCTCCAGCGCGCAGGACGCACTGAAATCACGACTTCTCTGGCAGGTAAAAAGACACCAGCCTGCCCAGGGCCGACCACAAAATGGCAACGGCTACTTGCTACTGGATTTTGGTGCGCAAGTGCCTGGACCAGGCTCGATTGCCCTGAAACGTCGGGGGCATTCAGCCCCCGAAGTTTCGAGGGTTCACACGTGTCGAAGGACACAGTGTAGCTACATGTAGATCTGTGGGGCAAACCAGGATGTGGAACGAGGAAGCCACAAGCAGGAGTGCCATGCATCACATTCTTCAAAGACCGTCGGGATTGTAACGATTAAGTTAAAGTTAGAAGCCACGCGTATAAGACTGCATGTCCTGACAACGTCGCCTTGTTGAGCGCGACCGTCGTGACAAGCCGAAAGCCTCACAATTGCGTCTTCAGGTGGTCGACACGACGATTCTGTATACCTAGCGCGTCATATAATCTGAATTCTGCCGTTTATACACGATGAGCGGCAGTGCCGGGGATGTGGCTGCACTTGATCGCATCGCCACGCGCGTTGCCTTGACCAAAGAAGAAGATCTTGAGACGGTAAGAAGCCATTTTCCTGCAAAATTTTGTCTCGTCGCAACAGGACCATCAGTCGGGCTGCGCATGCTCGCATGATCAGATTGCCGTAGTGCTCGGTCGGCGAAGTAGTGCTGGCGGGCTTTTCAATCGGATCTTGCCCATCAAAGGTCCAGTCATGATGTGCAGTTGGTTGGCAAGCTTATATGCCCTGTAATTCTGAAGCTAAGCACCGACGACAATGAAGTCAAAGCGAAGGTCACACAACTGATCAGTGTCATCAATCAAAGGGTCAAAGCAGCACCAGAGCTGAAGCTGCCAACCTCAGGACTGTTAAAAGTCTACAGAGATCATCATCAAAGCCCCTTGGTGGCCAATATTGCCCTAATGCAGCTGGTGATTGCCATTCAGCGGTCGTCGACGACTGATCTACGGGAATTGGTACGCATCGCCGAGGTGTCACGACTTGATTCCAGCTAGCTTTTCTCAGACCTGTCAGTTTGGAAGAGAATGAGTCTCACCAGGTGCGATGTTTCCTGGGCTGCCTGGAGCTGACAACGAAGTCACCTTCGAACTCACAAGAATTGGGTCGGCTGGTCCCTGCTATGGACCGCAAGGCATGTTTTGCAGGTCAATCCTCTCGTCACCGGCGTCTCCCAGGCAGATGGCAAGCATAAGCGAGATCTACTGCATTTGGCTTTCTTTGCAATAACCACGTTTGAGGGAGGGCTCAATGATCTGTCAACACAGGAAAAGTTGAGGGCAGCCTTACCCTTCCTGACGACAGCGGTACGCAGCCTGTCGATTTCAACACATGCCGATCCAAAGCCTTGTGCATGGGTGCTTGTTAGCTACGGTCCCCGAGCCGTTTCGTGTGCGCCTGTGCTGCCACAGGAGCAGCACTGCTACACGCAGCTTGTCCAGTTGCAGCGTGTTTCGTTTCCTCGTCAGCCCTGGTGCATGTTCAGCATTTTCGGCTGCTTGCTGGACGGTCTGCATCACATGCTGTTCAGTGAGACCTCTGCAGAAAAGCTCAAAGTACACCTACGCACCAGATCTGCATCCCTCAGTTTGCTTAGGCTTGTTGTTGAGTTCCTGATCACCTAAGTGACTGGTCTTTCTGCCTGACGACTGCAAACTGTACAGAACCAGAAACGCTCTCCTTGCTACCCATCGCTCGTGCTGGAGCGGCTGCTGTGGCTGGTGATCCAGTCTTGCATCCCGCTTGGTCGGTTGGCATCTACCAGGATCGGCTGCCTGTGTCATCATGGTGTAGACTGGCACACTGACATGCAGGCTGACCGCCGCGAGCTCCTGGACTTTGGCCTCAAGTTGATGTTGTACCGAGCCCCTCGCCGGCAGGAACCTGCAAATCTACTTCAAGCCAGCCGCTTTCCGGGAGCTGCACAACGGGGGCTCGGGCCGCTCACAGCTCCAGTCCCTGTCCCTGCAGGCGCCTCCGCAGGCACTGGCCCCAGCCTGCTGCCTGCGTCCCACCTGCACGAAGCTGCCATGGCCCAGCTGGGAGCGTTTGCAGCGGGTGGAGCCATGCTCGGTGAAGCCGGTGCAGATGCTGCTGAGATGGACGTCGATGAAGGGGAAAGTGCCCCCGTGGCTACCGGCGGCCCTGGCGCCGGTGGTGGCATGGTCGGGCCTGTTGCGCCGGGGCTGAGCAGCAACGACGTGGCTGACGTGTCTCAGGTATGCAGCAGCTGCAGGCCGCAGACCTGGCGTCTTTGAACCACCGTGCAGTGTATGTTTGCTCGATTGATCGATCTTATACCATCTTGTGTACTGTATGATGGCATCACTGGTCAGGTACACAGAGCAGGAACATCACATCCTTGTTCAGGCGTTCCCTGTTGCACACGCGGCGCATCTTGCATGAAATGTCATGCGCTTTCTAGTGTTTACCGGCCTTACACTGCATCGCGATCAGTGGCCTGTGGCACACCACCCGCACAGCTGTGCGTGCTCACGCTGCTTCCTGCACGGCGGACCTGGTACAGCTCTGTGCTGTTGATGTTGAACTGCGCGTGATGCGCGCATGTGCTGTTGATGTTGAACTGCGCGTGATGCGCGCATGTGCTGTTGATGTTGAACTGCGCGTGATGCGCGCATGTGCTGTTGATGTTGAACTGCGCGTGATGCGCGCATGTGCTGTGCAGGTTCCGTCCGGGCTGCCTCTAGATGCGGCCAGCCTGGACAAGCGGCGCCTGGGACTCCTGAAGCTGGTGAATGCGGCAGAGGACTTTGAAGCACAGGAAGTGGCACTGGTGGCGCTGGCCGCAAGCTGCTGCCCCGACGAGCAGGTACGGCGCTGCTCAGCACCACACCCCCCTCAAGGCACAGCCGAGGCCTTTGGTGTTACCCGAGCCCGCCGGCCTCTTGTGACTGGCCATCGTCACTACACGCAGCACACAGATCTGTGCGTGTCACCGTGCTCAAAACACACCGCCTCATGGCTGCATTACGAGCAGTTGTGAGCAGTCAGCCTGACCGTCAACTGCAGTCCGCTCGTCTCTCGAGGGACGATCGGACCTGCAGCTGCACGCGCAAGTGGAAGTCATTGGCGAGTCACCGACACTTGCTGGTGGAATTGCGCCTGAACAGGGCGGTATGTACTCTTACATCGAGGGGCTCCGATCCAGTGCACCAAGCGAATGTACAACTAGATTCTACACTCACATGCTACCCAGCAGATGCGAGCCAGGGCGGTATGTATGCACGCAGAGGGGGCGGTGCGCACGCAGAGGGCGGTATGTATGCATGTGCAGCATTGCATTGTGAAACGGCGGGTGATGCGCGGGTGTGCAGGTGTCGCGGACGGCAGACACGGTGCTGCAGAGGCGGTGCACGCTCGACGGCATCAAGCCGAGCATCGATCTGGAGGACGAGGCGCTGCTGACGCGGTTCTTTGAGCTCATTGCGGGCTCTGGCCAGGACGTCGCCCCAACGCGCAAGCGGCCCGTGGCCGAGGCGGCGCTGCGCATGCGGCTGCTGCGCATCTGCTGTAAGTCGGTCAAGGCCGCAAACATGATGCCCCGCACGCTGGAGGTGCGTGGACCCGGCGTGCTGTGCCTCACGTGCTGTGCCTCTCTTCGGTGGCCTGCCTCGTTGTGACGTCGTGGCGCAGTGCAGGCGCTTGTTGCGCGCTATGGCAGCGTCCATTCTCGTGGTGGATGTTCCCCGTAGCGGTATCTGTTGTTTGTCGCATAGAATTGAGCTGTGCGGGCAATGCAGTGTCGGTGACTCTGCGCACCCCGACAGGCCTCTCGCCTTGTGGCACACGCTCGCTTTGGCACCTGACACCCCCAGGAGGGGGGTCGGGAGGGGGGGGGGGGGCTGTCACAGCCGCACTACGCTTGGGCAGCAACGCGGCATGTGCTTGTGCAGGCCATCATTGCGGGGCTGGAGCGGACGCGGGTGGCGTCGGTCAAGCTGGCCACGTGTGAGTTTGTGGTGTGGGTGCTGCGACACGCTGACGACGCTGCGATGGCTTCCATGGCCAAGCCGGCCTTCGACCGCGTCATCGGCTCTCTCAGCATGATGGACCCCTCGGACTCAGGGCCGTCGATGCAGCTGCGGGGCTTCCTGTACCAGGCCGTGGGAGAGCTCGCGCAGGTGCCGCCTCCCGTTCAAGCGCACTTCAGCCGACAGGGCTCGCTCTGGGGAGCCTCCCATGTACATTCGCACATGCTTCAGAGAACCCATCGCTGCTCCGCCGTATAGCCTGTTCCTGGGGCTGCGCCCGCCTTGTGGTTCGTTATCACAACTGTCTGCCTCAACAGGCAATGCTGGTATGTGACGCTTTCTGCGTTTGCGGCAGTGATGTTTGCCACTCAGAGAGACAGACACACAGGGGCATGCAAGCGGGCTCTTGAGAGTAGGCACCTGCTCCTCCGGTGGGGGATTGCACGCCACAGCTACTGCCTGTGTGCTACCCCTGAATGCTGCAATGCCTGCATTGGCTCAGCCTTCCGCATGAAAATTCGTCTGTCACATCGTTTCTCTGTATGCTCAAGCCACAATGGGGCCGAGTAAGTTGTGATCGGACACATGCGACTGGGTAGGTGTCCCCCACACAGCTGACGGAATGTGCAGGCCCTCGAACTGTGCAAATGGGGGTTGGGTCTCTGGACTCGAATGGGCCCGTGTGCTTGCCACGGCTTGCTGCGTGTCTGGGGGCACTGCTGGTGCTGCTCTCTGCAGACATGTCAACTTTGATGTACCGTATGACACCTCTGACGTACCTTGGTGTGTGCAGCGCGCTCCTGAGGTCTTCCACAACGACGTGGAGATCGCGGGCAGTTTCTTCCAGGCCCTGGCAGCCGAGCCCGACGGCATTCGCGCCACTGTTCAAGAAGCGATCAACCGCCTCGCAGCTGCATACAAGGGTCTTTCAGAAGGGTCCAAGTTGGCTCGGGGACTGCGTGCGATGCTTGAGGCGCAGGCGCGGAGCCAGTCAGAGAGCGTGCGCGGATGCGCGCTCAACTGGGCAATAGAGGTGTTTCCGTTTGATAACGCGTTTGCACGCATGATGTGCATGCGGTTGGCATCAGATCCACGCCCTGGGGTGCGCATTCCTCTGTCCCTGCACTGTGCAGCATGCATGCACGCGGAAGCATCCCTCCAATGGCATCAATGTGCCTCCTGCTTGTCCTCCGTCTCTGCAATCGGCAGCTGGTCTTTCCCACCTCGCCCCCACAGTTTTGGAGAAACTGTGAGTTGCCAGGTGAAACCTGCACACGGACTCGGCGCATGTGCCTCGTATGCACTGCAGACCACGCACTGTATCATGCAGTAGCTGAGCTCCAGGTAGCTTCGCTCCCGAGATCTGCCACGTTGGCAGCAGGTGCTACTGTGGCATTCAACCATCGTGCGCGGGCTGCAGATACGAGCAGCAGCCCAGAAGGGCTTGAAGATGTCTGAAGGCAGCTCCGCCGGCAAGCGCGCTGCTGGCACGGACGCCGGCCTGGGCGCCAGACACCCGTCCTTCTCCCAGATGCTTGCAGCAGTGCGGTCCCAGTACAAGCCGCTGCGTGTGTCGCCTGCCCGCAGCACACTCGCAGCCCCCGTCGAGACCCTCTCGGCCATCCTCACATTCCTTGACGCCTGCCATGCACGCGAGCTCTCAGCGGCATCTGCGTCTCAAGGGGGCACGGCGAAGGCGTCGCGGAAGGTGTTGGAGGGTGCTGCAGAAGATGCGGACATGGACGGCGGTCGAGAGCAAGGGGATGGGGCGCAGGAGGACGCTGACGACGATGAAGATGCGGGAATGGACGTGGACGGAGAGGCCGGCGCGACGCAGAATGGGCCCGATGTGGCGCAGGCCCCGGAGGCGGCAGCGGCAGGGGCCGGCAGGCTGCTGTATGGGGGCCCGGAGCACCTCGTGCTGCTGGAGCACGCCCTCGTCAGGTGTGCCTCCTGGCTGTGTGCATGTCGCTGTATGTATGTCGCGATTTTGATCACAGCCTGGGGGTCAGTGCGCGACAGATCAACACGTTAGGTAGCATGCTGTGACACTGAGATGGCTGCCTGTATGGCCAGGTTCTGGTTCAACATGTTGAAGCAGGAACACGGGGGTATATACGCAAGGTTTGCGCCACCTGCTCAGCTTGCGGTCGTGATCCAGCGCCGCCAGCAACGGCTGTCACGCACGTGCAGGGAGGCGCCCACTGAGCTGCAGCTCATCGCGCTCACCCAGCTGCTTGCAGTCGCGCACGTCGACCCCGCCGCGCCCGCTGCGCACGTGCGGACGCGCCTGCCGTGGCTGCGCGCCTTCCTCTCGCACGTCAACGCCGACGTGCGGCTCGCGGCCGGCCGCCTGCTCGGCTCGATCACCGCCGCCCTCCCGCGCGAAACCACCCTGCAGCTCCTGTCCGACCTGGTCCAGCGGCTGCCTGGGGGAGGCGTCGGCGCCGATGCCGCCGCAACCACGGCCGCCGCCAATGGCCCGGCAATGACTGGTCTTTCTGCCGCCAATGGCCCGACAATGGCACGTGCCGATGCCGCCGCGACCACGGCCGCCGCCACCAACCCTGCCAAACCCAGCGCTGCCGCTAAGTTTGCCGAGACGCATGGCAGCCTCGTGGCCGCAGGTCTCGTGGCCTCAAGCCTGCACATCGCCGGCGGCGGAGGCGCAGATGGCGGGGTGAGCGGCATCCCCGAGGCCGCACAAGCTGTTGCTGCGGAGCTGTGCAATGGTGACGTCAAGGTCGCCCTGGCAGCTGTGCGCGCTCTTGGCTTCATGGCCATTGTCGGCGCGGAGACACTGCCGATTGGCGAGGTCAAGCTGCCAGACCTTTCCGCACCAGCAAAGTCTGCAGCCGGTGGTGTGTTCCTCACGTCACTCGTTGAGCGTCTCGGCGCATGCATGGCTGTACGGCGTGTGCTGTTCTGCGCTGCATCGGTACTGGGCTGGAACGGCGTGCATGACATGCATCTTGCGTGCTGGGCATGGTCCGCTGAATCGTCCTTTTGCGTGTTCTGCATACAGCACAATGATCTGAACACTTTCTGCAACGCACGGGCTGCTTGCCTTGTGCGACGTGCTAAACGATGCGGTGGAGGAGTGAATCGCCGCCCCGACACTGTGCAGGTGCCGCCCCAGCCACCATGGCGGACGTCGTGCGCAAGCTTGCCCTCCTGCTGAAGGACCCCCGCCTTGGCAGCGACACCAAGGCACGTGTGCTTATCGTGCACGCCTGTGGCCATCTGGTCACCGCCGCATCAGACGAGTCGCTCAGGACTGCACTTGTGGACATCCTGCTCGCGCAAACCCCCGCCGCGGCGCCGGAGGAACTCCACCTCGCGGTGGGTGAGGCTCTCTGCCTGGCTCTGACCGGCTGCAGCGAGACAGTGGCCAAGGCGCTTCTGTTCTCACCCGCAGCCACTCTGGCACACCTGCGCCGCAAGCGGGAGCTGCCAGACGGCCTGCCAGGTGGCAAGCCCGACGCGATCAAGTCTGCAGCGGCATCGCAAGAGCTGAAGCAGAAGATACTGTCGGGGGCAGTGGACAAGGCGACCTCAGGCACCGCAGAGGAGCGGGCCGGCGCATCAGTGTGGCTGGTGCTGCTGCTGGTGCTCTGTGGGGGTGATGCGGCAGTGGCAGAGGCGCTTCCGCGGCTGCAGGGCGCGCTCGTGGGGCTGCTGGCTGGCGACACCAGTGACCTCGTTCAGGCACGCCCCGCTGCCTCTCCCTGAGCTGCTGACTCTCTCTGAACTGTCCGGTCTCGTTTCGTGCCCATTGTGGCAAATGCTACGCTGAGCTCACTTTGGCATGCCTGAGCTTGGGGCGTGGTAACGCTCTCCAGTGCTGCTGAGTGGTAGTCGTGTGTTCTGACGTAGTGATGCCAAGCAGCCCTGCGCAGCTGGCTCAGTGCCTAGGCGAACTGCCGTTGTGTGTGCCTCATACTTGAGCTTCAAATTCCGATGCCGCTTGGAGGTGGTGAGGGGGGGGAGCGTGCGCGTGCAGGACATGGCAACACACGGGCTGGCGGCGGCGTACAGCGCCGGCAGCGACGCCACGAAGGAGCAGCTTGTCACCGCGCTTGTCGAGAAGCTGCAGATGGCCGGGCCTGCCCTCCAGGCCGCCCGCGTCGATGCTGCATCGAAGGTGCCTCCCATTATCTCTGACTGCTGTATCTGCAATGCGGCGGCCTCCCGCACGGCCACACATTTTCTCAACCCCTGCATGCATGCCGTTTGTGCACTGTTGTTTCTCCCGCGCGACGTGCAGCTACACATGGTTACCATGCGCACAAGGGTGCAGGATGGTGCTGCGAAGCCCGCCATGCCGGCTGCGGGGCAGGGCTCGCTCGCAACATACAGGGAGCTGTGCACCCTCGCCACGTCCCTCGGCAAGCCGCAGCTGCTGTACGCCCTCATCGACGTCGCCGCCGAAGCCACCCCGAGCGCTGCGCGGCGCGGTGCCGCGCTCGGCCTCCACGCGGAGTCCACGGAGGCCTCCCGGGCGCTCCTGCAGCCGCACATCGCCGCACTGCTGCCGCTGCTGTACCGCACCTCGTGCGTCCCTCCACGGCTCCCCCACCGCCCGAACCACACCACCACCCTCAGCTGCAGCCGCCTCACTCTTGCAGCCGTCCCACACTGACCAGCAAGTGACGTGATGCTGATGTTGCGGCAGGCTTGGGATGCCATGTAAGTGGCGAGACTCGATGCAGCAGAACGACCGCATGTCAGCACCATCTGAGCAGTCTGCAGTTTGCTGCGGGACATGCATCAGAGTCGCAGCTCGACACGCAATGGCATCTTACAGCCTGTGCACTCGGACAGCACAGCCAGTTGCAGGGAGAGTTGACAGCTGAGCGCCAGGTGCAGGTACGACCCCAACAGCCGGGTGTCTGACGCAATGACGCACCTGCTCGCCACCATCCTCCCGCAGCGCGCCCCCGCCCTCACCGAGCACTTTGCCGCCGTCATGAAGGAGTTGCTCGCGTCGCTCGGCGCTCGCTCCTGGCGCGCCCGCCAGGCCGCGTGCCTCGCCACCGCCGACCTGCTGCCGGGCCGCCGGTGGCCGCTGCTGCAGCCGCACTTTGCCGCGCTGTGGGACGCGGCACTGCGGGTCGCGGACGACCTCAAGGACAGCGTGCGTGTTAACGGCGAGCGCCTGCTGCGCGCGCTGGGCAACATCACCTGCAGGTGTGCAGCATGTACCACTGCATGCATTGGCCATGCCTGGCATGCAGCAGCGGCTGTGTTTGCTTCTGCCCTCGCTGCTGGGCTGCTTTGGGCACAGCCACATGCCTTGTATGTGTTGCTTGGCCCAGCAGCTGCCCCCCATCCGAGAGTGGTCATCCGCTGTGCAGGCTCGCAGACGCGCAGCAGACGCCGGCGGCAGAGGCGTCGGCGGCGCTCGCGGTGTCGCTGCCGGTGCTGGTGGACAAGGGCCTGCAGTGCCGCAGCCGCAGCGTGCGCGACGCCTCCATTTCCACCCTCGCCTCCATCGTCGCCGTGGCCGCGCCGCACGAGATTGCGGGCCAGCTGGCGCCGCTGGTCACCGCGCTGCTCGAGGCGCTGTCCTCTCTGGAGGCGTCCGCCTTTGGCATGCTAGACATGCATGCGGACCGCCTCGGCGTGGACCGCAACGCCCTGGAGGAGAAGCGCGTGCAGGTGCGGCCTCAGCACCTCAGCCTCCCTTGCTCGCATCTGGTGACCGCGAAGCCTTTCCATGCATTTCCGCAGGCTTCAGTGTCTGGCGTGCTGAGGCCCGGGTGCGGGCATGTCGCAGGTGGTCTGCAGGTGGTGCGGCCCCGTCTACTGCGCATGATCACAGCGTAGGGCTCGTGGTGCAGGCGGCGAGCAAGACACCGACCCATGGCGCGCTTGACACGTGCGCGAGGCTCGTGGACGAGAAGAGCGTCAACGATGTGGCCGCAGCGCTCGCCCGCCTTGTTCGGCAAGGTGCGCGCCCGCTCCCATCACTCGCTCGACGGCCAGGCCGCTGGCTGACAGGCACCCCTCTGTTGCACGTGGCTTGCAACTGCGTTTCGCTGCAGTCACTGCCGCACAGGCGAATACCCGCTGCGCATGTCGAGTGCAGCCCTGTGGCGGCGTGCCGCGCATGCATGCAGCGGGCCCATCATGCCTTCACGGTCTACGCCGGTGCCGCAGGTGTGGGAGTGAACACTCGCACCGGCACAGCACGCTTCATGGTGGCGCTCACACTGCGCCTGCCTGCTGCCACGCTGCAGAAGCCGACAGGGGAGCTCCTCAAGGCGCTGCTGCCTGCTGTGCGTGCTGAGCGCTCTGGCGTCACGCAGCGTGCCTTTGCTAGCGCCATTGGCGCCTTGTCCAAGAGTGCCAGCGGCAAGCGTCTGGACTGGCTGGTCGGGGAGGCCTCCGGCATGCTTGGTAATGCAGGTGCGAGGCTGCCAATGAGGCATCTGCATGAGACGCTGCATCTGCCAGAAGCCGCCCTCAGCCGCAGCCTCTTGACCATGCTTGTGTCAATATGCCTGCGTATGTTGGCATTCCGGTGGAGCGGCATGATGGCCGAGCAACCGCATACACAGCTGGGCTGCAGCCTTGGCAACGCTGCCAGTGCTCCTTGCACATGGGCCAGGTACATGCCTATACGTGTGAGACGATGTGATGATCATTTCCACCCTGGAATTGATCCGTGACCAGCCCGCGTGTGAGATGGTGCTCGGGCGGTTTTCCTGCGCTGGCTACATGTGACACATGCGACGCTGATGCAGAAGACGACGACGCGCGCAAGGCGGGTGGCCTGGTGCTGCAGCAAGTCTGCCGCTGCGCCGCGCAGCGCCTCCATGCCGCTGCCACCGCCGCCCTGCTACCTCTCGCCCTCCGCAGCCGCTACGATCCGGACACCGCGGTCGCCGCCGCTGCGGCCGATATCATGACCGAGCTCGGCGCCAGCGCGGCCACTGTGCTGCGCAACGCCTCCGCCGCTGCCGCCGCGCCGGTCGTGGCGGACCTCGGCCCCGAAGCCACGCGCGCGCGCCGCGCGGCGGCGGCGGCGGCAGCCACCGGCTTTGCCACCGACGGCGGAGCCGCGCTGGCCCCCCCGTCCGCTGCGGCGCTGGCCGCGGCGCTGGTGGCTGCGCTGCAGGGCCGGGCATGGACGGGCAAGGAGGCCGTGCCTGCTGCCCTTGCTGCGGTGGCGTCCGCAGTCCCAGCAGCATTCACAGCAGCACCACTGCCGCGACCGGATCCGCCCGTGCCGGGTGGCGCACCTGCGCCGGATGATGGGGCCATCGTGAGGGCGCTGGTGGCGGCGGCAGTCAAGCCTGGGGGGCGGGAGGCGGCAGAAGCTGCTGCGGAGGCTCTGGTCAAGGTGCTACACACATTCAAGGACCGCGACCACATCGCGCGGCTGGAGGCGGTCCTGAAGAGCCTGGAAGGGCAGCTGCAGCGCGAGAAAGGGCAAACAGATGAAGGTGTGCCAGCTGCTGCAGTTGCAGTGCCTCTGCTGCACGGCAAAGCACTGAGGTTCTGTGGGTGTGCCAGCTGTACATGTCTGTTGCATTCCTCCTGGGAGACAGGACAGCGAGTGCTGCTGGTCGCTCTGTGTGCTTGCGAGAGTTGCTGGGAACAGGAGCCCCGTGCACGCCCCGTGCCGCTCCAGGGCTCCTCGCCACAGAAGCAGCTGCAATGTCTGCTCTGTACGCAGCTGTGAATGCAAGCGCGACCTGCACAGTGTCGTGCAGGGGCGATGGAGGACGACGCGCCAGCGTCTCTGCCCATGCTGGCGTGCCTGTCCGTCGCGACCGCGGCGCTCACACACAGTCCGCCAGGCGACACCACCACCGCCTTTGCCAGCCGCCTCGCACCTCTCTGCCGCGCATGCCTGAGCTCCGTGCGGCCGTGGAAGCTGCGCCTGCAGGCTGCGCTGGCGTGTGAGGCAATGCTCCGCATGCTAACGCACCTGCTCGGCGCCGGGCAGGGCGGGAAGAGTGTGACGCCGGCTGGCAGTGCTGCCGAAGCACGGAGAGCCCTTCTGGGCACGGCGGACGGCGATGCAAGCGTGCTGATGGCATGCATTGAGCTCAAGTCCGAGAAAGTGGCACAGGTGTGCCCTTGAGCTGTTGATCGCGACTCTGGCCCGTTTCTTCGTCTTGGTGTGTGCATGCTGTGTTTGCAGGAGTTGCACCGCAGGCTGGAGCGTGGTGCAGCGCCTGATCAAAGCTGCATGCGTTTGCGTGCAAGCGCATCATGCTTGGGCGTGGATTCAGCATTGCCCGTTTGCTGACACCAGGCATGATCGATTGGCGGGAGTTCGTCCGCACACAGTAGCATACTGAGGTTGAGGTCCATGCTGCTCTGTTTGGCACTGCCACAGCTGTGAAACAGTAGTAATGCATCAGCACGCAGCCAACCTGTTCGAGTAGTGGGGCAATGGCGTTTGTCTGCTGCATCTCGACAAGCTGTCACAGCGTCGAGTTGGTTTGCTGAGATGTCACCAAGTAGCATCGTTGTGCATTCGCTGCATCGCAACACCGCACTGTGCTTGCAGGTGCGTGCCGCATGCGTGGCCTGCGTGCAAGCGGCGACACCGCTACTCAACCCAAACACTGACACCACATTGATACCTGCGCTGACGTCGGTCCTGGTGGACATGGGCTCTGGAGACAAGGATCCAGCAATCAAGACACAGGCGGCCAAGCTTCTGAAGGGAGATCCATACAGTGAAATGGTCGGCGGTGCGATGGAGCAGTAGGTGCCAATCATATCTATGCATGAAGTTTCCAAACAGACAAGTGTAAATTCCAACTGTCGATGTGTCTCAGCAAACTTGTAGTTACTGACCGACCTCAGCAAACTTGTTGTTTACTGAAAGGCATCTGTTGCCATGGCCAACATCATGAACCGCATTACATTGGTGTGCATGGTTCAAAGTGTGAACGATCAACTGCGTTCTACACAATGGCTCTAGGGCTCTTTGTTTTTTCACCCTCCATCGTTCTGCGTGTTTGTCCAACCAAACTGATAACATCCTACCCGTCATAGTCATACCAGCAGCCCCTCGGCTTCCAGGTCCCCCTGTCCATAAATCTGTCCATCCAATCGTGGAAGTGGTGGCAGTTTCCTACTCCCAAATCTCCCTTGCATTTCCAATCTGGTTTCTATGGCCCACGATTTCATAACGGGGCTCCATAGCTGCCCTACCGTTTCCTGTCTAAACCCCAGTAGGTTGGCGACGAGTAGACACGACATAATCCTAATGTAACGTAAGACCCAAGTATGCAATTGGAGTCCCTTGGGTGCCTCCTCAGTGAGGCACACCTCCAGTCCCGGTCCCGCGTCCTGTGCTGCTAGCATGAGCCAGGACAGTGCAACTACACGTGCCCCAGACTGCATATTCGGGACATGGACCTTGCCATCGGCCAGTATGCCCACGGCAAAGAAACTCCTGCGGGAGTCCCTCCTGTTTGGAACCCTCAGGTTCCAGTTGGCGTTCCAGCCCAGGTCGAGCAGTTGCACACAACCACGCCCATCATCGGCGCCATGACCAAACAGTACCATGCAAAAAGCGCCCACCACACACCACAACCATCACATGTGCCGAAGCAACTCACCTGTACACCAAGGCCCAAAAAATTCCCCATCGCCCGCTTGCTCCCACTTCTCAGCGCACCGATGATGTTGTAGACTCGGGCATATCCCTTGAACCGGCCAAAGTTGCACCGAGTACTCATCTTGCTGAACATGTCTGGTGGCATGCCGTATCGTTGCAAGACGGCGAGCTGGGCAGCGCCGTTGCCGTTTTGAGCGCGTGCGAGGTCGAGCAGGCAGTGCACAGTCCCGATTACTGCCTCTCTGCGGGCAGCGGGCAGTTGCGCAATGGCCTCCGCCACGCTGCCGTTGTCCGCCATGATTAGCGGGCCGGCCTTCGGCCACATCAACGCAGCGTCAATGCTGCACTCCACCAAGGCCTGCTCTCGCGGCCCCTGCAACATGGCGCTGCCGACACAGACGCTCCCCTGCGGCTCGTGCGACGGGCCTGCACATCCCCACACCCCTGTTTTGCTTTGAGGCGTGCGGACTGGTGGCAAACTGCGACATGCGCATGCATGCCTGGATGAATGCATGGCATGCGGGAGAGCCACGCCACAGCCACGTGATGCAGTATGCATACATAACATGCGTTGAGAGTCATGCATGGGAGGCGGCAGGCGTGGTGCAGCATGCATTGGTTGGCATGGACATGCAGCCAAGGAGCGGAGGGGCAATGGCAGCACCTGCCAGGGGAGGTTCATCACCAGCCTCTGCCTCTTCAGCATCTGTGATCTCTCCCTCTAGAGAGGCGCCCGCATGCGAGCAGCCGGCAAGGCCTGCATGACAACTTCGTTTCATGTTGCAGCAGCGCTTGAGGCAGTGGGCTCAAGCACAGCCAGCTGTGGGGCAAGCACAACCGCGACACTGCAAGCAGAAGCCTGGCAGTGCTGTTCTGTGACACTGGGCATGCCAGCAAAAGCATCCACGAAGACTACAAACAAGTGCAGAGGCCGCCTCTGGAACACTAGCTGTCAATAACAGGTATGAAAGGCAGTACCAGCGGTCAGTGACTACCGGGGCAACCGACCAGAGCACTGGCCGCGGAGTGCCCAGGTCATGCCAGTGCATGGCTGCGCAGCAGTGGCATGAGACACTCTGGCCTGTAAGGTCAGCAGTTCAGGACATGTCGTGAACTTACACGGCTGTGTCCACCTTGTCTACGCGGAAACCAAATCTGTGTCAACCTGTGTCTCAAAACACATCCGATCATCCGATCAGTGGTGCAGGCAGACATGAAGCGGGCAGCGGAGGTGCAGTGTCAGCACCTGCCGGGGAAGGTTCATCACCAGCCACAGCATCTGACTCGCCCGTGCCTAATTCGCCGGAGCCTTCCCCGCCTGTGCCTGCCTCTTCAGCATCTGTGATCTCTCCCTCTGGAGAGACGCTCGCATGCGAGCAGCCGGCAAGGCCTGCATGACAACTGCGTTTCAAGTTACAGCACCGCTCGAGGCAGTGGTGATGAGGGTTCATGCACAGCCAGATCCGGAGCAACGTTGCACCGCCAAGACACTGCAAACAGGACCCTGGCAGCAGGCTTGCTGTGACACATGCAGGCCAGCAAAAGCATGCACACCACGATTGCCCTCGTCGAGCTCGCTCAGCACCCTCGTCAGCTTCGTCATCTCGTCCATGTTCGCCTTCATCGCCTTCCGTAGTGCACGCTGTTCTTGCGTCATCTCCTGGGCCTTGCGCTCCTGTTCCTCCAGCGACAAAAGCATCTCTTGGGCCTTATCTGCAGCATGCGTGATGGCCGCCCGCACCTGCCTGATCACCCTCGCAGTGCGCGCACCTGTCGACGCACCGGTCCGCGCACCTGTCTGAGCTGAATGATCTCCTGGTCGGCCAGACTCTTCTTGCCCTTCGCCTTGTGCCTGAGCTCCTGCAACAGATGTTCTCTGACGTCAAGTCGACTGTGTGACTACGCCACAAGGCCGCTCAGTGACTGCACGATGCGACACAACCAGAGCAGTCTAGGCTTGCAGCGCCGTGTTCCACGGGTAGCAGAAACAGTAGCCAGACCAAGACACGCACCACGCGTTCCAAGGTAGCAGTAGCGACGGCGTCGCTGCTGGCGGCCACGAGCTGACATGGCAGCCATGAGGGGTGCAGATGCCCTCACTTCATCCTGGTCTGCACCACCTGCACTTCAAACATGCTCAAGCGATCTGGCTGTCCGGAATGTCGGGCTGCCACGCCCGCTGCCAGGTGCTGTGCCAGCTGTCACACAGCCTACAGTGATGCAGGTGGACCTTACCTTCCACAAGTGCACGAGAGTTCACACCAGCCTGATGCAGCATGTGGCGTAAGAGCACGGGGTGTGAGAGCACTGGAGGTGTTTGGGCACGAGGTACGAGCGCAGCCACTGCCAGCCTTCGGGGGTCCCCTGCACAGAAACTGCCACCACTTCCACACAGGCATGACCCACCGCTGCAGCCATGCTTGACCACCATGTGACCGCAACGCCTCAGCTGATGACAGGGGACTCGGAGCAGGCAGGGGGACAGCCAGCACGCAGTCAAGAGCAACAGCTGTAGGCACATGCCAACCACTGTGATCACTGGCGTGCGTTCAACGCCTGCAACGCAGTATCTCCAGGCTGGGCCAAGGAGCTCAGAGTAGGACAGGCGGGAGCTGATAGTCATGCAGTTGCGCGCCTGATGGTCCATCCTGCTTGTTCGCAATGGGCGGCCAGTCCAACGATGCCATGGATGGGCTGTCCTCTGCTGGGTACCGCTGTTCTTGGTTCAAGTTCAGGTGAGCGACTTGCTCTGCATGCACGTGTAGCATGGGGAGGGTCATGGTTTCAGCGAGGCTGACTCACTTGTGCAAACGCACAAGCATGTATAGCAGACGGGAGGGTGAGAGCTCACCTTGCAGTCTCTCCTGCTGAGTAGACAGGTCGAGGTCCGGGGTTGCTCTGGCCGCGCTGTCCAGGGTCCCGTCTGAACAGTGGTTGGAATTTGCGCCACCTGCAGACGCTGATAAATCAGCGCACGGCGCTATGGTGACCTGACGGTCTGCGATGTGGTCGTTGCTCCAGCACGAAGCACGGCCACGCGTCTGCGGCGGTGACTGCGGCAGCAGCGCCGGCTGAAAGGCATGTGATTGGGGGGGGACGGCGGTAGGGGCGGGCAGGGGGGGGGGGGGGTTATGGCAGGGGGGGGGGGGGGGAATTTGGTCGTACAACGATAAAGTGGTGCCAGTGGGGGGCTGTGGGGTGGTATGGGTTGGCGGTGGGGGCTGAACTTGGCTGCGCTTACCAGCAGGACAAAGCGGCGGTTCAGGCGGTGTGACACTGAATTGAGCAAAACATGAATGTGGCAGTCCCCTGCGGACAGGACAGGGCCGCACCCTCCGATGATCCCGAAGAGAGGGGGGTGATTGGGTATGCCAAGCGCAGGGCATGGACACCGCCTTGCGCAGCGCCAGCGGCCGGCACAGCCGCGCCATCAGCCTCCGTTGGTCCTGGCGACGGCGGGGTGGGTGGGTAGGCCAAGAGCAGACTCTGAACGACGTCATGGCCAGCAGCTCCAGCGGCTGGCTCACCAGCGCCAGCGGCCGGCATCGCCGCTCTCTGCTGACCCGGCGGAGTCGGAATGTGCGATGATTTCCCTGCAGCTCCAACGATGTTGCTGTACGTAGATGCTGTACGTTGCAGCCGGCTGTATGCTGTGCAGCAGTGGGGAGGAGTGGGCGTGTGAGGTTCGATGAGGCGGAACGGGCCTTGAGCTGGGAGCTTGGCAGTGCATGCATGCAGCAACGCAAGCATGCGACGAGGCAAGAACCAGGCATGAGATGCAGCAACAAACACTGTGGCCGTCCAGAACACACCAGACTCAGCAGCGGTGGCTGCAGCGATCGGGTCGATGGTTGGCGTCCGCCCTCCTTCGGCTTCTGCCAGCATGAGTCGGTGGGATGGGCCCGCCAGAGCCTGGCACTGACCGGGCCGAGATGCTCCTCCTGCACAAGCTATGCTGTCAGCTGGGGCTTGTGCACCACCCATGGGAGTGCAGTCTGTAGGAGCAGCAGTGACAGATGGCATCATGTCACCCGTGGCCAGCAACATGAGCGCAAAAAGGAGATGCACGACAGGAATCGGTGGGGCATTCAATCAAGCCCCGCTGACAGTGGCCCTAGGTCAGCAGCCAAGTCAATCAGCCTGCATCACACCTGGAGCACTTGATCGCAGTCGGTCGCCCTGAACCTTCGGTGCTTCCATCCTGAAGCTCTGGCGAGAGGATCGAAAGGGATGTCCTCCTGCGTGAGTTGAAACAGTCATGTACAGCAGATGTCGCTGGTGACTTCTCGGTGCATGCAAACAGTCAAGCAGAACACACCCTTCATCGTACAAATGCGGGACCTTGAGTCCTGCTTCGTCAATCCACGTGCCACAGGATTCTGTACTTGCCTTCTGGCAGTCTTGAAGGATGCATAGCTGCAGCCCAGCTGCCGGCATGGCTGTCGCGACATGTCACCACCTGCACAACGTTGTGCCATGTCAGTGGCTTGGGGAACACGGCACCGTGCAGTTGGTGAGCAAACGTTGCACTACAGGTTGTGGCCGCAGTCGATGCCAGTGTATAAAGCGCAATTGTTGCCCCAGGTGTGTAGAATTCAGGCGGATCAGATGACTCACTGGCGTGCAGGAGGCATAGTGCAGGGGCGACATCATAAATCACCGAGCACATCGTATGCAGAGGTTGCAGCAGACACGAGCTGCACGCGCAGAAGAAGCTAAACGGCCTCACAGGATGACGTGCACGTATAAACTCGTCGACAGCGATGCGTTGTGATACAATCTGATGAGGGGTCCGTCGCGCGTATGGTGTACCATCGTCTGGGCACTCAAGCAGACATGTTGATACACGAGCTATACGAGTTGGAACCTAGCCTGCTACAGCATAGTGACGCTTTCACGCAGTCGGCATTCTGCGCGTGCATGGACTCGTGTGTTGCACATGGACATCGACAAATACCTGTAGGGAACACTGTTCCGTCACATGCAGCTGTGGCTGATGCAACAATGGGCTGTATTCAACGCGCAAAGAACAAAACGCCCACATATCATCTTCGCAGTATCACTGCGTGCACTCTTCATCAGCTTAAAGGCTCGGCAGTCTGGATGCCGTGTACTGCCACATGCTGGACACCATGCCAATGCTACACCCCACCAACACAACCAGGAATTCGACAAGCAGAAATAGTACTATGATATCGTGATGGAGGCAAGAATGGAATGGTGCACGCAAGGGGAGAGAACATGGTATATGGGCTTGGCACTGCAAGTTGGCAGGACCATTGGACCCGTGCATGTGCAGATGCAGGCAAGCCTGAACAAGAGGCTGCAGCAACCAGCTGTAGAATGTGCCAACTATTCCATTCAATCAGCGCAATACGAAAACAACGCCTTCGGCCATGGCAGTACTCGCGAAGCAACGTGCACATGTACACGACAGTTTCATTGCAGAGACACCAAGATACTCCAGAAAGAAAACGATACAGGCATAGGGACAGCAATGTAGAACATGTGGCCCGTATGGACAGCGGTGGTGTGAACGTAGTGAATCAGTAATAGTGCTCGGCCGCGGAACAAGAGTTCGCCGCGGGAGTGGGCGCTGGTACACGCAGCTAATACTGGTAAGAAAACACACAACACAACAGCCTCACGGTAGATGCATTGTGGTGAAGAGATGAGTCAGGACGACGCACCTGTCTTCTCCATGATAGCGGACGTCCACGTGAAAGAAATGTGTCAAGGTACAGGTCTATTCAATGCCAAACTAAACCAGATAACTTCAGAAGCTCAGTGATTGGAGCTCTGCACAGAAGCCTGGTGCTTTTATAGTTTTTGCGCATGGACTGCACATGCACGAATCTGTCAACAAGGAGTACTCAGTGATCAAGAGCTCTGGACGGGAGTTGCGGACGATATATCGCGATACTAAAGCGTGCTTTTTGACAAACGAAACAAGGTTCTGGAAGAACGGCTGCCTCGATGCATCGAGGGTCCACAAGCGTTGGCATCCCGGCTGTTGTATAAACCTGAGCAACCTGACAATAGCCTTGTCGTGAGAATGTTACACACTATGCTGGAGATACGCTTCTATGTACCTCATATAACTGTCTGTCATCCACTGTCTAGCGTCACTCTGTGCTGTCATCACGTTATGTGTGACACACACATAACCCTTCTTTTTTGCTGGTGTCTACTTTCGGGGGTTTTGGCCGTCTACTTTCCTTCTGTTGCCCTCGCTGCCGGGCTATTGCGTTCATCTCCGTGTAACACATAACCCTTCAAGCCACCATGCATCTATCCATCATGCATGAGTCTCCAGCAGTGCTGCTGACGACCAGTATCACAATACCGGCTCGCCAACCTCGTCCATAGGGATGGCTCTGCGCGCTGCCGCTGCTGAAACATGCGTGGAAATTGCGCCGTTCAACTCTCAGTGCCGATCGTAAACGTGCGTAGGAATTTGCTGATATGCTAGTTGGCGAGTTGGCTGTCATGCGTATCTGTTGTGACGGTGCCACTGATGTAGCACCTTGTGTAAGTTTAAAGCTGTACTGAAACCCTCTAAGGTCCAGCCGTCACACCATAAGCTTATATAGTGTTCGGCCTGTGTGTGACTCCTGCCTTTGGCACATGTGCAATGTTGCCAATCCCCACACACGCCAACACGCCATTAGAGGCCCTTGGCTTACGAGACCTGGTCATGCAACCAAGTTATCTCGTAGGCCAGCGTTGGTGACCACTTACCACAACCTCCTCTATGCTACCGTGTGCATGGTGTGAGGATGACTGACCAAGCCATCCCTAACCTATGCATGGACAGCGTTGGTGACCACTTACCACAACCTCCTCTATGCTACCGTGTGCATGGTGTGAGGATGACTGACCAAGCCATCCCTAACCTATGCATGGACCACGGGCATGGCGCACTCTGGCGCTTCACAGATTACCAATCTATGCTACAGAGGCTTGTGGTGCCGCGTACAGCTTTGTATCGTCACAGAGCTCCCCCGCTAAGGTTGCTTGCCCTCAAGCAACTCCGTTAGCTCTTCAAAAGATAAGGGGAAAGCATCTGCTGGGGGCTCCTGGTTGCGGCTACGCCAGAAGTCCCGGATGTGATGGTCGCAGCCACCGAGTAACATTGCATCATGCCAGCCATGGCCACCACCAACCCAATGCACAAAGTACTGCCGCTGGGCATCAACTCTGGTGTCAGAAATGTGATCAACCTCGAACACCAATTCAGAGTCCTCAACCTCTGGAATTGTCGGGGGCTGATAAGTACCATCGCTGTGATACTTCCTCAGAGAGGACACATGGAACACATTGTGCATGCGGTGCAGTGGGGCAGGTAACTCAACACGAAAGCTGAGCTTGTGAGTGCCAATGATCTCAGTTATGGGAAATGGGCCCAAATATCGAGGAGCAAGCTTGAGCCTGAGCCCTCGCTTCAGCTTGAAGTGTTTGATATGTATCAATACCAGGTCTCCGACCTCTAACTCCTCAGCTGGTCGCCTACGACGGTCAGCCGAAGCTTTTTGCCGTTGCTGTGCAGCCTCAATACACTGCTTCGCAGTTTGCAACTGCTCAGACCACCTGCCGACGAACTGGTTCACTCGCGGATTCTGTTTGCGTAAAAACAGAGTCACTGGCGTGTCGGGATTCTGCCCGTAGTTCAACATGAACGGCGTTGTCTGGATGGTCGAGTTGTAGGCGTTGTTCATGGCGAACTCAGCCACTGGTAGCAGCGTGTCCCAGTTCTTCTGCGAGTCAGTAACAAAGTGTCGCAACGTATCTTCCAAGACACCATTTGCATTCTCTGTTTGACCGTCAGACTGTGGGTGCTTTGCCGTTGACTTGTTGTGGTCAATGCCGAAGTGTTCACACATAAGAGTCCAGAACGACGCAAAGCGCACGTCCCGATCTGACACAATGCTGCTGGGAATCCCATGCAGTTTCCACACATGATCCTCGAACAGATGTACGAGATCTGTGCCTGTGACATTCTTTGTGCACGGTGCCAGATGCACCATCTTCGACAGACGGTCCACAAACACGACCACGGTGTTGTTTCCACGCTCTGTTGTGGGAAGATCAGTTATCAGATCTAATGACACTGATTCCCAGCGACGTCCGGGTATAGGTAAGGGGTGCAGCTCGCCCTGCGGCAACTGGTGCGATGCTTTGACGTGTTGGCAGGAATCGCAAGTCTTAACGAAATTTGCCACGTCTACTGAGACACGTTCCCAGTGAAACACTTCCTTTACCTTACGGATCGTTCGAGCAATCCCGTAGTGTCCATACTGCGGGTGTGAATGCACAGAGCTTATGCATTCTTGCCTCAACGTGCCAACGTCGGGGATGTATAGCCTGTCATTGGATGTCCAGTACAACCCATCTTGGTTTCTGTACAGGTCTAGCTTTATAAAGCGTCTTGCATCCGTTAACTGCATCTCTTCGCAACCTTTGCGACAGCGTTCGAGCAAATTGTCCACCAAGTAGCCTTTGATAGCTTGCGCTATGGGCTGAACAGAACCATCTGTTACTTGTGTAGATTTAAGTTTTTTGCCTTTGCCTTTGCCCCTCTTCCCCGGGGGAGGAGCGCGTGCCCCACGCACGGAGCCCGAAAACAGCAATGCGATAGCAGCTCGTCGCTGGTGGGCCATTACACCATCAAGCGGGCATACACAGCCACCCGCTTGTAGCAAAGCGAAGTGCTGTGGCGCGCGCGACAACGGATCAGCCATATTAGACTCACCAGGTCTGTATTTCCATACATAATTTTACGCACTTGACTCATACAGCCACCGCGCTCTGCGCTTCAGAGTGTGCTGATTAGTTGACTGATCAACATACGTATTTGGCTGATGATCCGTTTCGATCACGAATGGTTCTATTTGCCCTTCCAAGTAGCAACGCCATTCACGCAGTGCATACACGACAGCTAACATTTCAATGTCTGAAGCAGAATATGCTGCTTCACGCCCTGATAATTTCTTTGAAAAGAAACATACGGGATGCTTGTCTTGTAGCAGTACACCACCCACTGCAGGGGCAGCAGTGCACGCATCACACACAACTGTGAACGTGCGGGAAAAATCTGGCATAGCCAAAACTGGAGCACTGACCAGAGCGGCTTTCAGTTGTTCAAAAGCAGCAGCACATGCATGTGTCCACTTTGCTTTGAACGCAGTCTCAACCGCATGAGCAGCCTCAGCTGAGAGCTTACCCCACTGCAGCATTTTCCCTTTCCGATCAGTCGCTGTAATACCCTTGAGCAGATCTGTCAGAGGGGCAGCAATTTTCGCATAGCCACGAATGAACCGACGGAAGTAGTTGGCCAGTCCCAAGAAGCTGCGCACTTCATACACAGAGCGAGGCTGAGGCCACTCATTGACCGTATTTACCTTCGCTGGATCAGGCTTGATCCCGTCTGAGGACACAATATGACCCAGGAACTTCAATTCCCGTTTGAAAAACTCACATTTGGACAGCTTGGCTTTGTACTTGTGCTCGCGCAGAACGTCGAGAACAATACGCAAATGTTCAAGATGCTCTTGCTCAGTGCGAGAGTAGATCAAGATGTCGTCGAGGTAGACGCACACAAACTTGTTCAACTGTTTCGCAAAGACACGATTCATCGTGGCCTGAAAGATAGCAGGCGCATTGCACAGTCCGAACGGCAACACTCGCCACTCATATTTGCCAATATGCGTGTTGAAAGCCGTTTTCTCCCAGTCACTGGAGTGCAGGCCGATCTGGTGATAACCTGACGTCAAGTCTAGGGAGGTGAAGTGCTTTGCACCACCCAGATTATCCAACAGATCATCAATCCGTGGCAACGGGTACTTATTCTTAAGCGTGAGTTTGTTAAGTGCGCGGTAATCAATACACATGCGCAGTGAGCCGTCCGGCTTTGGAACGAACAACACTGGTGCACCATACGCAGAGGCAGACGGGACAATGCGCTCGGCATCCAAGAGCTCTTGGACCTGCTGCTCTACTTCTTTGCGTTCGTTCATGGACAGTCTGAAAGCTGGCCTGTTCGGCGGAGCGGCATCGGGTTGCAACCGAATGCCTTCGGGAGTATCATCTACCCGTTCGCCAACGCATGGTGCCTCAAACACATCCGCATACTCAGCAAGTAATGTGTCAACTTGCTGGTCGCGCGATTGCGAGGTGTCACTCTTTTGTTCACGACAAACCATCAAGAACGGCGCTGGACGGTCTGTACAAGGCCGGGTTAGCAGTCGCATGGCTTGAATGTGAGACAATAGAGGTACTGTGCCATCCTGTGCAAGAGATGGGCTTACAGGAGTGGTGCTGTCCCCATCGCTGTGGGGTGTTAGGCGAACTCGTCTGCGACGGAGCCACATGCTCGCAGGCACGTACGTCCGAGCATCAGCATTGCCATAATCAATGCAAGCACCCTCTGCACGAAACCAGTCATCTCCAAGAATAACGTCTACTCCTGGTACCATATCAACGACACGCAGAGTCACATCAGACTGGTATGATTGGATTTTGAGTTTGCAGTGCACATAACCCGAGGTAGAACTCTGTCGACCATCGGCCAATACAATTGGTACAGACTCTTTTGTGATAGACAGCTTATGCCGTTGTGCAAATTGACAAACTTTGCTGACAAAGCTGCATTTTGCGCCAGAATCCCCAAGCGCTGTGCATGGTACACCCGCAACTGATGAGTAGAAGACAAATGTCAAATCATCGTGTTCAACATCACCAGTGTCATTGATGCGTGCAGACAACGGCGCAGTGTGAAACTGTCGCAGTGCTGGAGACAAGTCAGACAACTTGTGTGCACCAGAGACATATGCAGGTGGATCATACCCCTTCCCTTGGTGGGCTTTGGCTTCGCCCTAGGCGGCATCGCAGCCAATAACGGATATGAAAATCTACGGGTGGATCGAACTCACCGATACCACTGTGACGGTGCCACTGATGTAGCACCTTGTGTAAGTTTAAAGCTGTACTTAAACCCTCTAAGGTCCAGCCGTCACACCATAAGCTTATATAGTGTTCGGCCTGTGTGTGACTCCTGCCTTTGGCACATGTGCAATGTTGCCAATCCCCACACACGCCAACACGCCGTTAGAGGCCCTTGGCTTACGAGACCTGGTCATGCAACCAAGTTATCTCGTAGGCCAGCGTTGGTGACCACTTACCACAACCTCCTCTATGCTACCGTGTGCATGGTGTGAGGATGACTGACCAAGCCATCCCTAACCTATGCATGGACCACGGGCATGGCGCACTCTGGCGCTTCACAGATTACCAATCTATGCTACAGAGGCTTGTGGTGCCGCGTACAGCTTTGTATCGTCACAGAGCTCCCCCGCTAAGGTTGCTTGCCCTCAAGCAACTCCGTTAGCTCTTCAAAAGATAAGGGGAAAGCATCTGCTGGGGGCTCCTGGTTGCGGCTACGCCAGAAGTCCCGGATGTGATGGTCGCAGCCACCGAGTAACATTGCATCATGCCAGCCATGGCCACCACCAACCCAATGCACAAAGTACTGCCGCTGGGCATCAACTCTGGTGTCAGAAATGTGATCAACCTCGAACACCAATTCAGAGTCCTCAACCTCTGGAATTGTCGGGGGCTGATAAGTACCATCGCTGTGATACTTCCTCAGAGAGGACACATGGAACACATTGTGCATGCGGTGCAGTGGGGCAGGTAACTCAACACGAAAGCTGAGCTTGTGAGTGCCAATGATCTCAGTTATGGGAAATGGGCCCAAATATCGAGGAGCAAGCTTGAGCCTGAGCCCTCGCTTCAGCTTGAAGTGTTTGATATGTATCAATACCAGGTCTCCGACCTCTAACTCCTCAGCTGGTCGCCTACGACGGTCAGCCGAAGCTTTTTGCCGTTGCTGTGCAGCCTCAATACACTGCTTCGCAGTTTGCAACTGCTCAGACCACCTGCCGACGAACTGGTTCACTCGCGGATTCTGTTTGCGTAAAAACAGAGTCACTGGCGTGTCGGGATTCTGCCCGTAGTTCAACATGAACGGCGTTGTCTGGATGGTCGAGTTGTAGGCGTTGTTCATGGCGAACTCAGCCACTGGTAGCAGCGTGTCCCAGTTCTTCTGCGAGTCAGTAACAAAGTGTCGCAACGTATCTTCCAAGACACCATTTGCATTCTCTGTTTGACCGTCAGACTGTGGGTGCTTTGCCGTTGACTTGTTGTGGTCAATGCCGAAGTGTTCACACATAAGAGTCCAGAACGACGCAAAGCGCACGTCCCGATCTGACACAATGCTGCTGGGAATCCCATGCAGTTTCCACACATGATCCTCGAACAGATGTACGAGATCTGTGCCTGTGACATTCTTTGTGCACGGTGCCAGATGCACCATCTTCGACAGACGGTCCACAAACACGACCACGGTGTTGTTTCCACGCTCTGTTGTGGGAAGATCAGTTATCAGATCTAATGACACTGATTCCCAGCGACGTCCGGGTATAGGTAAGGGGTGCAGCTCGCCCTGTGGCAACTGGTGCGATGCTTTGACGTGTTGGCAGGAATCGCAAGTCTTAACGAAATTTGCCACGTCTACTGAGACACGTTCCCAGTGAAACACTTCCTTTACCTTACGGATCGTTCGAGCAATCCCGTAGTGTCCATACTGCGGGTGTGAATGCACAGAGCTTATGCATTCTTGCCTCAACGTGCCAACGTCGGGGATGTATAGCCTGTCATTGGATGTCCAGTACAACCCATCTTGGTTTCTGTACAGGTCTAGCTTTATAAAGCGTCTTGCATCCGTTAACTGCATCTCTTCGCAACCTTTGCGACAGCGTTCGAGCAAATTGTCCACCAAGTAGCCTTTGATAGCTTGCGCTATGGGCTGAACAGAACCATCTGTTACTTGTGTAGATTTAAGTTTTTTGCCTTTGCCTTTGCCCCTCTTCCCCGGGGGAGGAGCGCGTGCCCCACGCACGGAGCCCGAAAACAGCAATGCGATAGCAGCTCGTCGCTGGTGGGCCATTACACCATCAAGCGGGCATACACAGCCACCCGCTTGTAGCAAAGCGAAGTGCTGTGGCGCGCGCGACAACGGATCAGCCATATTAGACTCACCAGGTCTGTATTTCCATACATAATTTTACGCACTTGACTCATACAGCCACCGCGCTCTGCGCTTCAGAGTGTGCTGATTAGTTGACTGATCAACATACGTATTTGGCTGATGATCCGTTTCGATCACGAATGGTTCTATTTGCCCTTCCAAGTAGCAACGCCATTCACGCAGTGCATACACGACAGCTAACATTTCAATGTCTGAAGCAGAATATGCTGCTTCACGCCCTGATAATTTCTTTGAAAAGAAACATACGGGATGCTTGTCTTGTAGCAGTACACCACCCACTGCAGGGGCAGCAGTGCACGCATCACACACAACTGTGAACGTGCGGGAAAAATCTGGCATAGCCAAAACTGGAGCACTGACCAGAGCGGCTTTCAGTTGTTCAAAAGCAGCAGCACATGCATGTGTCCACTTTGCTTTGAACGCAGTCTCAACCGCATGAGCAGCCTCAGCTGAGAGCTTACCCCACTGCAGCATTTTCCCTTTCCGATCAGTCGCTGTAATACCCTTGAGCAGATCTGTCAGAGGGGCAGCAATTTTCGCATAGCCACGAATGAACCGACGGAAGTAGTTGGCCAGTCCCAAGAAGCTGCGCACTTCATACACAGAGCGAGGCTGAGGCCACTCATTGACCGTATTTACCTTCGCTGGATCAGGCTTGATCCCGTCTGAGGACACAATATGACCCAGGAACTTCAATTCCCGTTTGAAAAACTCACATTTGGACAGCTTGGCTTTGTACTTGTGCTCGCGCAGAACGTCGAGAACAATACGCAAATGTTCAAGATGCTCTTGCTCAGTGCGAGAGTAGATCAAGATGTCGTCGAGGTAGACGCACACAAACTTGTTCAACTGTTTCGCAAAGACACGATTCATCGTGGCCTGAAAGATAGCAGGCGCATTGCACAGTCCGAACGGCAACACTCGCCACTCATATTTGCCAATATGCGTGTTGAAAGCCGTTTTCTCCCAGTCACTGGAGTGCAGGCCGATCTGGTGATAACCTGACGTCAAGTCTAGGGAGGTGAAGTGCTTTGCACCACCCAGATTATCCAACAGATCATCAATCCGTGGCAACGGGTACTTATTCTTAAGCGTGAGTTTGTTAAGTGCGCGGTAATCAATACACATGCGCAGTGAGCCGTCCGGCTTTGGAACGAACAACACTGGTGCACCATACGCAGAGGCAGACGGGACAATGCGCTCGGCATCCAAGAGCTCTTGGACCTGCTGCTCTACTTCTTTGCGTTCGTTCATGGACAGTCTGAAAGCTGGCCTGTTCGGCGGAGCGGCATCGGGTTGCAACCGAATGCCTTCGGGAGTATCATCTACCCGTTCGCCAACGCATGGTGCCTCAAACACATCCGCATACTCAGCAAGTAATGTGTCAACTTGCTGGTCGCGCGATTGCGAGGTGTCACTCTTTTGTTCACGACAAACCATCAAGAACGGCGCTGGACGGTCTGTACAAGGCCGGGTTAGCAGTCGCATGGCTTGAATGTGAGACAATAGAGGTACTGTGCCATCCTGTGCAAGAGATGGGCTTACAGGAGTGGTGCTGTCCCCATCGCTGTGGGGTGTTAGGCGAACTCGTCTGCGACGGAGCCACATGCTCGCAGGCACGTACGTCCGAGCATCAGCATTGCCATAATCAATGCAAGCACCCTCTGCACGAAACCAGTCATCTCCAAGAATAACGTCTACTCCTGGTACCATATCAACGACACGCAGAGTCACATCAGACTGGTATGATTGGATTTTGAGTTTGCAGTGCACATAACCCGAGGTAGAACTCTGTCGACCATCGGCCAATACAATTGGTACAGACTCTTTTGTGATAGACAGCTTATGCCGTTGTGCAAATTGACAAACTTTGCTGACAAAGCTGCATTTTGCGCCAGAATCCCCAAGCGCTGTGCATGGTACACCCGCAACTGATGAGTAGAAGACAAATGTCAAATCATCGTGTTCAACATCACCAGTGTCATTGATGCGTGCAGACAACGGCGCAGTGTGAAACTGTCGCAGTGCTGGAGACAAGTCAGACAACTTGTGTGCACCAGAGACATATGCAGGTGGATCATACCCCTTCCCTTGGTGGGCTTTGGCTTCGCCCTAGGCGGCATCGCAGCCAATAACGGATATGAAAATCTACGGGTGGATCGAACTCACCGATACCACTGTGACGGTGCCACTGATGTAGCACCTTGTGTAAGTTTAAAGCTGTACTTAAACCCTCTAAGGTCCAGCCGTCACACCATAAGCTTATATAGTGTTCGGCCTGTGTGTGACTCCTGCCTTTGGCACATGTGCAATGTTGCCAATCCCCACACACGCCAACACGCCGTTAGAGGCCCTTGGCTTACGAGACCTGGTCATGCAACCAAGTTATCTCGTAGGCCAGCGTTGGTGACCACTTACCACAACCTCCTCTATGCTACCGTGTGCATGGTGTGAGGATGACTGACCAAGCCATCCCTAACCTATGCATGGACCACGGGCATGGCGCACTCTGGCGCTTCACAGATTACCAATCTATGCTACAGAGGCTTGTGGTGCCGCGTACAGCTTTGTATCGTCACATCTGTTGTGCAATGGTCAGAAGGCCACTAGTGCTCGGGCATGAACGTGGACGCATGCGCTAAGGCAGGGAAAAAATGACATACGATCACATTGCACTGAGGCTCTAACACACCTGGCAGGCAGCACGAACATCGATGGGCCGCTTGCAGTACTGCCGACAATTGCACGCACTCCCGCATGCAAGGAAGGGTAGAGCAGCAGCTCTAAACTCAACGAGCACGCTCAACAAGTTTGTATTATCACAGTTTCGCTGCGTGCTCTCATCAGCAGGCTCGCTCGAGTTGATGCGGCCCAATGTACACGCCCATTGCCACTTGCAAGATCTCTGATCATCAAAAACCACCAATGAAGCACGCAAACCGACACATACTGAGTATATGTACAGAATGACATGGCCAAATGAGTTGTAGAGGGCGTGCCGAAGGTGCAGGGCGCGAGTCGGGACATGTACACAAGACGGGCCATATGGCACATTTGCAAGTTAAATCACCGTGCGAGACCAGCTGCACAAACCATGACGAGACAGGAACTCAGCTCTAACTGATGGGCCGTGCGAAACGCGAAGAGTACCAAGTAGTCAGGTGTTACTGTAGCAGAATCATTTCGTGCACTCTTCATCAGAGTGCAGGCTCGCCAGTCTGGATGCCATATGTTGTCTAACAGGTATAAAGTGCAAAGGATGCTGCTGCATGCCGTGCACGGTGGCTTCGTTGCTCCCCAGCTGGACCATGCCATCGTGGGGGGGGGGGCACAAGCCAGCATGTAAACAGGCGATTGACAGCGAATACCCATCAATATATTCCTGCGACAGCTGTGCCTGGTGCATGACCGCCATCGACCTGATCCTGTCGTGGAGCAGTGTCAGCCTCGTTGCCAACCACATGTGGCCACACTCAACAACTTGATGCCACTAGTGGCCACGTGCGTCACAGCAAGGCATTATGCATGCGTGGTTCTGCTGCTTTCAGGAACTTCCTCAAACTCCTGCCTTCCTCACATTCCCCATCGCTCAGGACTATCGGTTATTTCATTCCTGTTTGTGGGACGTCATAATCGTGGGCTGTCTCACTTGCTGTTGCCTTGATCACGGCGTGCGATCGCGAGAGATGTATCTGGATCGTATTACAACATGTAATGCATGGGTTTCCTGAGGTCACGAACACGCCATGCCACACACACACATGCATGGTGGGGTGTGGGAGTGCGCATGCGTGTGGGTGCGTGGGTGTGGTTGTGTCGGCTGTGTCGGTTCGTTGTGGCTTTTCACCTGCGACAGTTGTTGCTTGTTGTTGTTGTCTGCTTTCGGGGGTTTTGGCAGTCTACTTTCCTGCTGTTGCCCTCGCTGTCGGGCTATTGCGTTCATCTCCGTGTAACACACACATGCATGCACTCCATCTGACCTGCGTGCACAGCTAGTACAGACACACACTGCCTGCACGCTGGTCTGTCGCATTTACATCCTGCACTCGAGCAGATGGCCACCATCTGACCTCTCACGGGTATGCACTGGCATTTCCGGTGATTTTCCCACCCGCCAACTACCTGGGGCCAGGTAGTGTGCTTCCACCCGTGGGGGGTTAGGGCCCCTGTAGCTGGGGCTCCCGACTGAGCAGGTCCCGAGCCTCGCGTTGCACTGCTCCTCGATCACGAGAGCATACACAGCCGGGAGCCCCAAGCTGCCACGCGCACGTGCAGAACCTTCTAGAAGGTTAGTCCCGAACAGCGCGGCTGCGGGGCGTTGCGGTGTAGCGGTTTCCCCCGAGGAGCCTCTGGTTCCACACCTGGATTTCCAGGTGAGTCGACATAGCGAGGTCAGCATGCAGGTACCACTGACGGCGTGAGTGCAGGTAGGAAAAACGGTAGAGACGATGCTGAACGCATGCATTTCGCATGCCATAGTGTCCACAAGCGTTGGGCAGCCGACTCGCCTAGGCATGGCTCTGCGCTGTAGGCTTCGTCGGCTGCTCTCTATCCACCCGTTACTGCTCGGGATGGCAGTCCGCTATGATGACCAAATCCGACAAGCCTGCAAACAGTGCTCCTCGGTGGCTGTGACTCGCCCGTAATGAAGTATGCCCATGGCCATGCTTCTGGCTCGCCACTGTATGTCTGATTGATCACACTGCATCACGAATCCGTGACACTTCCCTTCGCAAAAGTGACATCGTGCGTGCAGTATCGTTGCCTGTTTGCCGCCATACCTGCCACAGCAGTCCCTGACCAAGTGATCAACCTGCAGTTCTTCTCAGGACGTCCTTCGCAACATCCAGCGGGAATCAACGGAGGATCGGGAAGGATGAGGCTGGCATCCGCAACACTGTTGCACACTGCCTGCGGGAGTTACAGGCGCCATCCTGACCGTCCCCAAGCAGAAGAAGACTGTCAAGCACGCCAGACTAACCACTCACTGGTCAGCTCCCCGGTTACTGCATCTCCTCGTGCTGAAACATGGCATTCTTGTTCGCACTGTACTGATTCACGGCATTGTCACAGTGTGGCCTACGTGTTGCTACAGCCCCTTCATGGTGGACCAAGCTGGTCGTACTAATCTCCTGCATGCGTGCTTTCCATGCCGACCACCGCAGTGCTTGAGCAACTGCTGTGCCTGCAAAACTAGTCTCCAGAAGAGTGTTTGAAATGTTTGTGCCGTACTTGACTTGGGTGAGTATCACTCAGGAAGCCAGCTGACGTTTTCAAGAGGAGATTAGGCTTGCCACCACAAAGTCCACGCTGAAGACAGCCACTGCTTCAATGGTCTCCATCAGACGGCTCTTGGACTCATTTGCTGCTCAGGAGTGCCTATTGTGCATGCCATGAGTCCAAGGCTGTTGCCATGGCTGCATGCCATGCTAAGCCTTCCCTGGAGGTGGTCGTGGTGGCTCCCAAGCCATGGCTTGCGATGCTGCAGCATGACGCTGGCTTTGTGATACTCTCCCAAGCCGACGCTTCCTCCAGCAGCCTTCGGCCACGGCAGGACCCTGTCCTGTGGCCACTACCCTTGAAACATCGACGTGTGCCATGAAGGTGATCACGCCGCCATTCTGTCAACGCTTTCGGTCCACGGCCGGTGTAGCTCCCCGATCCCGGTTTGGCATGTTGTTCTAGCATGTTGTTCTGGCATGTCTGAATCTGGCATGAAGCTGTCAGCCTTGCGAAAAGAGGATTGTGTGATATGCGTTGACCGTGAATTTGTGTTGTCCTTGCCTGGCCTTAGCAGCTGTGTCACGTGTGCGGTCCACCGGCTTCGATGATCCTGTCTGAGGAACCCCAGAATACGATGGGTCAGACATTGTGCAGGTACATCGCAGGCTGTGCCAGCCCATTGCGGCCTCAGGCCTCAGCGAAACGCACGGCGCACCGCCACTATTGCGTGTTGTGGAGGTCTACAGCAACAGACAGTGCGTCAGGTCGTGCACCCAGCCGCCCAGCCGCGGCCCCATCACATCAAGTCCCTCCCCCACCCCCCCCCCAGCCTCCATGGCCTGACAGGCGCCGCCGCCGCTCACGGTGATGGGCCGCTGAGCCGGCTGGTTGAACGGGACCGCTAGGCCGGCCGCTGGAGCCGGGCCGCCGAGCTGGCTGCCGGAGCGGGACCGCCGAGCTGGCCGCCGGAGCGGGGCTGGCGAGCCGGACCGCCGGAGCGGGGTCGCCGAGCCGGCCGCCGGAGCGGGGCTGGCGTGGCGGTCGCTGGAGTTGGGCCAGCGCGGAAGGCAATGGAGCGGGGCCGATGCGGCGGCTGATGGAGCCGGGCCGCATCAGCACCTGACGGAGCTAGGCCGCTGCGGCAGCTGCTGGATTGGTCACAGCGACGCCAAGAGCAGCCGGTCTGCAGTGTGGTGCATTGAATTGGGTCGCGGCGGTGGGTGCTGTCTGATGGTCATCTACGCACTGCTGCTGTGAAAAAGGGCAAGTGACCGCTGCCCCAGGTGTGGCACCCTCTGTGCCTTCTGATCCGCGCGCCTCCTGTCCGCGCCTCCTTGCCGCGCCTCCTGTCCACGACTGTGTCCGACTATAGCGCGGACGTGTTGCCCTGCCATGCTATTGCTACACCATCTCTGGCGCCTCGGCATGCACAACGCGCACGCTGCAGCGGCAGCTGGAAATGACAACATCTACCATCACAACGCACAGGCGCACAATGTCACGCTGCTTGCTGTGAAGGTCTACAGCCCCACATATCTTGCCGAAGGAGCTTCCGGAGGCCCACTCCGCGGGCCCCGGCGCCCGGCCGCCACCGCCGCGCGCAGTTGCTCCCCACCGGCATGACCGACGGCGCCAACACGGACGTCTAATTCTCCACGCTCTTCGAGACCATCATGCTGGACAACTGGCATGCACTTGTAGCTGTGTTATCACATGCATTCATTCGTATACAGCGCATGCATGGCGATCGCCTGGCCCGACCGGACGTCCGCGGACGTTTGGCTGAATGACGCCTGAATGACGCGACTCAGCGGGCCTGCGCAGGCCTGCTGACGCAGGAAGGGGCGTGCAACCCTGGATGTAAATGTGCACACGCATCGACCTCATGCGTGGTGGTGTGCAGCTCTTGGCGGGTCTGTGCAGGATTGTCGGCACGTGGCACTGGGCCGAGAATAGGAGTTGTCGCAGGTGGCGACCTGTGCTGTGGAAGGCGGTGGCAGCTGAGCCGGCCCCACAGGCATAGCACGCCGCAGCGCGCACATCGTGCTGCAGCGGCTGCTCTACTGCAACGCACGGCACCGGCGTGCTGTGCCCGCTGTGCCCCTGCCGCAGGACCACTCGCTCAACGCTGAGCAGGTGTGCGCTGGCCCTGGTGGCAACGTCAAAGTGGACCAACATGCTGCGCTGCGCCTGCGATGTTCCCATACGCTGCACGCTTCCTGCTGTCCTGCTGCAGGCCGCTGTGCTGCTGTCAGGCGTCTGACAGCACACAGCATGCCCCAACCCTCGCTTGACCGTGATCCTGACTGCAGCAGTGGCAGGCTTGCACACGTGCGCAGCACGCGTGGCATCTGAATGCACACACGATCCAGTGGCAAACATGCTGTACACTGCATGACTAATACAGGTTGGATCGTGCGTAGGCCGGCGTCGCCCTGAGTGTGTGCGACGCTGCAACGGCCCCGACAATTGCGTCATCCGGTCCTGAGTCGCACACACTCAGGGCGCTCAAGTGGCTGCTGGTGGCACGGCTCCAGCGGCGCGGTCACCAAGCATGTGGCGACCCGCGCTGCAACGCTGGGCGGCCCAGCGTGTTGCCAGCCCTAACAGCCACGCCACGTGGAATCCAGTGGCTTCAAGGGACGCGCGCAACGACAGCAGTGACGCCCTGCGGGAGGCTGCGGAGGCGCTGCAGGTGATGGGGGTGATACACGCTGAGATGATGGCGACGCGGGCCTGCGTGATATGGCGCGCCGCTGATGGCATGCATTGAGCTCAAGTCCGAGAAAGTGGTGCTCAAGTCTGAGAAAGTGGTGTGCCCCTGAGCTGTCGATCGCGGAAACTCCGGCTTGTCACAGCTGTGAAACAGTGATACTGTGTCAGCATGCATCAAGATTGGTCGCGTCGTGGGGCAATGGCATTGTCTGCTGCATCACGGCTGTCACAGCGTTGAGTTGGTTTGCTGAGATGTCACCAAGTAGCATCGTTGTGCAATCGCCGCATCGCAGCACCGCACTGTGCTTGCAGGTGTGTGCCACACGCGTGGCGTGCGTGCAAGCGGCGGCACCGCTCCTGAATCCAAACACCACATTGATACCTGCGCTGACGTCGGGTCTGGTGGACATGGGATCTGGAGACAACGATCGATCCAGCAATCAAGACACAGGCGGCCAAGCCTCTGAAGGGAGATCCATACATCGACACAGTCGGTGTTCTGATGGAGAGTCCTTGAATTCTTGATCTGTACAAACAGTGCATCACCGGAGCTGCATGTGTTGCATTCCTGCTTTCCTTGGCAGTGCTAGGACCTTGCTCTGTCACAGTGTCACACAGAGTATGTCGTTGCCTGGTCTGTTGCCTCGGCGCTGCTGAGTCCTAGATCTATCACTGTGTAACACAGAGTATGTCACCACAAGCGGCGCCGGCTTCAGGCATAATCATCACACAGAGTACATCAGCTTCTGTTTAATTCTGTGCAGTCTTACCTCAGTGCTGCTGGGGCCTTGCTCTAATATAACGTACATCACAGAGTATTATGGGCCCACTGACCGAAGACTGTTGTACACGGGTGGTGTAGCCTGAGACAGTGCAGTAATTCGGACGCTGTGACAGATGCATACTTGCCTTCGTGTGACGGAGTCAGTGCTCACTGACAGGTGGGTGTGATGCAGGCAAGAGTGGTGTGTGTCACTGCTGCGGCAGACCAATTTTCAGGCATGGCCATGTACCAGTGTTCTGAGATACTGAAGTTTGATGGCAGTGAGGTATTGAAGCAAATTGTAAAGCGTCCCAGAAGACTCCGCAGGTCTGACAGGAAGGCCAAACGAGCAGGCTGGGGGATGTTGAGGCTTGAGTGACAGCCACATAGATCTGATGTGCACCCACACGAATGCAACAGCCGGCCGTCTTGTTGGACCGGGTGCCGCGGTTGCAGCGGCGCAGGCTGGCCCCGCGTCTTGTCGTGCTGGTCCGCCCTGCCTTCCCGTGGGCTGCCGCGGGGAGAGCGATGCGGCGCCGCCAGTGCCCTTCGCGCCCCGCCCTGAGGCCCCTGCCATACACCCGGACGGGGAGGGCTGTTACGCTGTGCACTGTGGGGGGCGTGAGCCCTCGGGCTTTCATGGGCGGGGGCGCGTGATGGAGTGCTCGAGTGGGGCCGGCTGTAGTGGGGGTGCTCCTGTTGGGGGGACGGTGGTGGCTGGTGGCCGGGTTTGTGCGCTCTGGAAATTGGCCTTGTGGATTCGAATGTTTGAGCTCAAGGGCGGGCCAGTAGCAGCGCAGAGGCAGAGGCAGGCGACCGCACACAAGGCTGACATGTTCGGATCCTAGATCTATCAATGTGTAACACACAAGGCTAACATATTCGGTGGAGCATACATTGTGGAGCATACCTTGTGGAGCATACATCTGTAACGTATCACACATTTTCGGTTGTTCATGCGTGTGCAAGTTGGCGGCTGTGTTCTACCACCTTGTGGAGCATACATCTGTAACGTATCTCCAGTTGTGTCATGTCGTGCACCGTGCAGTAGTGGCTAGAGGGGCCAGCAGTACGATGCGCCCGAGCCACAGTACTGCACCCGTGCCGGAGCAGCCTGCAGCCCGTAATCTTCATAGTATGAGGATAAAATTTATAGAATGCCGAATGTGGTGGAGGTCGCCACCGGATCGAGGACCTGGCGCGTGTGGGAAACATGCCCGCGGGGCGAGATGGGCGGAGGGGGGCGGGGGTGGGGTGGGGGGGGGGGCGCGACGCAAGCCTATGCGCGATGGCCTGTCAGCGCCGGCAGGCCGTCTGTGGGGACAGTTCCCCTGTGAGCCCCAAACAGAATTTGGGACGTCCATAGAACATAAACATATGTCCTGAAGCCTTCTGAAGGGTGTTTGGGACCATACGTATGCTTTGACCTATGATATGTGTTACACAGTGATAGATCTAGGACTCAGCAGCGCCGAGGCAACAGACCAGGTAACAAGCAAACAGACAGCAAACAGACAGACCGGCCACCGCAAGCACCAAGGTCATGCGCCGCACGAGCAAATGCCAGAACGAACTATCGCAAGCGCGAAAGCAGACACGCACACACCACGCAGTACCATGCAGGCCACGCGCACACCAAACACAGAGCCAGCACTCGCCGGGCCCACAAGCGGTCGTCGGCGCGGCACTAGCAGTTTGCACGGGCGCGACAGCGCGCGCTACGGCCATGTCCGAGGCCGCGAGGCACCGGTCCCAGGAGCAATAGCCTCAGCCAGCCCGGCAGCCCGAGCGGTGTCCGGGGAGGGGCGCAGAGGAGAAACGGCGGACGTGCGCTGGGAGGAAGGAAGAGGGAGGGAGGGAAGAGGGAGGGATCGGGTGCGGGGGGGGGGGGGGGGGGGGTGGGGGGCTGCAGGGTGAAATGGGTGGAGGGGGGGGGCTCTCGGGGCGAGATGGGCGAGGGCGGGGGGGGGGGGGGGGGGCGACGCAAGCCTATGCGCGATGGCCTATGATATGTGCAATTGGAACCTTGCTGCACAAAAAAATATCACGATGATTTGTGTGAGCTCCACCTACAGACTTTCCCAAGGGAAAAAATGCCCTCGGAGGGGGAGCTTGTGAACACTGTAGTGTAATGGAAAGTAAGCTCTCAGTCGCCGATACCAGCTGGAGCTGGGCAGTAGCAGCAGCTGCTGGAGCCGGGCTGGTCCGGCACTCAATGGAGCTGGGCCACTGCGGCGCGTGACGGAGCTGGGCAGTAGCAGCATCTGCTGGAGCCGGGCTGGTCCGGCACTCAATGGAGCTGGGCCACTGCGGCGTGTGACGGAGCTGGGCAGTAGCAGCAGCTGCTGGAGCCGGGCTGGTCCGGCACTCAATGGAGCTGGGCCACCGCGGCGCGAGACGGAGCTGGGCCGCAGCAGCAGCTGCTGGGGCGGGAGTGCTGGTCAGTGGCGCAGGTGTCCTGGTGGGAGGATGCGAGGGCAATCGGGCAGCATGGTGCACCTGCAGCGGGCACGAGCTGTTGTATCATATGGGGCACGAACTGTTATGGAACCAGCCTGCCATTGATGGTGATGGTCGCGCTCTGAATGAGCCGGGTGAGGGGAGTGTTGTGGCACTCCCCTGCAGTGGCAGAGATTGGCCACATGGAGGCGACGCCTTTGGTCCTGGTTGAGCACGTGTGGTGGTTTGTATACCAACATGGACATTCCACACTCAATTCAGTTGCCAATCGTATGTTAGTCTTTGTTTTTAATGGATCTGCGGGATTCTGTGAGCGTCCTGTGTTTTCGTTCCAACCCGCATGAACAATGTTACAATGCTGTGCATTGACCGGCCCACGACGTGTACACTATGGCGTGTGGGTCGCTGACATGCATGCCCCAACAAAGTGATCATGTCATGTCTCACTTCTACTTTTGCAGTCCTGCGACTTCTTTATCCTCTCTAGTGCAAATCAGTCCATCCAATCGTGGATGAGATGGCACTTGCCTGTCCTTTAAACATGCTTCACCTATATGCAAGTGTCAGTGGGCCAGTCTTCATACACACGCCCCAGAGCTGACATGTGTTTTCGCAGCAGAGTGACATTCCATGGACAGGTCAGTGTAGTGAGGCTACAGTATGTGCGTCTGCAGTGCATCTGCAGTGTCTGTCAAACCTGCTGCATCCTTTGGATGATCTCTTGTGCTATCTCTAGCAACTAGACGTCCTCCCTGCCGAGACGGTCGACCATCTCCTCCTCGAACTCGCCCAAGAACCTGAGGAGCGCTCGCATCTGCTTGCTCAGCTTGCGTTTTCGCGCCTGCCCTACCTACGTTCTGAGCTGCACAGCCTCCAGAACCATCACCTGCTCCATCAGACGGTTCTTGTCCTCCGCCATGCACACGACCTTCTACAACAGATGTGCTGTACGTGACTACAGAGTTCATCAGTACCTTAACGGTGCGTCAAAATCATTGACATCTGCTAGCAGGGACTTGGCCCAAGTCACTTGGGCGCTCTTGTGCACAATCAAGGCCCACCCCATGGGTTCACGAGGGACTGAGACATTTTTACAAAGCTGGGGCTGTACAGACCACCGCGCAGCACAAAATTTTGCAAACTTGTTGGATTTACTCCGCAGATATTGCGTATTTGAACACACAGCAGCTGCACTTGCTTGGATCGTATACAACTGCTCACAACATGTGTTACTGCCCCAACATCATGTCAGCTACATCATGGTATCTGCGAGGCCACGGCCAGCTCGGGAGAGTAGAAACTTGCAACTGCGCAAGTTACCGAATGAGCTGAAGCATCTCCTCTTCAAACGGCTCCAGATCCCCGCAGACTACAAACGAATGCAGAGGCCGCCCAAAATCAACTGTGAGGAGCTCCTCCAGCGTGCCTGCCCGCATGACCTGATCATCAGCTCCCATGCGCGCGACGCCCACTCCCATCGTGCTCCCCGTCGCTGCCCCCTCTTCACGCTTCTCCTCAATCTCGAGCAGCTGCTCAATGCAGGTTTTGACGGTCATGTAGCGGGGAGGCTCGTACACCGGCTTGCCTCTTGCTAGAGACTCCATGGTCGGCTCCTTGACCTTGATGTCCAGCAGACAAAGCGTGTGGAGGCCGAGGCTCTTGTTGGCGACGAGCTTGTCGTAGAAGCTCTCTGGCCGCCATGTATCCGTGAAGAACACGACAGAGATGGTCTGCATCGTACGCATGGGTAATGCTTGCTGCTTGTACTCTGGTGCAAGCATGCGAAGTTGTTAATGCCGTGCCAGCCATGAGGGCATGAACAAAAAGGCGGGACGCATGCTCTCCCTATTTCATTCATGCCTGGAACATACAGGCAATCGGCGGATGCGGCATGTGTGAGTCGAGCTGCAACAGCCAAACTGGGCAATAATTCCTGACAGACAAGCTGACTGAATCTCTATTTGAGCACCTTGCGCAGAACCTCAGCACATTCCCTTATGGTACACAAGCAGAGCCAGCAACACAGCAGACGCACAAGAGTGGAGTTGCTCACCTGCCCGAATCTGTATAGCTGAAGACCACAGGCAGCAATTGCATTCATGATTGATGCATTATGTATCACTGACACTTTGATACCCTCTTGATGTGCCCTCAACACAAGATCAGAGTGTGTTGTGGCTCCGAATGGGTCGCCGACAACGCAGAATGCCACATCCTCTGTGCGGGCGTCCTGCAGTATTCTACCCGATTGAGACTCCACCATTTCCCTGTCAGCCACTTCGACTTCCTTTCCATACAGTTCTTCCAGCTCTGACGTCCCAACGAGGAGAATAGATGTGTATGCCTCGAGGAATACCCGCTTGCACTTCCGGATCGCGTCCAGGCCCCTGCATAACGAGCATAGCCGTGATCGACATTCAATATGAGAGAATCTCGCACGCGACGCCGTGGCACGGTCCCGATGCCGAATTCGCGTAAGCATCTGTGTTCGCGCAAGTGCACCAAAGCCGGTGCGGCCGTTGCCGGCTGGTGAACTTCAGCGCAAGTAAATGCGCACGTGCGGTCATCGCGGACCTCAGTGTCACATCTTGATGATCATACAGACCTAATCCCACGACATACAGTACCATGTTGTTCAAACAGATGGGACTCCAGAGGTGATGTGACCAGCTAGCGCTGCAGAATAAAAATAGCTGCAGAACGTGTCGCTCGAAACCCTGTTATGGCTGTCTAAGTATGCTGGCTCCGTTGTTTTGCAAACGTCCACTCAATTTGCTCCAAAACCCGCGCCATGGCCTGCGCACCATGGCCTGACCGCCATGGCCTGACCGCGATCTGCATGCATGAGCATGCCAGCCCAGGATCAATGCAGCTGCAGGCAGAGCCGAAATCGGGCACACAGGCGTAAACGAAAACGGTTGGTACAATGTGAACTGCAACAGTTTCGATGCGCTACCTGCGTTGTGTTCAATTCTTTTGCTTGCCACCACGAGCTTGCAGGTACTAAAGGCCGTCCCGTGATGACTTGAAATGGGAGCCGTTCTCAGCGGAACGGCAGGCTCACGTCACGTCAGAGAATCCAAGGTATTTGTGTTGAATGCCATCGGGGGAAGCCGTACACAGGGCGGTGACTATTCCGGTCGTTTGCCGTCCCCAGCCCCGGCCTGGCCAGACAGCATGAAAACTGCTCTTTGCCAAGCGTTTGAAACGCATCGGTGTACCATGTGGCTCAGATATAGTGCATGCAGTATGCCGAAGGACAGCCAAGCGAAGCTCAGAAGCCCGAGCTCCACAAGCCTGACATGTCCAGCACCGCCAGTTCGTCCGCGTCTACTTTAATTCAGTCTTACGATAATGACTCTGCCCAAGGAGGGGGTTCAGAGGATGCTCTGCAAGTGACAGTCTATCATGGAGCTGACATTGCTGTTCATGAGGCCACAACGACATGGCGAGAATCGGCGTCAAAGATGCTCTGCTGTCTCAGTTCGGCAACCACGTATTTTCAGAGGAGTGTGCGGTCTCAGTCGGCGCTTTGGGGTAGCTCTTCTGCCTTGCAAGCGATCACCCGGCGACTAAGCAGAGACCTTCTTGGCCCGATTCCCCAGCATTGTGTGGACAGAGTCACCGTAGTCCTGGACCTAGACGGTACGAGAATACGGCCTACCCACTTCTCTGCTTTGCATTGACAGGCCTGTGTGCACTGCCAGTCGTGCAACATACTGCAACATCAGAGTGACTGCAAATCTACACATGCGACACAGAAACACTCGTTCATTCAAGCTTCACTCCGACTGACAATCCTGATTTTGTGACTACCATTGAAGTCGAAAATACATTGATGGCAGTGCATGTCAACACGCGCCCGTGGCTAGAGCACTTCTTGAAACAGGTATCGTCCACAGAACTGTTGGGATTACACTTTTTCTTTTCAATGCTGCATCTGCCAAATGTCTGAATCCAGTTCAGCTCTGTACATGTTGGCGCTGTTGTTTCAACAGGAGTTGAATTCCCTGGGGGAAAGGTGGTGAACAAAGCATCAGATCATTGCCTGCTAATGGTATCAGCACGTGAGCAGGTTGTTCAGCACTTCGAGGTTGTTGTCTTCACTGCAAGTGTTGAGCCATATGCTGACGCGGTCCTTGCCCACATTGACCCACAGGGTACTCTCCATGGCAGGCTGTACCGAGGTTCATGTGTCTTACACGGTGGGACATATGTCAAAGACTTGTCGCGTTTGGGCAGAGATGTGGCACGTACTGTCCTTGTTGACAACAGCTCCGCTAGTGCTCTTTTCCAGCCGGAGAACTTGGTTCTTTCAGACACATGGATGGATGACCCTTATGACATGGGCCTGCTTCAGATCTTGAAAGTGCTCATGAGCATCAGGGAATGTGCCGATGTCCGCTTGGCTCTACCTGCTGCACAAATTGCTGCTGGATACACAACTTGAGCCACATGGATATGACACTGGTAAGCGTCAAGAGATGTTGCTTCCATTCCGCAACACCGCGATGTTGTGAAGGCATTTTGGAGCCTAATTTGTGAAGTAATGTATGTCAGTGCGAGCCAGCGTTGGTGCAGGGGCACAACATTCAAATTGATGATTGACTTGTTCACTTTCAGCGCTGGTTAACGCTTCGACATGCTGTGTGATGACCTGACCTTGCATGCAGAAGGCTGCAGTGTATTGGTAGCAGCTTCAGCTAGGGACTTTTGTGTACCTTTCTTTCAGTTTATTTTGCCCATAGCGCATGGAGCACCTTCAACTTGGTTCAAGGTTCAACACACTGGAACTTCTTTGAGCACTCTTTGGCTACAACCTCTCATGGATCTCCTGTGGCCGATGGTGATTGGACCAGCATGGAACATCTGGCATTGTGAAGGTTAGACTGGGAAAGAAAAGTATACTAGTACACGACAAACTGATGCAGATATTGGTTCCGCAGAGCAGCATGCGAACACTACAGACACAGAGACAAGCTGGTGCAGAAGGGTAGACTGGCCCAAATAGCCATGGTGCTCTCCTGTGTGTTTGGGGATCCACAACAGGGCAGTGGCGATGCAGCACCTGGATGAAAGCATACACAGGGGCAGCCTCTGCGCTACTGACGGCCTGAGTGCAGCTGTACCAGTGGAATTCAAGTGTGACAAAGCTGTGCATGTCCTGCACAGAATGTGTCCAGTACACCATCATTTCCAGCACAGCCCTAGGTAGAGCTTTGGTATCAGCAAGGGCGAGGTTGAGGGATGTACTCATGTAATTTGCAGACGTGGCTTCTCACTGGTTGGACTGGAGGCGAGCCCTGCTGAGAAGCCGTCATTGAACTGTGATTCCTGCCGAACACGGGTCGAGACAGAAGGCGTTTTGGTGCACAGTTCTCTGCCCATCAGCGGCTGCAGTACGGCGGTAGCATCGATTGGCAAGCAACTGCGATCTGCAGTATGTAACCCAACTCATGCACCACTGGTTCCCGACCAGCACACACAAGCATGCGGAAGCTGTTCCAACTGTCCGAAATTACGAATTCTGCTGTGGAGGGTGGATGGGACACCAGCAATGTGTTATACACATCTCGAAAAACGCCAGTGCGTGCCACGACATCAACAGGCCAGTAACAACGATTTGATGCCAATACTGGCATGACAGAAAGAAGCTGTTGCAGCACATTATGCCAAGCGTGCAGATACCCCAGCAATTGATAGTATATCTGAGCAGGCCAGTAGTCAAGGTCACATGCATCAACCCAGATCGCGCGGCCCTACGTGCTGGCAGTGGATTTGTTGACTTGCTAGCTTACTGGTTGCCCGACTGGTGTAGCTATGACACATGCAGCAGCATGGCTGTGGCTCGCACATGGCTCTGGCCTGCAGATCCAGTTCCCGCCCATACATGCTGCCTTTCTCAATGGGACCACTGCTCTGTGCTGGCCGGCATCCCGAGCCTGCTCCAGCCTTAGGCGTTGCACACCGGCGCGCACTTGAGCAACACATCAGTGACACATGTGGTCACAGCTGCGCGCACAAGGCCAGTTGATCTCACAGCTGCAGCCACGCTGGCGGCCCCACCACAAGGCCGCACACCACATAGCCCTCGCCACTGCGGCATCAGCGTCACAGGCCGCAGCCGCAGGAGCACTCTGCTGACGAGCACCAAGCCACCTGCAACACTGCGGACACCCTCAAAAGCTTCCCACCGTGTTCACCAGAGCCGGCGGCAGGACCCTCCCCACCCCTCCCCTCCCGAACACTCTGGCCCCGTCACGCTGAGAGCCCCTTTGTTTTCCATGCCGGCAGGCGCGAAGCAATCGCGTCGCGCGTCTCATCGGCGACCTTGGAAGTCTTCTTGCCGCGTGTCACGATCGGCGGGTGCACAATGATCTTGATCTGGCCGGGGTGGAGCTCGCCCTCCCTGCCGCTGGGCATGACGTCGCCGGAGCCGAGAATGGTGATCGGCACGATTGGCGCCTTGGCCTTCGTGGCGATGGTGAAGGCGCCCTTCTTGAAGTCCTGCATCGTGCCGTCCACAGTGCGCGTGCCCTCCGGGAAGATCGCGAGCGGGGCGCCGTTCTCCAGCAGCTCGCGGCCGGTCTTGACAAACTCGCGGAAGCCGGCGGCGTCCTCGCGGTTGAGCGCGATGTGGCCTGTACAGCACCGAGCGGGTCGCGGCACTGACTCCGGCACTGGAACCGGCGCATTGTGGACCTTGCATGGCAGCAGGTACTAGCAGCGTGTGAGACTGCAGCACAGCCTCTCACAACAAGCCACAAGCTCGCGTGCTGCAGGTGCCTCTCACCACATGCTTGAGCGGTGCGGCTGCGCTCGATGATATTGTCAGAGTGACTGCAGGTGCGCTCCATGATATTGTTTCTTAATCTCGAGCGGTGGGAACCGCTGCGCTCGATGTACGTAATCAGTCACTTAAGAACAGGAAGATGAAGCTTCACTCAGGCTGCTGCAGCGTGTGCTGCCTGACGGCCCGCCAGGCTCGCGCTCAACCAGGCAGGGCTGCACGCGCGGTGGCGATTGCTGAGCTCTTGGCCAGGCTGCCAGGTGCACATGCGTTTCAACCGCCTGCTTGCCATTCGGTGTGAGGGTTGGCACAGGCCCAGGCGCGGCGTGCGGCAGGCACCGGCAGCAAGAGCCGCACCCGTGAGCCACATGGACCAGCCGACGAAGGGGATCTTGAAGATGTCTGGCTTGGACACAAATTTGAAGTCCTTGCCAAGGTGAAACAGAGCGAAGATGTCCTGCAGGAACGGGAGACGCAGCTCGGGAGTGTCATGGCAGCGACGCTGGCGCTGCCAGCCTGACGGACATGCGCACCTGGCAGGGCTCCGTGTACATGCATCACAGGCTTTGCAAAGTGACATATCAGTCCGCCACCACTTGGTGCCCATGAGACAGGTCATGCAGAGCAAGGGCATCAGTCCACAGAGCATGGCATCCCATGTGTACCAGGTGCCACAGGCCCAAGCACAGCATCCGGTCGTGCGAGCCATCACAGGTCGCACCATGTAGCTCTCATGGTTAGACACATACACAGCCGGGTATCGATCATCTGGCATGTTGTCCCAGCCCTCAACCTGCAGCAGTTCAGGCATTGACACCGCCGTGGTGGACCTGCCCTTTACATGGGCCTTCCACATGGGACCTTGAGTGCGTCAGTGTCCCGAGCGCGGTGCAGGATGTGGCTGTGTATCAATGGCAGCGGGACGCACCACCACTTTGTTGAAGGGGATCGTGCTCAGCACTGCCCAGATCTTGTTCACAAGGTGCTCCGCTCGTCTCCTATACTTGTCAAAAACATACACAAACGGGTAGAGAATCAGCATGATACAGAATAATGGAATTGCGATGGCCATGGAGAATGTGAAGAATAGTATGGCCCGAAACTTGGCGCGCCCGACGTCGTCTTTGGTGCGTTGTCGCGGCCCTTCATCCCCCGCATAGTCTCCGTCCGTGAACGATCCCGGATCAAGAGGGTAGGATGCCGTACACTCTGTGCGTGTCAAATCTCGAAGATGCCCAGGCCCCCTTGCCGTGCAGACCGGCCTGGTCACGCCGTTGCACCGTACCCAAGGAAGCGTGCGTCCCTTCGCCACATTAGCATGCATGATGCAGCAAAACGCCTAGAAACTAGTCTCGCGTTTGATGCGGTTCAGCAGCAGACGGGCGATGCGCCGATGTACGCGGGCAGCAGGCGATGCATCGGATGGTGTAACCCGGCACCTGGCTTCGCCATTGATTAATCACTGCACGCACAACAGTCTGAATGTACCGAGAAGTCTTGTGGGGACTTTTGCATTGTCAAAGGGTTCTGCATCTGCTTCAGGCCCCGCGGCACCACAGCATGCCAGGCGCTCTTATGTTGCCCTTCAGCCACGTCCAGGTCTGACGCGAAATACACATGTACAACCCTTTACATGCGACCGAAAGTTTCAAACGGCAGTGCAGACCCTCGTTTAGATGCTTGTTCGTCGTATCATCGATTAGAGATCACGTCATTGTATCTGTGCGGATTGCTTCCAAGTAGTCACGGTGTATACGCAGCGAGACTAAAGTATGAAGGGTTGACAACCAGCGTTACCGCAATTGTATGCAACACTGATTGCATGGAACAGCTTCCCGGAAAGATGCGAAACGCAGCACCACGAGCTCTGAGAAGTAGCACTTCTAAAGATCTGCGTCAGTGCGTCTGTCCAACTCTTGATCTTGAGCGGCCTGATACACCATCCGGTCACGCAGGCCTGCGCCTATCCCATACGCAGCTTTCAATCATAGGTATCAGCTACTTTCCAGATATGTCGCGTGCCTACGCCTTTGAAACCTCTGTCTGGGGAGCAACTGTCTACAGCACTGAACACTGGGCGTTCAACGCGCGCCCAACTCGCGGGCCCTTATGCACGCGGACGCGACGTCTTTCATGCGCAGTCACCGCGGAAAGGCTTGACGCAACACTGCATCCGCAGCATTACGAGTGCACGATGACGGGCCCACCACACCGGCAGTTCGGTCTGTCATCATGTCCGTCATGCATGCATCTCCAGGTGCAGCACCAGGCACCAGGGGCATAATTTCTCCCGTCCACTGTAACACCAGGTCCTCACGCCCAGACCTAGGACAGGATAGAGAGCGACGCCGCATGATGCACGGTTGGGCTGGGAGTGGCAGGCTGCATCGGGCAAGCAGTTCACCCCACGGCCCTCATCTGTATTCGGTTGTTTCACCCTGATATCAATGCAGGCTCTCGTTTCAAGCAGCCACTGCTGTTCGCCTGCGGGCGAATCAATCCGACTGCAAGCAAGGTGCCGGAATGGCAATGTTGCCTGATGTGCCTGAAATGCCTCGGTGAACCTCTGTCTGCATTACTCTGTGGTAGAGCAAGGCCCATCAGCACCGATGAAAGAAAGGAGAGAACAAAACAAACAATCACCTGCAGCACGGGCACCCAACACTTCGGCAGGGACCGCACGGACAATAATCACAACCGGCCGCTTGACCACACATCACGCCGGCCAAGCGCAGCATGGCGCAATCGACGCGCACGCACCGGGTGCTGGGGACCGCGGCACGTGGCCGCCGCGAAGTAGACGCAGAGCCAGCCACAGCAGCCAGCATGGCTACGGGCATGATACGACGCAGCGCTGGCGTGCGGCCATGCATGACCACTTCGGCCTCGGTTGCAGACCCCACAGTGCAGAAGCTACTGCCTCCGACCACCGCGGTCAGGGCAGTGTCTGGAGATTGGGCAGCGGTGGCAGGCGGACAGGGGGGGGGGGGGGTGGCTGCAGCTGTGTTGCGTGCCAGGGGTCGACGGGGGGAGGCCTTGGGTGGCGGCCTTGGGTGGCGGCCTATGCGCGCTGGCACGTCAGCTCTAGCAGGCCGTCAGCGGGACCGCCAGGCCTGGCAGGAGCGCCCGCCCGGCCAGCCTGGCGTGGAGGGATGCAACCATGCGTGCTTGGCGCGCCAGCGCGCGGTGCAGCGTTGTGGACGCATCGCACACAGGGCGGCGTGGCATTAACAGTGAACGGGCGCTTGGACATCTGTCTGTGCAAACTACTTCATAGACCTGATGGATAAAGTCACATAACATCAATGTGGGGCACTGGCACATAGAGGTCCTCGCTTCTAGGTGGAATCCACTTGGACTGCACCGGCATGTACCTGCTACCCTGAAAGTGGGTTGTCCGGCAAGCACGTGCAGGCCACGACTGTGGTGCAGTCCGCAGTCGTGGTGCAGTCCGCAGCACTACACCGGAGACCTGGACATTGAGCCCAGTGGCACACAGGGCCCTGGACGCTGCATGCATCTCTACGACTCCCATCGTCACTTGGGAGTGGTAGAGACTCCCATCTTCGTTCCGTGGCATTCCGTGGCATCCGCGCAGCTTACGTCACGACTGTGAAAACCTCAGCTGTGGTGCTGTGCTGATGCAATCGCCGCCATAGCGGCACCAGTGTCTGTTGGGGTTGCAATGCCTTTAAAGTGTTCCGCACTGTGTCAAGAGGCACAACAGTCAGCCAGCTCCACCTGTGGCCTGCGTGATGTCCATCGACTTGCTGGACGTGCATGGACTACTACGGACTGAGACCCTTGCAGACTATCATTGAGTGCCCGTTCACGCAACAGTAGAGCCAGCAGCGGTGGGTGAATGGTGTGTCACGTGTAAGGCTCCATGCACAAGACGCTGCGGCACCATGCATGCGTTTGTGGTGTCCGGTAGCTCGCGGCGCCTGTCAACCGCACGCCTGCTGCAGGTGCGTGAAGGCCCGCCCGATAGGCACATTTCGCTGACCCCGGCCATAGCTATGCTGGACCTAGCACCGCTTGTTGCGTTTCTGCTCATGGCGTGCGCTTGCACAACAAGAAGGACAACTTGGGTTTAGAACCCAATTCAGCATCGGCCACAGAACCCCTGCGGAAAGGGGCGGAAGAACGGTCAACACGCTCAAACACATGAGACAGGGTAGCAGCGGGAGCACACGCAGGCTCGACCAACGCACACCACTCAGACAGACACACATGCAGCCGGGCGCAACGGGGCATGCTACCAAGTAAGGCCAACGTAAGGCCGCAGTAAGTATACTGGAATTAGTCCGACGTAAGGACCCGCCGGCCCGCCACTGCGGCAATAAGGTCAAACAGAAGGTGCCTATGCTGCAGCTGTAAAGCCTTTCACACATGTGTACCATCCTGGAGCCAGTACTAGTGGAAGGGCAGTCTTTATCCAGGTCGAGAACGGTGCCGATCTTTAATACTTCAGGACTGGAACTTGTTGATAATGCAAGGGTTTGCTCCTACAAAACATCGGCCAAAGTGCGCAGTGCTGTAGGCCAAGGGACATGTGGACACATGTAGACACATGTCCAAAATTCATTGCCATAGCCACGGCTGCACGACGACATTGACACGCTCGAGCGCATGCTCATCCGCCACCTGCAGCCCATGCTGAATGTATCGTGAACCCGCCGGTGCCACCATCGCCGCCCCAGGCCACCCTCTCTCCGCACGCGCTACCCGCCCCCGGCACAGCTGCCTGCTAACTTCCTCACTGCGTCGTGGCACTCACACGACCTCCCGCATCTGCTCCATACGCGAGCACCGGATTCCACCAGCATGTCGTTGAGCTCCACTCCGGGCCCCTGGTACCAGAATCGCCGAGCACTTCTGCGGGACTACGGCACCTCAACAGTCGTGATCACCTCACCCGACACAGTTGTCTGCGGCCAGCTGCGCCATCTCGTCCCACACCTGCCCACAGCGCGCCACATCCTCTTTGCGGTCACCATTGACAGAGGGACCCAAAGGATGCTATCCCTGTGGAAGCTCGCGATGATCCTCCACCCTACTGCCACCCAGCCCCAACTTGCAACACTGCCATCTCGACATCAGATCAAAGTGCATACCCTCCACCCGGCCCCACCGCCTGGCCTCTTCCCCCATGATCGCATCCCACCCAGGCTGTATGCTACAGCTAGCAGGCGCATTCCTGCACACATTCGGACACGATTCGGCTTCGACCTGTGCGCCATGCGGATTCAGCTCCCCGCAGCTACGTTCATCCCTGCCCGCCACATGCGCCACCGCATCCTGCTCGCGCTGCGCTCTGGCGGTATGCCGCTCGCATTTGCCCGCCACTTCATCAACACGATGCGCGTCCAGTTCGCGCGCACCGCCCCGGTGCGGGTTGCTGCACGCCGCATCCGTGAGGAGCTGGTCGACATGCGTGCGCCACCCCCATGCACATGCATGGGCATGGACCTCCCCCGTGGCCCCCATGGCCACGTTGCCTTACGTGCATCCGACCCCTCCAAACCTGCGCCGGCCTTCGCCTGTTCTGCCCAAACCTGCCTTGAAATCCACCCAGACGCAGCCACACGCCGCCTGCTGCGCGCTGTTGCGGATACCATGCGCCACCTCTCACGGCAGTTCGGGTGGCCGCCAACCGCAGCCGCTGCCGCCACGCCAACACACATGCAGCTCCGGCGGTTCCGACCAGGCCCCCAGCCGGGCTGCTTGACCTCGCGCTGCTAGCAGACTCCGCAAAGCTCGTCGAAATGCGCCTCGTTCCGGTCCCACTTGACCGCAACAGCAAAGCCATGTGGCTCGAGTGACCGACGCAATACGCCTCCCGTCTGCATTCCCTCTTCATTGGCGATCCCCAGTACTACACAGCCGTCCCTGCCATACCCCAACCGTCCCTCGCTGACCTCCGCTCTCACTTCTCAGCGGCCTCCCTGAACGCGCTCGCACCATGGTCCGCCTCCCGTTCACTCCCCGCCCCATATGCCCTACCTAAGAACAAGGCCCCACATGTCAAATCCCGCCCGCTCGTGCCTTGCCACAGATCGCCTGACCGCGATGCACTCCAGACTGCAGGCCTCATGTGGATGCACATCGTGCGCTGCCTGGGCTCCCTCCCGAACCATTTCAACGGCGTCAGCACCCAGGAGCTGAAAAGCCGCCTCGCTGCGGGGCAGCTCCGCCTCCAGCACTTGCACGGCAGCCGCCGCAGCTTCGCCTTCGACGCGAAGAACATGTTCACCGAACTCCCACACGACGCCATCTGCGGTGCTGCTGCGCTTGGACCCGCTCTCTACGCTGCCAACGGTGGCTCAGCCGCATGGCATGTCCACCTCCGTAGGTGCACGGTGCTGCCATGCACCGTCTCCGGCGCCAAGCCCACCGGCAACTCGCGTGTCACCCCCACTCAACTCCTTCCTGTCCTCCAGTTTGAGCTGCATAACACCCTCATATCTGTGGGCAACTAGGTCCTGCGACAAATACATGGCGCCGTCATGGGTGGATACATATCCCCTGCCATGCTGGTGTGCATCGCCGCCGAGCTGCAACTCCACGTACGCCTCGGCCCCGACCTGACGCGCCGCCTTGGCGGATTCCGGTACGTCGACGATGGCGTCGTCATCGTCTGCGCGGAAACGCGCGCAATGTATGCATACATCAAAGCGGCTGTGTATGCGGCATACCCGGCCGGCATGGTCTGCGAGGAGACCGCCGACGGCAATGTCATCGACATCCTTGAGCACCGCATCATCATCGACCCACAGCACATCCATAACGTCTTCCGCCCGAAGAATTTCTTTGCCCTTCTGACCAACGCAGAGCCGCCTCGAGTGACATTTTTCCCGCGCACGTCGCGGGTCTGCCGCCTCTACTTCCGCGCCTGGATCATGGGCGCCTGTGCCCGCCTCCGCGACAACACCTCCGCTACACTGAACGGCCTCCTCCATGCTGTGGGATTCTTGGCTGTGTGGCATGATGCCGCGTACCTCGGGTACACCGCGCCTGCCACGCGCCACGCTCTTATCTCGTTCCAACCAGGTTTGTTTGAGGACGGATTCAACCGCGCCAGGGATGCCTTTCTGCGCTTGCTCGCAGCTGCCGCGTGATGGCCGGGATTGGGTTTGGGTACAACTTCTCTGCCTGTTGCTATCTGTACACATTGGGTCCTACTGGCACGTTTGTGCCCAAGGCTTGTGTTACTTGTGCCCCGCTGACGCCGCCGTATGCTGCCTCCAGATTCTCCGACGCCCGCCGCTCACGTCTGCGCGGCGGGTCAGGCACTGCTGTTTTCATGATTGAGACTCTCTGTGCGCTTGCCAAGTGACCTCTGGGCATGGCCTTTATTCGTGTAGCTGAGGCTGCGTGTTTTGTAGGATGAGATGCTGCTGTACATGCATGCCTTGCATGCATGCTGCACGCATTACTTACGCCTGTGGGCCATGTGGACACGCCGATCCCGTCATCCGGACTCATGCTGTTTCTCAATCTAGTGATGGGAAAAAGCAGGTTGAGACAGCTACACCCTTGAGGACTGCATTAGCAGCCCGACGCGCGTGATCGCCGTTGACTGCTGGACTCCACACCATCCGTCCCCCCCCTCCACCCATTTCGCCCTGCACCCCCCCCCCCCCCGTACCTGTCCCTCCTCCTCCCTCCCCCTTCCCTCCTCCCAGCGCACGTCCGCTGTTTCTCCTCTGCCCCCCTTCCCGGACACCGCTCGTGCTGCCAGGCTGGCTGTGGCTGCAGCTCCTCAGACCGGTGCCTCGCGGCCTCACAGATGGCCGTAGCGCTCGCCGGCGCGCCCGTGCAGGCTGCTAGTGTCGAGTCGGTGACCGCTCGTGGGTCCGGCGCGTGCTGACTGTGTGTTTGGTGTGCGCGTGGGCTGCGTGGTACTGCGCGGTGTGCGAGTGTCTGCTTTCAAGCTGGCGCTAGTTCGTTCTGGCATTTGCTCGTGCGGCGCGTGGCCTTGATGATTACGTTGGCCGGTTTGTCTGTTTGCTTGTTTCCTGGTCTGTTGCCTCGGCGCTGCTGAGTCCCAGATCTATCACTGTCTAACACATGCCCGACTCAATAGAGCAGGGCCAGATAAAGCCTGGGTAAGGCCCAGGCAAGGTTCACTCGGTGCTGATAGTGGCAGCCACACAGAAGGCTGAGCAAAGGGCGAAGATGCGCGCAAGGTAGACTTGCTGGGAGACAGTGCCAGCCAGGAAAGCGGCTACAAGGAGACAGCAGAGGCCACAAGCGGGCTGGGCGACATATGAAGGCACGGCAGCCGCAGGATCAAGGAGGAAAGGAACAGTGCACGCAGTTGAAACACCGTCGCATATCTCTCAATCAATGGCTCCACAGAACTGCTGCAGGTTAGGCTGTAAACTCCCAGACATTGACCGTGTCTGAGCACTGATTGCTCACGTATCGATGGCAGCACGCAGCGTTCATGGCAATATTAATGGTTTTACTACGATAGGCTGTCACGCGTACGCCGCCCGCGCACACGTTGCAAGGCTGTGACTCCTGGGCACGTCACGTCTGCAGCAAGGTTGAGGAGGAGGCTGGCTGGCATGATGAGGCCCAATCTAATGCGCAGCTTCACGAGATCTCCGCAGGCTATCGGCAACCTTGCGTACGCCTGGGTCATCGCCACAGGGATCTTGACCTCGCACATTCGGTAGGAAGCTTCATCATCGCCTTCCAATTATTATGAAGCATGCACTGCAGATGTGCTCCTCTTCCCGAGAGATCACATTGCTTTCAGGTTCGAACGGTTGTTCACAATCCTGCGGAGTTCACAAGCCGCGCGGGTGCATGCCATCGTGACGCAGGCAAATGTAGTCTACTTGGTCAATCCGTGCCGCCCTTGCCCTTACATCCATGGCACTCCCACGCCAGAGTGCGTCAATGATGTCTTGGTGAATGTGCTCTTGCCTTGCATCGGGCCGCGTGCGCCGATCACCGCTGGCCCGCGCCAAGCGCCTAAGCACATGTACGTCCTTCAGAACTGTAGCTCCTGTGGCACCAGTGAAGTATGATGTGATCCATGCTTAGATTTCGTCGGAGTCCTGACTGGCAAGGGGATGTCCCCCTGGTCCAGCGCCGGCTGGTGCCAGACGGCCACGATGGGTCACCGCTCCTTGGCTGGGACAACGAACCGACCAACATGTGTATCCGTGACTTGCTGATGATCGACAAGGTGACCTGCTGCGTCTCTTATCAGGTGTACGTGCACACCTTGTATCAGCACTACCTATGTTGTCGTTCTGGCGTTGTGCTTCAGCGTCTGGTGCGGCCATATCTCAGAGATACACTCAAAGCCTGAACCTTTTATTCAAGTTTTATGTTCTTCACTAAGTGTGTATCCGAGGTTAACATGCCAGTTTTCCTGCCTTTCCTGGGGCGTCATGTGTAAGTGTCCGGTCTGCCTGTAGCATCGCGTGCTGATCGCGGCTTCCCTCGCGATTGAGAACCCCGTGCACCCGAAAGCTGCCTTCAAGGCCGCATAAAGGCGAGCTTGTATTCATTTTGACAATGCGACGCCAGAAGACCTGACTGCCTACTTCCTGTCGCGACACGGCAAGCATACTACCTGTGTACAGTCCTCAGCTGATTCTGGTGTGCAGGACCTTGATGCGCTTCACAACCGAGGAACAGGCGCAATGAATCGCAATAGGGGACCCGGGGCTCTGCATCATCCCGCCAGTGGAGGCGCAGGCACCTGCTTTGAGTCCCTCAGTCCCTTGCAGGTGTGCTTCCCGGCACAACTGATCAGCCAACCTGCATTAGCAAATGACTGTACGCAGCAGCCGCAATAAAGACTGTATAATTACAGGGTCCTGTGCAGCGCTGCCTTGCTCATATCGAGGAGCAGCGTTGCTAATCGTCTATCAAGCAAAGCATGCCTGCCACATGAATGACTGGAGTGAGCACCACAGATGCCTGTGCACTCAATTTGACTCTCTGTGCAGAGTCACGCACTCAAACGGGCTGCCGTAACGTCAGTTCCCAGTACGACATACCACTATGGAGGGAGCTTTAGCCAGGATTGCTTTGGTCTGACAGCTCAGATGCGTCCCGGGCGACGCCCGGAGTCAGCAAAACCATTTGCGGATAAGACCTCAAACTTGGGCCGGGTATGTGTCTGGCAGACCTGAACCGGTGCTGACCTATCTGCTCAGTGGTGCAGTCCCATCCCATGCTGCCATGGTCCCGTGCCAGACCTGCATGGCTCCTTGCACACCTGACACAACGATACCGCCACTTTTGCACAAATTCGTTGCTTTTCTCATGCATTCCAGGCTTCAGACGGTCAGCTGCCTCACACGGCACTGTCACCAAGGTGGCACGGGTGCAGCCCGTGTAGTGCAGAAACGTGGCCTGACGTGAAGCATAGTGCAGGAGGCCTCGCCCGCAACTTCCCTCACCCGCCGGGTGGAATTCGTGACTGCCACCAGCTGTTCGCCGCAACGGTCGCAGAAGAGTGCTGCAGGATCTGCACGCAGCCCAACCTCCATGATTCCCCTGCCGCCCGCATTCTTCATGGCTACCGAGGTGCGCCCGCAAGCACCCCCCCCCCCCCCCCCCCCCCGGCTGAATCGGTGTGGCCTTTGACCATGTTTTACCTGCCTGCCTGCCCAGGGCACACTGCTCACATCCTCCTACCTGCGGCCTCACCCACTGTCTCGCCCTGCAGTGCTGCCCACACATCGCACCCACCAGCAGCGCCATCAGCACCTTCACCACCCGCCATGCATGCAGAAGCTGTCTGGCGCGTCAGCACCTCTCCCAGGCGCGGCCCGCAGCGGTAGCTCCCTCCCACTGCCCCCCACATCCTCCCCGGGGTCACCCAGCGGCATTCCCTCCTTCTCCAGCCCGCTGCACACGCAAGGCACCCTCCTGGCCACGTCGTTCTCCTCCATCAGCACGCCCAACACGTACACCCTCACCAGGGACTCCCCCGAAGTCTCCTCCGCCGCACCCCAGCCCGTCATCGTCTCCTTGCCGAGCCTGCTTCCTAAGCGCGCCTCGCCGACCGACCTCGCGGCAATCGAGGAGGCGCCGCCGCGCCTGCCGCGCCGCCCGCCACGCTGCCCGCCCCGAGGCCAAGCGCTGCCGCACACACCCGCCCGCGCATATGCGGAAACCTCCACCCTCCGCCTCGCGCCGCACGGAGTCTCCGCTGCGGCACTCCCCCAACTCACCCCATCTGCCCGTTTTGTCCCAGCTGTTTTCTCCATGGCCACGCCCGATGCCCCAGACACAGAATCCCCTGTCACCTCTGCCTCGTCCATGGTGCAGACCCCGGTGGCCACCCGGCTGCCACCCGTGTCCCAGATCCCGCGTGCGCCCGGGCTGCGCGCTGTGCGGGAGTACGAGGCATCGGACGTGCTGTCATCCGGCCGCACAGCATCCATCCCATCCTCCCCGGTCATGCAGCTGATCACGCCCGAACGGCCGGAGCGGGTGCGCGGCGACCACTCGCTCGGGCTGAGTGCCCCGTGGCAGGTGACTGCACACACGTGGCCGGGCATGCCCTCGGGCCAGGGCAGCAGCGAGCCTGCACCACGGGGGCCGGCAAACACCGCCGCGGCCTGGCAGAGCCCTCCGCACATGCGTCTGCAGAACTCTCTGGCCGGCAACACGTCGTGGCCGTCGTCCCCCGGCTCCAGCACGCTCCTGGTGACGCCTGCGGGCGCAGCCGCAAGCGAAGGCGACTCCGGCCGGGCGGGCCTGCTCGACGCGTCGCACAGCCTGCATGCGTGTGTCAGCTCGGTGGCGCGTCACAGCTGCAGCTCCGGCGGGGGGGTTAGTGTGTCGCCTCCGCCGGCAGGCGGCCGCCTCCGCAGGCTGCGTGGCAGGGCACAAGCAGCCTGGGTCTCTCTCACGAGCCCGCGCCGGTGCTGCGGAGGCCTTGCTGTGGTGGACGACGACGCCATCTCCCGGGGCCTGCCATGAGAGGGCGCAGCCGGCTAGGTGAGTGGGTTCTGTAGGCTGCAACAGCAGCATGCCTGTGTGCTGCTGTTGCAGCCTACCTCCGCAGAAGGTGCGCAGCGGCAGGCTGTGCAGGTACTGGCGCAGTTGATTGGAAGCAGTGCTCGCCTGCTATTCCGCACCTAATGATGCTGCGTTCGTGCGTCACACCGGTAATGTTTCTTTGGATTAGGCGCCTCAGTTTCAGGCATCGTAAACTTTTGGTAGTTTCCAGGGCTTTCAGAATAGTACTGTGCTGCAACGGGCTTCGCTGTGAGCGTCTGGCAGACACATTAGATTCCTTTACACAATCATGGTGGTTCTTCTATTTAGTCTTTCGCTGGGCTTGGTCTCGGGCATGTGCCGTTTAGTCTTTCTTTCATTACAACGGTATGGTCGTGTTTGATGCGGTTTGCACATGAATCCATTGAATTTTACTTCAATTTATGGTCGTGGTATGATTCTATTCATAGTTCTGATTTCCAATAGGTTGATCGCGTACAATTGAGCCCTTGATCGCTTGCAGATGAAGGCCATTTCAGTGTGTATGCTCTGCAACGCGTTTGTAACATCCGGTGTTTCTGATGTGTGGATCTCGAGTATGACCGCCACTGCTCAGTCCTCGCCGTCCTGAGCATGATGCCAGTCTCACCTTGTCGTTGCCGGGCCTGATCAAGGGAACATGCAGCGAACGCCATTTGTTCACCAAGGAACAGAAGATCCTGTGCATGCACTCAGCGAATACCGTTGTGATTTCCATGTACAGCGAGCTGATCGGGAGTGAGCTCGGCTGTGCATGAATGGGTAATTACGGTCGTGAGTCACTGCCAGAACGAAGCATCCATCGTAGCTGCCGAGACTGCAGCACGCTCAATCCTCACTTGCGACTGTAAGAAGCGGGCCTGTGCCCTGATTTTTGTGTACTGAAGGCTTTGCTGCGCCCTGGTTCATCAAGTTTCGGTGGAGAACTGGTGTCACAACGAGCGTGAACGTGCGATTCCATCCAAATACGGGAAAGGAGTACAACATGATGTTCTCAAATTTATGGATACGAAGATTGGCATGTCCCGGGCATCCCGTTCCTGGGCAATACGATTAACAACTCGGAGCAGGCAATCGGCTGTATTGTCACCAGCACCCCGCATCCCAGAGCTCACGTCAGCGTTTGATGCACTCCGCTGTTGTTGCTCAATTGAGCTTGGTAATTGCACCGATGCATCGCGATGGTCAGGCTGTTAGCCCTGTCGCCACTGTGGCGCTGGGATGCTTCGTATCGAGCTCTGGAAGTTGCTTGAGCACCACCGTCGAAATATAGTTGCCTGGCTGTATTCCTGCTTCACCAGATAAGCGGCCTCTGCAAACATTGTGGAGCCCGCAATTGCCAGCTACAGGCCAGGCTGACACATCGAACCAACCATCGCTCGTGAATCACCTCTGCATTATCTATTCTGCAAGCGTTCTTGTGTTATGGCTGATGTAGAGGAGAGCAAAGTCGCCACTGGGCCATCAGTACAAGAGCTGAGAGCCAGTGAAGTCCCTGATCGAGAGCCGACGCATCGGCCAGGTGGCATAACGAGGCACAGCCGCAGCGAAAGCGCTGATCGAAGAAATAACCCAGATGGCAGATATCAGGCTGAGTCTCCATCGAGAAAAGCGGGATGGAAGACTTTCTGCAAGGAGTATCCACAGAAGCGATCCGATGTAGCCATCTCCGACTACTCCAAAGAAGAGGGTGTGAGACGCAAGAAGTGGGAGAAGGAAAGGAGGTCAGTAATACTACAAAGGCAACTGTGTAACTATGTCGAATCTGCACGTTTTATGCCCGTACGCATTGGAGTACAAATGGATCGCTCTGTCTCTGTCGTTTGTTCCGGCAGGCCAAACTTACTTAGGGCCTTCTACCCAAGCCATTCCTTTATACAGCTGGCATTTGTAGGGCATTGCGCGAGCGCCAAGCCAGGCTGCAGCAAGACCGTGCAGAAGCAGAAGCAGCCAAGCAGAAGGAGCTCCAGGAGAAGCAAATGCTGGAGCACAAAGCCCGTGTCCAAGCACGAATTAGCAAGCAACAGGACAAAATTCGGCGAGCAGCTGAAGAGCGTCAGCGTAGAGAGCAAGCTTACCAGGAGCTCCTGTCTAAAACACGAGAGTGTGCTTCAGCCATGTCTCAGACTTCCAAATGTGTGATGGCCTCTTACAGCATCCACCAGACATATTCGTCAAGGGCATCAGCTATATCACAGTAGGATCCTGTCATGGCTGCGCTACGCCTTTGCTGCAATCAATCATGTTCCATGTGGTGCAGCAGATTCGTTTCAATGCTCGAGCGTTTCCTCATGTCGTACAACTGACTGTTACGATCATCCGATTGAATTTAGGCCTTGCATGTGCCATGCACGCGAGCCCTGCACACTTCTTATATGTTGCAAACTTGACCGCAGATTTGATTGCTTTCAGGCGTGGCCTCCTCTTCGAGCGGTTGCAGGAAGCTGGTGAAAGCAAGGTCCATGCCATTGAGAATGAGAAGAAGACAGACTATGTCAACACCCTGGGTCGCTTGCGCAAGCTCGGTGCGCAAGAGATCGCAACCCGCACTGAACTCCATCCTTCTTTGCGGGTGGTACAGCGCCGCAAACAGGAAGAGATCTTGCAGCGGGAGGCTGACAAGGCTCCAACAGCTTTTACACCAAAGGCCGCAGACAGCCCAGTTGCTGGATCTCCCGTCTCCTCATTCATGACCACTCGGGTGCGCTGTTCATCTCAATCCATGAGCTATCACCTTGCTGTATGAGCGGCTGGATGAGTGGCTTGCTGGATGAGCGGTGCCACTCGTCATGCGCTGCCATCGCAAAGGCGTGAGGTGCAGCATGTTGTCAGGCTCAGGCTGCGTTGTCTTCAACTCTCACTGCTGCAACACCAAGTCGTGGCATTTCCGCAATGTGCAGCGGATGCCTGGTGCATCTCTTTCAGGCGGCCTTGCCACCGGCGCGGCTGCGACCGGCAGGAGTGCGCCTGCCAAGCCGGCACGCAAGCGCCGGCCTCCACGCAAGGCCAAGCCAGCGCCAGCCGTGACTGAGCGAGCGTCGTCCCCACTTGCTGTTCCTGGTGTGGAAATCCATGTAAACGGAGTGCTCTACGAAGTCCCATCACCTCAAGCTGCCAGCTGCGGCATTGGTGCGGACCTGCTCGGATGCTGTCAGCTCCCCCCACCCTTCATCGAGGGTCCACCCCACCCACCTGCAGCTCCTTCTGCAGTCCTGTGCTATTAGTGTGGCTCAGTGCAACACAGTCATCAACACCAGCTGCCATGAAAGCAATGTGTTTGCAAGCAATTGCAAGGTGTCAACTGTATGCAGCGTGGCCATCAGCACACCCGCCACTAGTTTGTGTTTTGCTGCTGACTTGTGAACCTGGTCAATGGCCCGCTGATGCTGCCAGGGTTTGTGGCACATGCAGAATCGGTGTTGGTCTGCTGCAGGTATACCTGCAAGGACAAGCAGCACAGCTCAAGCAAGCTCTCTCCGGGATGGCCCTGCCGTGGCCGAGCCTGATACGCTCGCGAAGTTCCCGAGTGCGGCCTCCAACAGCTCGCGGCGCCACTCTGGCACCGACTCTGCCGCCGATGTGGCCGTGGTGGAGCCGGCTGGCGCCAGCTCAGCAGACGATGCCCTGCCCAGAGCATCCCAGAGCATCGAGCAGCATGCAACTGGCTTGCATGAAGACCCAGATGCGGCAGGCAGTGCAGAGGCTATATCACCAGTCTCGGCGACGGAGCAGGCGGCGCAGGACCCGCTGGAAGATAGGCTTGCGCCGTCAGGCGGTTCAGACAGTGGAGGCGGCGTGGACGAGGAAGCATCTGCCGCAGGTGTGTGTTGGACCTGAATGCGGGCTTTAGCGTACCCACCTCATCTCTTGCACGCTCTGCTTTGTGGCACGGAGGAGATATGGCGTCCCCTTGCACGCCATGTCTCAATTTTGTTCTGGCTGCCAGAATTGGCTCCAGCAGTGACAGAAGGACTCTTCTGTACTGGTTTTATGTCTCGAAGGTAAAATGTGAATTCCATCTCCGGCCTGATTACCTGTGGGCAGCAAGGATCTTTGTTATGACTGGGTGGACCTCACTATGAAGCGACACGTGGACATGGACAGCGGTGTGGTCAGCAGGTGGTCACTGACTTCACCTGGCGACATGCATGGAAAGGTGGGTGGGCTGGCAGGCTCTAGTCTGGCTTCAAGCACCGCTTTGGTTGTTGATGCTGACACCAGCCTCATGGCGTGTACTGCTAGTCAGCAGTCTGGCGTCTACTGGACCTGCACACATGTGGGACGTGGACCTGTGTGGTGGCCTGCCATACTACAGTACTTGCTGTGTGGGGGACAGGTGCACTGCCTGCCTGGTGGCGGCATACTCATGCCATAATTGCCATCTGTTTGTGCAATTCGACTGAAGAATCAAGGCTTTTAGGTGTGGTACCTCTTGGAATGCAACACTGGTTGCACCAACTTGGCATGGAGGTGGTGCAGGTGACGTGGCTACAAGTGAAGCAGACGGAGCCGGTGGCGCTGAGGATGGCGATGCTGCTGAGAATGACAACAAGGAGGAGGACCGTATGGATGACACTGATGTACAGGCTGGCCAGGATGCATAGCGTGTGCATGCCACACATGCAAGCCCGATTGTCAGCATGAGTGGCTGCTGATTGCCTGGCGCTGCCCTACAACCTGCAGTGTGAGATGGCTGTGCACGCTCAATGTAGGCTATTTCTGCGGCACACAGGTCCGTGAACTTGGCCTGGTGTCATTTGATGGAGCCACAGATACAGACTGCATGCATGATCTGTGTCATGCTGGCAACCAAAAGGAGAGCAGAGACCAGCATGGCAACGGTAGCAGAGACCACTTTTAGAACACGTGATGGTGCAAAATTCCACGCGTTGACATGCACAACAGGATGCACATAGCAAATAGAAACAATGTCTGAGATTGCTGCAAGGAGCCAATCATTGGACCTTTGCATATTTGCAAATCATATGTTTTACACACTGGGATCCAATCGAAGCACAACCACAAGAACAGCTGGCATGTCTGGTCTATCGTGGCAGGCACGCTCGTCCAGTCTCTGCATTGTCATTGTGAGGCGACCCCTTTGATAATTGTATGCAGACCCACACGCCTCTGAATATTGATACGCATGCAGACCATGGAACACGCACCACCCAGCCGCAAGCGCCCAATGACGGAGTCAGCACCACATGCCCTGGCGTGGGTCCCACCGGACAGCACGATGCTTCACCGCTCGATCCCTGTGTTTGGATCCCACATCCACAAGCAAGCTCATCCTCAGTGCATTGCATCACTATCGACCCACACCGCCGCACCGGGCCACGCCGCACGGCCTTTTCCCTCCCCTGCGCAACCGCTCGTCTGTCTATCCGCCCACAGACAGGCAAACCACCATAACCCAGGCGGAATGCCCTCCGCTAGCACCGCACCGCTAGCACCGCAACACAAATGTAGCGACCCTATGTCCCCCTCTGCCACTATCCACTCCCTCAACAGACACGCATGTGTCACCACAGGCCACAACCGCCGGTCCGGCAATCGGCAAAGACGCTCCAACTCTGTACAGCGCACGCCGCACGCAGCTCCCGGCCGCAGCGTCCAGCCGCATGCATGCAGCTCATGAGAGCACGGCAAGGAGGTCGGTCTCGCGCACGACCACAAACTGCACGCCGTCCTCCTCGAGCTCGACGCCCGAGTACTTGCTGTACAGCACCTGCGCCCCCGCGCTGCACTTGGGCACCTGCATCTCGCCGTCCTCTCCCTTGCGCCCCGGCCCCACCGCGACCACCTCCCCGATGTTGGGCTTCTCAGCGCTCTGCGCCGTCAGGATGACGCCGCCAGAGCTCTCCACCTCGTCCTCCGCGACGCGGATAAGGATGCGGTCCTGCATGCGTGCTGCCACGGTGGCGGTTTGCCACGGTGTGCGACACCGCCGGTCCTGGTGAGCTCCCATGGAGCTCTAGAGCACTGTCCTGGCCACAAAACTGTGATGCAGCATGGCACCTGCGAGGAGGTGTAGGGCCGAGCGGATCTGGGAAACATGGTTGGCGGCCGCATGCATCCAGGCCTGCTTGGCCGCCACACACAGGAGTGATGCTGTCAGCATGACTGTGAGCGGTGCGGATGCCTGCTGAGCATCATGCATGAGGTGGAGCGGCATGGAACAGCAAAGGCTGTGCCTTTACAAACGTCTGTTGCACTGTGCCTGCACTATTTTGGGAGACAGAGCTGGACGCGTTGCCGCCTTCACAGCATGCCGGCTCGCGGAATAAGGGACACTGGCAGAACATGCGACTCGGATGTGGCTGTCAGAGTGCAATTACACCCGTGCAGGCAACGTTGCAGGGGGGCCGGGCAGGCGCGGACACACGAACGGACACACGAACAGACGGGCCCAAGCAATGCCAAAAAAAGCAATGCGATGCAAAATGCGATGCAAGACATGCACGAGAGCGGTTCGGCGGCAGCACCACGCACGCAGCAGGCGCACCTCGGTGGGCTTCATGGCGGACATGGAGGCGCCCTTGATGCCGATGACGTCCGCCTCCTTCATAATGATCTGCTCGTCCTCCCCAACCTTGACATGCGTGCCCGCATACCGCGAGTACAGCACCTCGTCCCCCTCCTGCACACCTCGCCTGCTTGCCACACGCCTCATGCTACTCTCACAGCCGTCGATGATGTGCGGAGGCTATCAAGGGGCGCGATTCCATGCTGTGGTGGCTGATGGGGCGGAAGCCAGTGCGAGGGCCGTACCTTGATGCTCTCCCCGGTGCCTACAGCCACGACTGTCCCCTCATTCTTGTCGCTCTCGGCGGCGGTAGGCAGTAGAATTCCGCCGGCAGTCTTTGCTTCGGCCGCGCCGACCTTGACCACCACTCGGTCTCCACTGGGCTTGACACTGGAAAACTGCACACAGCATTCCTCATGTTGTCTGGCAACAGCCCCCAAGGACGCTAGAGTGCCAATCGGGAAACGCCAGGCTTGATCAGTTAATGCATCCGTATTAATGCTGGCTTCTGCGTCTGCAGTTCAAAATTGTAGCTGGGCTGTCTCGCAGACGATGGTTGCCTCACGGGAAGGTTCGTGAACCGGGCAGCGGCCTGCGATGCCTCTGCATACGAGTGCTGGCCGAGAACGCACTCCACTCTATCATGCACTGTGTATGCGGATAAAATGACACTGGCCGGCGATGTCTGTGCTTTGCGACGTCGATGCATTCCTTGGCACCCCGAAGTGACCCTGATTGTTGGCACACAGCCACGGCAGGTACGTGGAATGACCAGCACAGTGGCGCTATGAAATGGCTACGGATAAGACATTTCGAAGCATGCACGTTCAAGCAACAGAAATCGGCAACCAGTAGAACAGGTAACGACGCCGTCACGGCAGAACAATACATATCTCGCGCACCTTGGATGGTAATGGCGTAGCTGCCGCCCTCACAACAAGTGATCGCCTTGAAGGTTGAGATGCGCAGCGGCGAGAGTTGAAGTGCAGTCGGCAAGCCATGCTGTTTCGCAATGTCAGGCGGGAGAACGGCGATGAACGAAGCCTAAAGCAGCCGGACGACGTATACTCTTGAATCGTTCGAAGCAAAAGCACTGTTATCCACCGATGAGTTTCATGAGTTCTTAGCCAAGCTGCGTGGGTGGGCACGCTGAAGTTTCCAAGGCGCGGCGGTGCACCGCGGTGGCCCCAGCGACAAGTGGCCTTCGGCGTCCTTCCGCGCACTCGTTTCCAACGTGTTGCAATAGTAGTGGTCTGTTGACCAAATCGATGGGCCCTTTTACCTGTAACTTGTCATTAAAGGAAGCGTATGTTCGGACTGTCCTATCGGAATGACTTGTCCAAATGCCAGCCTGATGGGACCGACCCGGTTCGTGCGTTGAAGGACATCGCGAACTGCATCACCGTGTCTCGCTGCCAACATTTCAGCGTTTTTCACATATCATCCACACCTTGAATATGCTAGTGATCGTGGACTTCTGAGATCTAATGTGGGTGCTAGTAGTACTGTGGCGCACAGAGCTGCGTCCATCTCTTCCGAACCATTACAGAACAACTCTAGAACAATGCTGGTAAAGCATGCTGCTCGCGATCATTGCATCTAGGTATCATCTGCCACGGCGGGCATCACCTGCCGCAGATGAAACCCCATGTGAATGTGGTGTTGCTTGAGAACTTCTGTGAAGCCATGTGCCAGCACGCTCAGCCAGTCTGCATTAACTGGAATGCTTGGGTCGCAAGTGAATCTCAATCGCTGCGGACAGTTGAGACGGGGGTGAGGAACGGCCTGGCACACGTGGCATGACACTACTACTTTGAGCCTGACAGCACACCAGGGTGCACCAACTTGATTGGAGTGGTACTCACTGGAGCGGAGCTCTTTGGAATTGAACTGATTGGAATGTAACTGATTGGAATGCAATCAATCGGATTGGAGTTCAGCACTCGCTGCTCTTCGCTTGCATCACTGCGACCACATTTGGTGCAAAGTCTTGCACTGCAAGCACTTTGTGCACTCGGACATCAGTACAAAGCGGCACGCGTGGGCCAAGTCTGGCCAAATGTTGCTCCGTTCCTGCTATCAGAGCAGATGCGTGCCAGGCATTGGAAATTTGGGTGTCACAATACACACGCCATCAATGAGCTTGCTGTGAAGCCCTGCGCCTCGATGGAACGCTGCACTGACATACTGACTCGGTGCAATTGCAAGACTGCGACGAAAGGCTGTGTCTTGCATGTCGAAAGCTGCCAATGCCTGCCCTCCAGGGTCGCTGACACGATCAGGGAGAGCCTACTGATACCACCCAGCTGAGCCAACCGGCATGTGCACTCTCACGCCACGTGCATGCCTGCGCATGCGGCTGGGCTGGCTGAACCACTTGCAGAATAACCGCATGCGACAGACAAGCACACCGTGCATTAGCAGCCTGAACGCCCATTGCACCTAGACTCAACTCAACCAAGCGTGAGGCCGCGCTGCAGCACCTCAAGCCAGATGTGGGGCGCTCCCGCCTGCTACCGCACACCGCACCAGCTCCCGAACGTCTCTTCCCCAGCTGTGCATACTGACGCAGCACACCTGCGAGCGCCTGAGAGCGCGGCAGCCTCTCCACGGCTGCCGCAGTCCACACACTCGCAAGTGGCAGTTCATCAAGCATGCCGGGAAGGCGCGGGAGTGGGGTGCACCGCACTCTCATTCCGGGCAGGCGCTGCAGCCCTCTCCGTCGCAGCCTGAGGTGCTGGTGCTTGCACAAGCCGCAGCAGCGGCCATGCAGCGCAGGGGCGCCCCAGCTGCTCCCCACAGGGACGTTGGCTGCTGCCGCGAGTCACTGCTACACTGACCGACATCGACATCGTGGGACATCGACTAGTGGGGACCGGCTGCTGCCGCTAGCAGCTGCCCACCACTAGCAGCTGCCTCTGCCAGACAGGGTGAAGCATACATTTGGCGGGTTAGTGTGGCCGCTGCTGCCTAGCTGAGGCCCGGGGCTGGGCGGCACATTCGGTGGCAGTGGTGGCTTTGGGCACCCAGGGCAGGTCTTCCCTGCGCCTCAACACAGCGAACAGCTGCGGGTGTGTGGCGGCATGCCACCAGACTGCCTGCACTGCTGTGGGCGCCACGCTGGCCTCGCAACAATGCCAACCTCTAGCAAACAGACGCTGCGGGGGCGCACGCTGCGCGGCCCAGCAGGCGCAGCACATCACGATTGCCGTGCGCGCTGCTGCGTCACTCTGCTGCCTCCTGCGGACTGCATCACGTGTATCACAGCGACCAGCAAGGGCGCCGCTCTGTGTGCATGCACACGCCCGGGCAGTCAGACCTTGCGGGAAAACTCTGTTAATCTACATAGACCCTGTGCAGGTGGCGCCTCCACATGCATGCTGAGCTCATTGTGGTGCGGTCAAAGCCAGCCATGCTGCGCGGCAGCTCCGGCGGCGGGGTGCGGGTGCGTGCGCAGCGCGCAGAACGGCACAGCAGAGCACGCGCAACGAAGGCGGTCACTCAATGAAGGCGGCAACGACGGTGATGTCGTCCTTCTTGCCGCCGTTGTATACCATGTCGAACCATTCCGAGGCGGCAAAGGAGTAGGGCGTGAAGGCGGAGCGATCCTGGCTGCGCGCATACGCCGTGCTGGCGAGGTCGCGCACCAGCGCGCTGGGGTTGGGCGTCGCGCTCGCCGTCTGGTACTTGAGCTGCACACATGAGCCGTGTCAAGGTGGCCGCGTCAAGGTGGCCGAGGGGTGCGTCGGCACAGGCGTGGGGCAGTGCAGGCGAGAGGGACCCCTCGCGATGGGCAGCAGCAGCGGAGGGCGCCAGCATCCTCTCGCACGCCAGCAGCCGCACGGCCCGTGCACACGCATGCAAGGGGCCACAGCCACCTGCGGCAGGTGCCAGACGGCCGCAGCATCATCCTTTGCTAGCACAGTCAGCTGCACGGTCAAATGCTGTCGCCAGCGTCAACTGCAAGACAACGCCACCACTGCTAGTTGTCCTGGGCTGCGCTTTGCATGAACCACGTTGCCCGCAACCACGGAAGCACCCCCGGCGGAAGGACACTGTACACATGCATCGCCAAAAGCAACAAGACCAACATGATTATGTCGCCGACATCGCCAACAGTAACACGAACTCAGAGGAAACTGACGTCAACCCCAGTATGAACCAGAAAAGCCAGACGGGGGTGGCACTTCATCCAACGCTGATCCGTTGGCACTGTAATCAGGAGGGCGCGCACGGCGGTGGCAACGATCTCGCGGTCAAACAGGTTGTCCCAAAGGCCGTCGCTGCCCAGGATGAGGACGTCCCCGCGCGTGACGCGCACCGACGCCAGCATCGCGTCGCACGGCCGGTCCGCCGTCGGCAGGTGCCCCAGCTGGTACGGCCACCCAAACTCGTGCTCCTGGGGCGCCGTGCGGAACTTGACATGCCGCTGCACAGCACGCAGCACAGGCGTCAGTTGTGCCGCCACGAGAAGAGCGTCCTCTTGCCGATGGCGACCCGGGCCCGACATGTCCGGCACTGTGTTTCAAATGCATGTGCTGACCTACTGCGCCACGCGCAACGCCACCTCTATTCCAGGCGTGCAGCGTAACAGAGGCCAGGACTGTGGCGCGTCAGCATGCAGGGTGTGCATGGCCCTTTGCCTGCACCGCACAGCACGTGCAGCATGCACAGCAGGGCGGCGCACCTCGGGCTCATCCGGGGAGGCGCCGATGAGCATGATGGAGGAGTCGCCGAGGCAGGCGGTGTGCACGCGCGACGCGCGGCGGTCGACGACGGCGAGCGCAAACGTGCTGCTGCCGTAAATGCCCTCCGTGTCCACCTGCGACGCGCACGGACGGGTTGGCAGGGGTGCTGCGCGGGCTGCATGCACGGGGGCTGGCAACTGCAAGGGCTGGTGTGGGACACTGGCAGGCGGGGATACAGGGTGCATGCTGCGCGCGGTGGTTGGGGGGGCATGCGGTGTGGGGGGTGGTCCGCAGGCACCTGGCGCAGGAGCCAGGCCATTTAAGGGGGGGGGAGGGGGGGGGCACACGGGCGTGGTGCTGAGCTGAGCGTGATCTGACAGGCTAGGCGCAGGGGTGTGTCAGTCAGGGTTTGGGGGTCCTCGGAGCGGCGGCGTAGCGCAGGGTTGCCGCGCAGACAGCAGAGCAACAGTGCAGTGAGGGTGGGCAGTGAGAGTGGACAGCGCGCACCTTGCGCTGGCAGATCTCGGCGATGCGGACGACGTCGCTGTAGCCCGCCTCCACGAGGTGCTGCGCGGTGTCCATGAGGGTGCGCGCAAACACGCCGGCGTCGATGCCGTGTTCGCGCCACATGTAGACACCGTCGGCGACGCCCAGGCCAAACATGTCGCGGCTGCCGGGCGTGTAGAAGTAGGCGTCCTCGCCGGCAAAGCCCGAGGCGCGCGCGTTGACGCCGCGCTTGCCGTCCTTCACCTTCTCAGGGTGCGGCACGGCGACGCCGGCGCCCCGTACCGAGATTGCGTTCTTCTGCGTGGCCGCGTCCACCGGCAGCGCGACCGGCTTCACGCATGGCAGCAGGTTGCGCTCAAACTGTGCTGCACACCGCTCCAGCGTCACGCGTGCTGGGCACGATGTCAGAACAATACAGAGCATGCACCGGTGTCGACGGCGGCTACTGCATGAGACGGCGGCTACTGCATGAGACGGCGGCTACTGCATGAGACGGCGGCTACTGCATGAGACGGCGGCTACTGCATGCATGCGCGCGCGAACGGCATGAGGCGTCGTCACGAGGAGTGCTACAACACTGTTAGCGACTGAAAGGAAGCCGGGGAGCGGGCTCGGCATGCGTGTGGGGTGCGCGCAGCACAGCAGTGCATTGTGGCAGGTGAGGTGCAGGTGCGGAGACCAGCGGCTGGCCACGGCGCCATCCCGCTTCACTCAACACGCTGACAGAAAGAACAAGGTAGTGCAAGACGAGGATGCCCGACAGACGATCCTGGTTAGCAACAGTTATACTGACACTCAAGACATCGTTGTGGCATCGCAGCCGATGGCACGGCCCGCAGATTACTGTTGTTGGGTACATTGAGCCCACAATGCAGGCTCCTGTTACTCGGCACAATGAACACTGGCTGTGCCTCCGTGCTATTAGGTTCGACAAAGTATTTCCACTGCAGTCACCCCTCTAATACACTAGCTTTTCCGGACTGAGGCAAGTGCTCAGTTTATCGCCAGAAGGGACGCCTCAGCTTGGGGTGTAGGCATGGCTTACGATGTGGGGAGAGCTGACACGTAAAAGCACAACGGACTATTATGGGCATGGTGCAGCAGAGAAAGCTGCAACAAGGATGGTAGCTGTGTGGCAGCAGGTGTCGCCGGGGGTCGTTGCACAGGCCAGAGAAATGCAAGATAGCGCTGGACACTGGCTCCGTCACAGGAAGCAATATCGACAGCTGGGTGTGACTCGATCTCATCCAGCGTGGAGCATGGCACACTATGTACAGGCGTAGTCGCATTGGAATGCGGATGCGGTGCGTTTGGCCGTGGCAGTACTGCCACATGCGCGTGCGCGACGGCAGCATTGCACCACATGTGCGATTCTGCGAAAAGTGCACAGATTCAGAAAATGATGTATACCGATTCGGATGCACGGAAGAAAACGCACGTGGCGCGGATTGGTCGTCAGGCTCGCCAATCCAGGCATGACACGGGAACGTTGTGTAGCTGCCATCCGGAGACGTCACCACCACTCGCTCTAGAAACCAGCCGGATCCCAGCTCTGATGCCCGCTGCAGGTCCTTCTGGACGTGGATCCGTCTGAGTGTTCCCAGGGCTGGTGACGAGATGGTGTACTGCTTGATGCTTTTCTGATCAAAGCCTGGGCCCCCCTTGTTGTCCCCGTCGTCCCCAATTCTGTACAGCGCTGACACTGCGTTGGAACCGAATATCTGCATCGTCGCCATGTTCGGCGTGCCGGCACCACGCACTGAACCCGTCTCCACTTCGACGGTGTATGTCCATTTCGCAACCGCGTCGCCTACGCTGAAAGGGTTCTGCTGGTCGTCGGGCAGATCATCTTCCTGTAAGCAAGCCTGTATTCAGTTGCTGCCACCAATGTCCGTTTTGCCATGGGTTGAGCCCTTGTCATGAGCTGTGAACGGGAGGCTGGGCATGCGTGTGGGTTGTACGTCAGACAACACTAGGACATGGAGCAGACGAGGAGGTTGTCGCACTTCCGTCAGTGGTTCAAGATGGTATACAGGGATCTGTACTTGCTGAGCCTGAGCAGCGAATCGGCTAAAGAGAAATGATCCTGGCGAAGAGGCCGGAAATCGTGTCAAAAACTGCCCCGATAGCAGCTCTTGAGGCTGCTTAAGAGATAAAATGCGCTGAAGATGGCGCCAAGCCATAAAAGCAGGTGCGCAGAGCACACGCTCGAGGCAGCAGCTCCACCGCAGAACCGACGGGCAACACTAATAGAATGGTTAAACAGCAGACAAAGATATTACATTATGATCTGATGTATATCGGATTGTTTCACAGGTGCGCGTGACCAGAAGCAAGCGATCTAGTCTCTTTAGGCGAGTACGTGGCTGGTGCGATCTCACGGAGAACGTGTTCCAGGTGACGAGCTGTTTGACAGGCAACGTAGACACCCTTGATCCAATGATCGATTTCAATTCTACCCGTAGTTCACGTGCGCATGGGCATGGTCATCCCGGGTACGTACAAAACAGGTGCAAACCTGAATGAAGGCTGGCCAGTACACCTTTCGCCACACTCGCGCGCTGTGTTACACAGTGATAGATCTAGGACTCAGCAGCGCCGAGGCAACATACCAGGCAACAAGCAAACAGACGAACCGGCCACCGTAAGCATCAAGGCCACGCGCCGCACGAGCAAATGCCAGAACAAACTAGCGCCAGCTCGAAAGCAGACACTCGCACACCGCGCAGTACCATGCAGCCCACGCGCAACCGAAACACACAGTCAGCACGCGCCGGACCCACAAGCGGTCGCCGAATCGACACCAGCAGTCTGCACGGGCGCGCCGGCGCGCGCTACGGCCATCTGTGAGGCCGCGAGGCACCGGTCCGAGGAGCTGCAGCCACAGCCAGCCCGGCAGCACGAGCGGTGTCCGGGAAGGTGGGCAGAGGAAAAACGGCGGACGCGCGCTGGGAGAAGGGGAAGAGGGAGGGAGGAGGAGGGACGGGTGCGGGGGGGGGGGGGGGGGGGTCGGGGGGCGCAGGGCGAGATGGGTGGATGGGGGGGGGGGGGAGGGGGGGGGGCACGACGCAAGCCTATGCGCGATGGCCTGTCAGCGCCGGCAGGCCGTCTGTGAGGAGAGGAAGGCCCGGCAGCAGCGCCCGTCCGACCAGTCTAGCACGGAGGGGCGCGGCCGCGCGGGCTTGGCGCGAGAGCGCGCGGCACAATGTTGTGGACAGGTCGCGCATAGTATCGAGTAAGAAGGCACGCTTTGACACCGCGCCGTGTCCCGCGGCTACCTCCGCGAGCGTCTGGAGGAAGCGGTACGCGTCCCGTCCAACCCTGCCATACGTCTCATGCACGAGCGGGCTGAACTGGGCGGCACCTGTGACGGTGCCATATTTGTCGCGCTTTTGCCGTTCGCCCTTCTCAGCGGTCACGCCAGCCTCACGCGACGCACCGCGCACATGCGACTTGGCAAGCGGGTGCATCACCTGCACGTCCAGCAGCGCCATGCGCGTGGTCAGGAACGCCAGGAAGTCGCCGCGCTGCGGAGGCCGCTGCGATCGGGGCGGCGGAGGTGCGGGAGGGGCCGCTGCCTCCCGGTCAGGGGCGGGGGGCGCGTCGCGCGTCGGTGCGTGGGCCGCGGCGGGGGGGGGGGGGAGGGGAGGCGGTAGCGGCAGTGGGTGTGGCGGAGGCCGGAGCCGGGGCTTGTGTGGCATGAGGGGTGTGGGGCACGTCCGAAGCCTGCGGGGCCTGCGAGAGATGGGGTGGGGGTTGGACCGGCGCAGCATCGGCCGGGGGATCTGGTGGTGGCGGCGGCGGTGTCGGCGGCGGTGGCGGCGGGCCTCGCTGACACGGCGCGGCCGGTGCACTCACAGGCGCAGCCGGCGGGCGTGTGAAGTCCGCCAGCGGCGCGGCTGGTGGCGGCTGCCGGCTGCCGCGGAGGGGGAGCACGCATATGCCGCCGAGAAGCTTGCCAACGTGCGGCTCAAGCGATGAAGCGAGCGACACGCGCATGAGCACCCGCCTCCAAGCCACGGTGATGAGGTCGTGCTTTAGGACTGAAGTCGCCCATGGCTGGCCGCATATGACACTGTGCGTACCGGACGCAGCCACACGGCCGCAGTGACAGGCCGCATCCGAGTCCAAGACGGGTAGCAGCGGCTGACCCATTTGCAGCAACACAGCCACCCGGAACTCATGGTCGGTCAGGCTTGTCACCGGGCCGGGGCAGGCAGTGAAGAACGCGGAGGCCAGCGAGCCAGAGCAGCTGAGGAGGCGAGCGAGATCAGCGCACGCCGTCTCCGCCGATTGGGGATTCGGACCTTGCTTCAGGGTCTCGAGACGGTCGCGCGTGGCGGTCTAGCGCGCGTCGGCCTCCGCCCGGCTGAGCGCGCTCTGGAGCTGCGTCATGCGCAGGTTCGAGCCAGTGTCAGACGCCCAGGCGTTGGCTGGGGTCGGGCCGTCCGAAATTCCTTGCACGGTCGGCCATGCCTTGCGCAAGCGTGCGAGGCGGGCCTGGTGCTGGACTACGGCGTCGCCACGGAACGGCTTACCGCCATCAATGCCGTCCGTGAGCACCGCGTGTGCAACCGCCGCCGACGCGAGTCGCGCGGCGTCAGCAACGGTGGCTGTGTAGTGTCGCAGACCCATGCCGCCATGTCTATGAGGGAGCAAGGCCTGCTCACGCTGTAGGTCGGTGAGCTGCTGCGCTTCGATGATGCGGCACATGGCGTGTATGCTGGCGTTCTCGACGCCCATGAGCGGCTGTTCGAGGTGGGCCTTGTCGGTAGTGCGCAGCAGGTGTGCTTAGCGATGCTGCAGGCACTGGAAGAGGACAGCCCACCGTGTCTGGGCTGCCAGCGGGAGGCCTGCCAACTTTTGCATGAGCTCGACGGTGCGTGTGCATCTACGGCGCACATACGCCTCCACATAGGCAGGCGCGCCCTAGGCAGGCGCCCAGTGGTGACCGTGGGGCCCTAGGCAGGCGGCTGCGCGCGAGGCCTTGGCGGGATCGGTGCAGTGGACGAGCGTCTTCTGCTTGTTGCACTGGTGACGGGATTGCACAACTCGACCCATGGCGACCACTTGCTCGACCGTGCCCTGCACCGTGAGGTCATCGTGTCACGCGATGGCTAATGTGTCAGGGGACGCTTCTTGCGCTGCTAACAGCGTGGGCCGGAACGCGATGGCGAAGTAGAGGGGGCCAATGGGGTCGCCTTGCTTCACGCCAGATGCACTCCACAAAACCGCGTTGGACCCGTCTTGCTGACGTGCCAGCAGCGGCGATGGCGCTCCATACGCCATGCGTGCGAATGCGGCCAGGGCGGGGAGGTGCGCGTCAATCGTCGCGATGATGGTCTCGCGATCAATCAGGATGAACGCGTTCTCGAGATCGAGCTGTACTGTGACCGTCTCCGCATCTGACAAGTCCGGGGCCAGCGCGTGGCTCGGAATCTCAGGGCCGCCGCGGACACCGACCCCGATCTGGTGCGGGGCAAGCAGGCCCAGTGCTTCTGGGACGCACGCCAGCGCGCAGATTCCGGCGAGGCGCATGAACACTTCGCCGATAGCGATCGGGCGAACGCCGCCGTTCGGTTTGGCGATGGCGATCAGGCGGCTGGCGATCAGCTGGTCGGAGTGGGGGATGGTGCCCGACAGCAGGAGGTTGACGAAGCGTCGCATGGCCTCGCCCATGCGCTCGTTATACAACCCGGCGCTGCGGACGTGCTCGTATGTCCACCCACTGGGGCCGGCCGCTGAGCCTTGTGTCAGGTTCTGCAAGATGGTCTCAAACCGCGCCGCTGAGACTTCTGCTGAGCGGTTGCCAGATGGGGCAGGCTGCGTTGCGCGCTCTGGAGGGGGGGTGCAGCGCTCGCAGGCGTGGCAGTGAGTTCTGGTCGATGGGAACGATGGGACCGCTGTCCAAGCAGCGTGCAGTGCGGCCAACATTGCCGTTGCATGCATGTCGGTGCATGCGCCGTGCCATTGCGATGTCCGCCGCAACTGCTGTGCGAGTGCGGCCGCGGTCGCTGTGTTCAGCGGTGTCGAGCAACATCTGCTCTCTGGTCCGCTTCCGGATCTCGCGCACGCGGGCATTGACTCGCCTGGCGCGCCCCCTGCTCGCGCCAGTGTTGCCGAGGGCCTGGCTGGGCAGCAAGAGTAGGAGCCGGAGCTCTGTCTCTACACTGGGCCGGTGACCGCGCTCGGCCGCATCGGCGGTACGTTCCAGCGCTGTGGCCACAACGTCGGCCCAGCTGGTTCTGCATTCGTCCGGCACACCCTGAGGGCCCGCACGTCCGGGTAGGGGGCCTCCAGTGATGGTGGCGCGTCTGGGGCTGGCATTGCATCCACCTGGGTGTCGCTGACGAGGTCTGCTTCCGTCAGATCGCGCATGTGGGAGTCAACCCGTGGGCCAGCGCTAATCGTGGCGCGGGAGACGTCCGGAAGGACGGCGCGCTGGCCGGGGGAGAGGCGGGGTGCATGGAAGGGTCGGGGGGAAGTGGCATGGCGTCGAGCCGGCGCACGGCAAATGGGGGCAGGCTCGTCGGTCAGGGGCGTCCCATGGTTGGTCCCTGCGTGTGCAGCCACGACTGCCGCAGGTGTCGTGGTAGCTATCCCGGTGTCACACGTATGGGCCACACGAGGTGAATGCATGACTGCACGTGAGGTGGCAACGCCTGCAGACGGCCGGGCGCTGCGCGGCTCTGTGCGTTGATCGTGCACCTCGCTATCATGCAGTGTGGCTCCGGGGGACAGTGGTGACGGGACGTCACCTGGAGGTTTTTGGCCACCAGCCAGCGCGCCGTCAAGTCTGTAGTGCTCATCTACCGATGTCAGACAGCACGATTTTGTTAAATCGGTGCGGGCGGGTGGCTGGCTTTGAGGTTAAGGCGCAGTCGAGCCGGCGCCCGTCGCAGCCGCAGGTGTGGGCGTTCGGTACACCAAACCGGAGCCTCCCTGCGGCGGTTGCGAAGTGGCTGTGTGTTGTCCCGCCAGGTCAACGTCGACGTGTGAGGGTTGGGCCTGCGTCGGTGGCTCCCTCATGTACGGCGGTGTCCCTGTCATGAGCGCGAGCGGCCACGGCCACTATTGGTGGGCGTGCCTGTGCGGCCGTTGTACCGGGTGCGGCGCCGCGACAGTTTGCTGCATGCCTGCGGCCCTCCGTATCGTTGTATCTCTAGAAGGGCAGCTTGCATGCCTCGCAGTGGTATGTCCGTTGTTGGTCCTCAGTGAACTTGTACGTCGGATGGCAGCCCTGGCAGTGGGCCAGCAGATCGCCAGCGACGCGGAAGCGGCGAGGGCACGCGGGGCAAAACACAAGCAGGTCCCCTTTAATGGCATTGCAGTGCTGTGGGAGCGAGGCTGGGGCCTTCGGGCGTGAGTACGCTGCGCTAGCGCGAAGTGGTTGGTGCATGCGCACCCGCAGAAAGCGCGAGGCCTAGGACCAGGCCCAGGCCCCGTGGCCGAGAGCAAAAATAAGTATGCCTAATTTACAGTGTCTACGCTGCAGCGCTGCGAGGTGAGGAGGTGTGCGGAGCGAAGCCGCTGCGACTTCCGGTACCGCTGGTACAAAGCAGGCGTTGGCGTCACAGCGCGCGCCAACTGCCGCAACTCTCGCGGAGCAGCTAATTCCAGAATTAAATTCTACCAGTGCTGTGTGTGTCCGCCTGGCGGATGCCGGGCACAGCGTGCCGAGCATGCGTGCGCTAGCTTAGCAGAGGTAGAAAGCTCTCGACCATACACATTGCCCAACTTGGCCCCCTCCCGGGTCGTCGCCGCGGCAAACACGCCAGGCGCTGCCGCCCAGCTGATGGACGACCGGAAGCGAGACAAGTACGGCCGCTCCGGCACAGGCGCATGTCGCTTCGTGTCCCTGTCGCATGAGACGTTTGGCCGTGTGGGCACGGGTGCGTTCGCCTTCCTGAATAAGATCGCTGACTTTGCTGCGGCTTCGGGGGCCGTGTCCAGGCAAGCGTTCTTGCAGAATGCCATGTGCGAACTCTCCACCACTCTGTGCCGTGGTGTGACGCGCCAGGTCCTCGCTGCGGCTCCGCTGCGTATGCGGCTGGCGGGCGGGCGGTGGTGCCTGGCCACGATGTCCCGTCGGACGTGCTATAGGCGGCCCCTGGCCGCCTTGCTGGACCGGGTGCCGCGGCTGCAGCAGCGCAGGCCGGCCCCGCGTCTGGTCGTGTTGGCCCGCCCTGCCTTCCCGCGAGCCACCGTGGGGGGAGTGATGCGGCGCCGCCAGTGCCCTTCGCGCCCCGCCCTGAGGCCCCTGTCGGGCGGCCGGAGGGGGAGGGCTGGTACGCCTTGCACTGTGGGGGGCGTGCGCCCCCGGGCTCTCATGTGCGGGGGGCCCGTGATGGAATGCTCCAGTGGGGCAGGATGGAGTGGGGGTGCTGCTGTTGGGGGGTCGGTGGTGGCTGGTTTTGCTGGGGTGGGCAGTAGTGCGGTGGTGGTTGTTGCTGTGCGCGGTTGTGGCGCGGGTGCCGTAGTGGGGGGGTGCGGGAGTGCGCGTGCGTGTGGGTGCGTGGGTGTGGTTGTGTCGGCTGTGTCGGTTCGTTGTGGCTTTTTCGCCTGGGAGAGTGATTTGTTTTTGCTCGTGTCTACTTTCGGGGGTTTTGGCCGTCTACTTTCCTTCTGTTGCCCTCGCTGCCGGGCTATTGCGTTCATCTCCGTGTAACACATTGCCCAACGCGCGCTGTGTGGCCTCAGACGGCGCCCTCACCATACAAGGCCGTACAAAGACTTCGCGAGCAAAGCGGCAATGAACGATGAATCGCTGCTATTCACGTAGATTCTGATTTCAGATGTCCACATCTGCAGTCTCGCTGCCTTGACGCACTACCCTGCAGTGAACACATGGGAGATGGCAGCTACTAGCTCGAGATCTATATCAGTAATCTGGCGTGGGTTCCTTGGGGCCTGAGATGAAAGCCAGGTTGTAGGAAGGTGCCGGCAGACCTTGGAACCGACCAGAAAACCTGGAGGTCTAAGCACTTCAAGCTGACAACGGTGGTGGTGGACCTGCCACTAACATGTAGTTGCACTCCGACAACAAAGAAATCGAACAATAGAACGACTGTGTCGCCATCGCCGGTCATCACTTCGTCTGCTGCATCTGGATCCTGAAACGAGTCCAGCTCAGCAGCGACCTGAGCAAGGCTCAGAGTTCGGTCTTCGTTGTCAGCGGTGTCCAGCATCTGACAATCTGGAACAGCGCTCAACGTGGAAATGGCTCCGCCATGCGGCCTGTCTAGGCGTGAATAATTTGCAGACTTTTCAACATGGCGCCAGCAAGTCTTACAAACACCGCGTTGCTGAAAATGTAACGAAGAACAAATTTTAGCGGTAGTATGTACGCACCGCACAACGCATGAATGTCAGATGGCAACAATATGAGTACATCCGAGACAGCACGAGCTGACATCATATGTCCAGCCCACACGGGGGGTGCTGTGTTGTGCATACCTTCTAGCCGGTCCAACCCCCACCCCATCTCTTGCAGGCCCCCAAGGCTTCGGACGTGCCCCACACCCCTCATGGCACCCAAGCCCCGGCTCCGGCCTCCCCCACGCCCACTGCTGCTACGGCCCCCCCCGCCGCGGCCCACCCCTCGACGCGCGATGCGCCCCCCGCCCCCGACCAGGAGGCAGCGGCCCCTCCCGCACCCCCGCCGCCCCGATCGCAGCGGTCTCCGCAGCGCGGCAACCTCCTGGCGTTCCTCACCACGCGCATGGCGCTGCTGGACGTGAAGGTGATGCACCCGCTTGCCAGGTCACATGTGCAATGTGTGTCACGTGAGACCGGCGCGACCGCCGAGAAGGGTGAACGGCAAAAGCACGACAAATATGGCGCCGTCACAGGTGCCACCCAGTTCATCCCGCTCGTGCATGAGACGTATGGCAGGGTTGGACGGGACGCGTACCGCTTCCTCCAGACGGTCGCGGAGGTAGCCGCGGGACACGGCGCGGTGTCAAAGCGTACTGTCTTGCTCAATGCCATGCGCGATCTGTCCATAACATTGTGCCGCGCGCTGGCGCGCCAAGCCCGCGCGACCGCGCCCATCCGGGCTACACTGGTCGGAGGGGCGCTGCTGCCAGGCCTTCCTGTCCCCACGGACGGCCTGCTTGCGCTGACAGGCCATCACGCATAGGCTTGCATCGTGCCCCCCGCGCCCCCCCCCCCCCCCCCCGCCCCCATCTCGCCCTGCGGCCCCCCCCCGCACCCGTCCCTCCTCCTCCCACCCTCCTCCTAGCGCGCGTCCGCCGTTTCTCCTCTGCCCCCCTTCCCGGTCACCGCTCGTGCTGCCGGGCTGGCTGTGGCTGCAGCTCCTCGGACCGGTGCCTCGCGGCCTCAGAGATGGCCGTAGCGCGCGCCGGCGCGCCCGTGCAGACTGCTAGTGTCGAGTCGGCAACCGCTTGCGGGTCCGGCGCGTGCTCACTGTGTGTTTGGTGTGCGCGTGGGCTTCGTGGTACTGCGCGGTGTGCGAGTGTCTGCTTTCAAGTTGGCGCTAGTTCGTTCTGGCATTTGCTCGTGCGGCACGTGGCCTTGGTGCTTACGGTGGCTGGTTTGTCTGTCTGCTTGTTGCCTGGACTGTTGCCTCGGCGCTGCTGAGTCCTAGATATATCACTGCGTAACACATCAATGTGCTTGGACCTGCCAGCTACTCCGGCAGTCCTCTGCTTCATCAGCTGAAGCGCACTCTGGTTGTCACAGTACAATGGCATGCACTGAACCTTACGTAAGACATCACTCAGCAGCTTCCTCACCCACAGTGCTGTCTTCACAGCCATCGCTGCTGAGATGTACTCCGCTTCACTCGTACACGTCGCCACCACCGTCCACAGCTTGGATGTCCACAGAATCGGCCCTCCGTTCATCGTCATCGGTGTCCCTGAAGTTCTCTTCCATCCATCAAGCTCTCCTGCCAGGTCTGCATGTGAGTAGAGCCGCATCACCGCCTCTCGTGGCACGCCCATCTCCTTGAAGTCCACCTCAGTGTATGCCCGCACCCCCTGCTCTCCACGTAGACTGTACTGGTACATCAGCCCCCAGTCCCAGGTCCCTCGCACGTACCTCAGCACACGTTTCACTGCCGCGAAATGCACATCTGTGGGCTCGACATGAATCGACTCAGCACCCCCACAGGATATGCAAGATTGGGCCGTGTGTGAGTGGAGAGGTGCAGCAGCGCACCCACCGACTCCGAGTAGCCCGCCTTCCGCTGGTCATCATCCTTCAGCGGCGTGCCAGACGTCTTGTGCAGTCTGTGGCTTTCCTCCAGCGGCGTCGCCTTGGGCTTGCAATCCCACATGCCTGCCTTCTCCAACATGCGCTTGGCGTACTGTTCCTGACTTAGCATCCACCCCTGGCCCTTCACTTCTGCCACCCCATGCCGCAGAAAGTAGCTCAGCTTGCTCAGGTCCTTCACTTCAAAGTGCTTGCCGAGGTCCGCGACTGCCTTGGTCATCTTCCCCCTCAGCTGCCAGGATGGCAGCATCGTCGACATGGACCCGGAAATACACCCTGTCGCGTCTAGTCCCTCGAATGTACAAGCACGGAACATGCTCTGACTCCGTGTACTTGTCGCTGATCATTGCCTTTGTCAGCTCTTCATTCCAGGCTCGCGCGCCTGCTTCAGCCCATACAGAGCTATCCGCAGCCTCCACACCTTGTTGCCTTGCCGCAGCTCGAGCGGCGGGCGCATGTACACCACCTCCTTCAGGTCCGCATGCAGAACTGCTGTCTTTACGTCTACCTGCCGCAGCTTCAGCTTGGGATCTGCCACTTTCAGAGCCAGCATCAGCTTGAAGGTTGCGCTCTGGGCCGTCCGCGCGAACAGATCGCCGTACTCCCCCTCTTGCTGAAGGTTGCCCATTGCGACCAGCCGGTACTTGTGCCTCACAAGGTTGCATTTCTCATCAAACTTCAGATCGCACACCCCCTTCGACCGGGCGGCAGATCACATTCCTCGATCACGCCCTTGCCCCTGAGTGAGCCATACTCTTCATCTTTGGCACCCACCCAGACCACCCTGTCTGGTCACTTCATGGCCTCCTGATACGACTTCGGTGCGACCAGCAGGTCTTCACCACTTGCAGCCTGCACCTCCTCAGCCACAAACAGCTGAGCCTGGTACGGCAGATTTGGCGGATTTCTGGCACGCGCCGGGTAGCGCCTCTGGCCACCTGCCCCAGCGGCCCCTCCGCCTCCGTCATCATGCATGGGCTCATCCTGCCCATCGTCACTGCAACCATCATCAGGGTTCCCCTCAGCATCAGCACTGGCCCCCGGGTCCTCACCCTGGCCGTCCCATGCTGCGTCTGAGTCATCGTCACTCAGTGACCACTCATCACTGTCCTCCAGAGTCACGTGGTCTGCGTCCTCATCACCTGCTTCGTCATCAAACATGATGAGTTCATCGTACTCTGTCTCCGGCAGCGCCTCTTCTGGCTCTATGGGCTGCTGCATCTTCTCGTCCTCACGGAATGAGACGTCCGCACTGTCCGACAGCTTCCACACACCCTTCGCTTTGTGCATCGCTGTCCACGCCTTCATGTGTCTGGCGTAGCTGACGAAGATCACGTCTCTGCTGACATCGTCTAGCTTGCTGCGCACCTCTGACGGAATGTGCTCCGTCGCCTTGCTCCCGAACACCCTCAGGTGTGACACATCTGGCACCTTCTCCCAGAACAGCTCATGCGGAGTCTTGCTCTGGCCTTCTATCGGCACCAGACTGCGAGTATATGCTGCCGTGTCCATCGCTTGTGGCCAAAGCCGCCTCGGCAGACCCGCATCCTTCAGCATCGCACGCGTCCTCTCAGACAACATTCGGTTGATCCGCTCTGCTCTGCCGTTCTGCTGCGGTTTTCTTGCCACACTGTGCTACATAATAATGCCCCGCTTGCTGCATCACCACTTCAGCTCGCCTTTGAACTCAGTCCCGTTGTCCGAGAGACTGATTTTCACCCACATCACAGGCTTCTGCGGTGTCTGCAACTGCATCTCCCACTATGTCAGGCGCGTCACCACTGTTTCTGCGACCTGATTCTTCGTGCGCACGCAGATGACTTCAGCTGCAGCATAGCGGCTGTAGTCGTCCAGCAGCGTCACCGCATATCTCTCTCCTTTCAGCCCCGGCACCCGGATCTCCATCATATCCTTGTGCACAAGCTGCAGCGGCGCCTCTGCCTCTGAGTCTGAGCGGGGGTTGTGTGCCCGCGGCTGCTTCGCCACAGGGCAAACCTCACATGCCTTGGCATCATCGCCTGGCCACTTCACCTCGCCTATGCCGGTCACCACCTTCTCGGCGCGTCACAGATTCTGCATGCCCACATGGCTGTAGCGTCTGTGCCACAGCTCCGCCTGCTTGGCCACGTACGCGTGGGCTGGCTGACGATTGGCTGACGTTTCTGGTACCATCTGACAGTTCATATAGTACAGGTCGTCCCGCAATGGTCCTGTCGGCACCACATCTTCATCGGAATCCCGAACTTTCAGCTGAAATTCGTCTGCCTTCCCATGAACCGTTGACGGAGTTCACGCAACCACCTGACAACAGATTCATGTTTATGCTCGGCACGCATAGCACATGCTTCAGCGTCACAGTTGACCCGTCCTCCAGCTCTAGCAACGCCTTGCCCGCGTATGCCACCACGTGCTCTTCCTTCCCGGCTAGAGTCACAATGACGACCAGCGTGTCCTCCTTGTCGTGGACCAAGCTCACTCAGAAAGTTGTGAGTTGCGCCTGTGTCGAACACCAGCATGTCCGGCGTGTCTGCACGGACCATTACAGTCGCCGCTGCGACTCTTGCATCTGCCCTGACCGACAGTGCTTTTCCGGGCTATGAACTCTAGATGTCCTTGCCAACTGCCCCTTCACGCTGCTGATCCCGGAACCACTTCAGTTCCCGACCCGCAGACATGTCATCTTTCCTCTTTCTGCATGCTCGCCATCTGTAGCCATCCTTACCACAGTAGTGGCATGGCCCCATCGCCGGAGCCCGCGCCGCGGCCGCATGCCCTGTTAAGTTTCGCTCTGGCAGATATGTGTCAAGGTCCTGAAGGTATCGCAGATGACCTCCAATGACGCTCCACACCGCACATCTGCGCCCAGTTTTGGCCCAACCACACTTCTCAATGTCGGTCTGATGCCCTTGACAAACTGAATGACAAGAAGAGTTCCCTGCCCCTCCATGCCAGCGTCCTCGAACTCCTCACGGAGCATCAAGACCTCATCAATGTACTTTTGAACACCCTTGTCTCCTTGTCGCAGGTCGTTTGCTTTCTGCAACAGTGAGTGTCTGCGCATGTGCTGATTCCCTTCACGCTCATGATGCAGCGCCTGCCATGCCGCCATCGTCGGCTGCGCGCCCTGAACCGTTCTCAACAACGCCTCTTTCATACCGAACTTAGTGACCGCCCTAGCCTTCCTGTGGTGGATTACGTGGAATGTAATCGCACTTATGGTGGGAGTGGCGACGGTGGACCGAAGGACTCTGGCCTTCGGTGTCTACGGGGGTCTGCAGCTCTGCTGCGGGCCGGAGGCTGTGCAGAGATTGGATGTTTTTAGGCTGGTGCGAGCAGCGGCTCGCCACGCAGAGTGGGTTTTCGTTGCTAGTGCTTCGCAGCTTTCAGCTAAGATCCGCCCGCCCGGGCCGATGCTATTGTGCAGGTATAGATGATGCAGAGGATTCCAAGTCTCCGCGAGGTTTCTCCACGTGTAAGCGGCTGGAGCGTTCATCCTGTGACCCCCCATCGGATCGGGCCCATGGCCTCTCTCTCAGCGGTTCTAGGCAGTAGTGAAGCTCCTCAAGGGGTGGAGCCTCTGGGCTCCACGTGCCTCCAGGCACCGGTGTTTACTCAACACCGCCGTCGTATGACCGTAACCTCGGCTATCCCGGCGTCATCGTCCTCAGCTGGCTCCTCGGTCAGCCATCTTTCCCACCCCTTCATGGTGAGGGCTGCCTCCGTGTGGGCAAACCACTGACGGATGTTACCGTCTTGCCCAACTGCTGGATCCGTCCCACGCCACTGCCAAATTCGAAATCCCCCATATTGCCACCCAGTTACGGCTTGGCCACGCAAACAGTTACGTAATGCGTTGGGATTTGTTGCACAAATACGGCGCAACTACGGAATTTGTCTGTAGCGGGTTCACACTCTCGTGACGGGACCCATAACCTGTGGCAGAATGTGCACTGTGAGTCTACGATGTTCGCCCGCAGCAACATGCAACGTCACAGCCTGCACTTTGCACACAGCTCAATCAATGACCTAGGTATCAATGCCAACTCACATCAGTGTGCAAACAAAGTGTAAGGAACACGTACCCGCCATTCAGCCAGTCAAACACAACGACAGGTGAAATGGCACTCAGTCCTATATGTGACAGCGAACTCGCTGATCACCATGCAAATCTATGCATCAACGTCCTACTCCCGTAGGCTCATGCATGCATTGCTATGCCGCACCTGCGGCCACACCAACGACTAGCTTGCACACAGTTGTCCAACCTAGATCTGCCACAGCTGCCTTATTGTCCATACACCACCGAAAGGTGCCCGGGCGAGGTGCGGGCTGCTCAGCAGTGCTGGAACCGGCAGCCTAACAATCCATAGCCTCATGAATCTCCAGGCGCATGACGTCAATTCCATGGTCGCCACAAGAGAAAACGTCACTATCGAGAGCCATCCGTGTGTTGTAATTCAGGGGATCGCGGCCTAAGGCCTGTGGGATTCTGTGCATGCCGTAGCCATGCGTAGGGGCTGGTGCTATCACATACCTGTGCGGGTGTACAGGTCCTGTCTGTGATAGCGCTTGTGTCTTCGTTTGGAGGTGAATACACCTGAAACTGAGCAGTGAGAAAAGAGTGATTACACTACGATCGGTAGAGCCTATATATGTCGTGATCCTGCCATGCACAGGACCACGGTCACCATGCATGGAGTGGATGCACGGTGCTGATCCGGAGTGGCTATGGGACGCCATGCACCGATGGCTTACCATATGCACGAGCAATGCATGCTAGATTGCGTGCCAGCAGACAATGATTCTGATCGTATCCGTATGAGTCGTTTAGAGAACGCTTATATAGGCTCTGTCGATCGTAGTGTAATCACTCTTCTCTGCTAAGTCTCACGTGCTATAAATCCAAAGACTGAGAGCGCACTGTCACAGCGGAGGCCTGTACACCAGCCAGGTATGTGACAGCGCGACCCCCTGCGCACAGCTACACAGTGCTCAGATCCCACAGTGCCTTTAGGGCTGCGGTCCACTGAATTACGACATGGTATCGGTGATGATTGTGGGTATTCTAGCAATGGCTGTATGCTTGCGATAGAGTCCAGGGGTCTACGGCTACGGCTGAGCGTCCCGATGAGCGATTCACACCGCTCTAGCGTTTAGCTGTAGAGTCCGTAGAGAGACTAGAGTACACAGATGCATAACGCTACGGCTGGACTGCATTCTGTTAGGGTACTGGTCTCGCAGAAAGGCCTACGGGTCTGCGTGTCCCGCGACATACGATGGTCGTGTTGCGGGATGCCACCACGCCGAGAAGTTCCAGTGGCATCTCGCCAGGGATCTATTGGCTCTGACGGCGAGGATGGAGAAGAAGTTCGTCCTCGCCACCACACACGTTCCACAGCGCGCTGCGAGCAGGCCGCGGAGGACCAGTTCGTGACCTACGGGGAAGAACAGCGTGTTGGGACCTACGGGTATCCCAATGCAGGTCCTTTGCAGGCTGCATTGCCGGGGAACGCTGAACCTACGGGGGAAGCAGGAGCTCAGGCCGCGACGCACGGGGGCGTAGCACGCATATGCACAGCGGGCTGCACAGCGGGCTGCACAGCGGGCTGCACAGCGGGCGGCACGCTAGGCTGCACGCTGGGCTGCACATTGGGATGCACACTGGACTACTCAGTGGGCATAGTGAAGCCAAAGGAGGATAGAGACTTCGTGGCAGACTGTAGTTTCGTCCATGAGGTCTGGTCGTTGCTGCATGCTAAGTATATGCCATCAGTGGAAGTAGAAATACAGAAGCTGTATCACCAGCTCAGCAGTACCCAGCAGGCTGGCAAGCCGCTGGAGAAGCATGTGAATGAGGTGGTGGGCATAGTGAACCAGATGAGAGGACTGGGTGAGACTGTGTCTGATCAGTTGTACAGATCACGGTTGCTGGCAGTAGATAGAGAGTACAGCCTGTTGCAGCCCATGATGCAGGCCATGCCAGTACAGCAGGTGGTGTCTACGCTGTTGACACATGCCCAGACAAACAGCAAGCAGGGTCCATCGCGATTCCCACGGGACGATCGCGGTGGACAACAGCGCCATGGGGGACGTGGGTACCGAGGTGGACGCTACGGTGGTCGCCAAGGTTCACCCCCACAGGTAGCAGCTGTGGGAGCAGGGGCAGCAGGGGGAGCAGAAAAGAGAAAATGCTTCAACTGTGATAAGCCTGGACATGTGCAAAAGGATTGTCCATTGCTCTCCGCAGAGGTAAAACAATTCCTGCAGAAGCAAGCAGCTGCAGGGCGAGGCCGTGGCAGAGGCCGCGGTGGCCCTCAGGTAGCTGTAGTTGACCTAGATAAGCTGCGAGCTGACTGTGCTGATGGGCCGTCTCCCAACATGCCGTACACTTTCCTAATAGATAGTGGCTCAGACATAAACATATGCTTTGACTATGATATGTTTTGCGAGATCAAGCCACCAGATATGCCGCAGTGTCAGCCTCTTGACCAGGGCAGGCTAGACATGTATGGTGTGGGCACGATCAGAGCTAATCTGGGAGAGTATGTGAGTGCACAGGGCACTATCACACCAGTAGACATAGAGTTGACAAACGTCTACTGGGTGCCGGCCAGTCCCATCAACATCCTTTCAACAAAGGAGTTGAAAAAGTCCGAGATATACTTGCATACGGGCAAGCATGCAAACCGGGTAGTGATGCCTGGGTTTCATGACCAGAGCTATGGGTTCCACAGGAACTGTGAGCAGGGTGAGGATGAGGATGGAAAACCTACTCTGACATGGTTCTGTGGGAAAGGCAGGCCGATATGGCAAATGCGGCCGGTAGATAGAGGAGCAGCCTGGACAAGTGCGAATAACTTGTTTCATAGGAATCGGAAATGGGTATGTGAGCAGCAGCAAGTTGCTGCAGTGACCGGTGTACCGAATGAACAAGGATATTCCTTCAAGGTTGATCCATCATTCCTAGTGCATATCGCTTTTCACCATGCTGGCAATCGGGTACTCCAGTTGATGAGAGACAACCCACAACTGTATGACCTGAAGATGCTGAAACCTACGGGGGTAGCGCTTCAGTGTCATGGTTGCCACGTGGCTGAACAGAGAAGTGGCGATAGAGCACAGCACGGGGGCAAGGTGACGGAGAATGCCACCTATGCTGGAGAAGTGTTGCATGCTGATCTGGCAGGGCAGATCAAGCCAGTAGGAATCGGGGGTATGAACTACATCCTGGTAGTGGTGGATGAGTACTCCCGGTACTCCCATGTGATTCCGCTGAAGTCCAAGAGTGGGGCTGCGGAAATGATATGCCTGCTGATTGAGCGAATCCGCACTCAGATCGTGTATGATAGAGAGGTTGGGGTGCGGAGGCTGCACACTGACCAGGGTGGTGAGTTCAGCTCTAACCAGCTGGCTCAGTACCTCGCGTGGCGTGGCATTGAGCACACGTACACTGCCACGGGCCAGCATGAGTCCAATGGAATGGTGGAGAGAAAGATCGGTGTGCTGAACAGGAGTGTGAGGGCAAGCCTGCTACAAGCGGCTGTGCCTGCATTTCTGTGGCCAGAGGCGTATATGTGTGTGAACCATGCACATAACCTGACGCCTAGCACAGCTCTAGAGGGTGTTAGGCGGAAGGAGGCCAAGCAGAAACTGGAGGAGAGACATGTGCAGACCAGTCGTGACCCGTGGTCAACGAATGAGGCTGTGAGAGCTGCACAGTTGCAGACGAGGAGGGCTCAGGCTCAGCAGATGAGTCTGCAGGCTCTGGCTGATGAGGGTATGGCCAGGGGCGATGGGAAGTTTGTCGCCCAGTGTGTGAAGAATGTTGATGTCAGGCAGATTGTGCCATATCTGTTATGGTTCAGGAATGTGAGTGAGGACACGTTCCATCTGGTGGTGGCCCAGGTGAAGCCTTTCGGGTGTCCGATGTATGTATATGCCCGGAGAGAGGACTTCAGACACCTGGATGAGAGAGGAGTGCTCGGTTTTTATATGGGACCGGGTGCTGGTCCTCACATGGATAGAGCTTACGTGAAGCGAGGGAATGGGGGAGCAGTGCGTATGTATAGGCATACGGCTTCTCCACCAGCTCTGCTGAGAGAGTTCGCGAAACGTTTCCACATGTCGGAGCAAGCTACGGTGGATCCGGTCATGTTGGAGAACTACGAGCTGGGAGAATTCGAGATCATGCCCGATGAGCATACTCGTGTAGTACCTGACGTTGGTTTCTTGCCCAACATGCAGAAATGGTTGAGATCAACTAGTGTTAGGGCAGTGCGACCACCAGCCAGTCGAGATCACATGATGCCAGAGAGGGGCAGAAATGTGGATTGGGCTGAGGGGGAGCATCCAGCGCTGGGGCACACACACTGGGAACCAGGCAGGCAGTTGCATCGGCGCTATGTGCCGGATGATGAGTTGCCTGAGGGTGAGCCGCCGTTTTCACCGCGTGTTTTAGGCTCTGAGCTGATAGCCAGGCATGAGCGGTGGCACACGCCTGAGATCAGTGAGGCAGTGGTGACAGCGCGTTGCGCTTACACGGCCGAGGACTGTGTGAACAGGGTACCACACTGGGAGTATGATGCGGTTCAGCAACCATCCGGTCCGCACAATGCTGAGATGCGACCGAGAGATGTGATCCCTACGCGGGATAGAGCAGTGCTGGATTTGAGTGGCTGCCGCATTGAGCCACAGGGTAGTGAGAATGATGAGTCTGAGGGGGAGGAACAGCCAGAGGCTGTCAGTGACTCGGCTGAGTCATACCCAGGGGTATCTGAGCCCTCAGAATCTCGGTCTCGATCGCGCTCGCGTTCACCGCAGCGAGTCCAACGGTCGATGGGCAAGGCGCCGAGTGAGCCACCCCCACCTGCGAAATCTGATAGCCACGGGAAGTACAACCGAAGGCAAGGGTCAGCGGTGTCAGGACGTGCAGTACGCTGGGAGCATGATGAGCCACGGCATATGCCACAGTGTGTTGATAGTCAGGGGCAAGGCAAGCTACGGCATGTGCCTAGTGGAGTAGAGGCAGGCGGAGCTGGCTCAGGGGGAGAGTTAGCACCAAGTGCCGCAGGAGGCAGCGGAGAACATCTGGATCCACCACAAGAGGTGAGGGTTCGATGGGTTCCAAAACCTTTCAAATTGATTCGCAAAACCTTAAGACCTGCTGTCCATGCTGTGGGAGTGAATGAAAGTGAGAATGCTGCTGTTGAGCGCATTTCCCCGGATGATGCACGTGAGCATGATGATGCTGGGAGCTCCACAGTAGTCCATATGGAGAGTGACGTCGGTGACTGGGCGGATGGAGTGTTTGCTACGGCTGACAGTGTGACTCCTGATGCAGAAAAGACGACGGGGCAGGAGGTGATTCCGAGCAGTGGCAAGACTGCTAGCCGCAGTGAGTCCCGGCGTGCAGCTGCTGCGAGGAAGAAGGTCAAAGCTGTGCTGGACGATCCAACGGTGCAGCAAGCCATGAGAGGCTGCCATCGTGAGCAGTGGATCATAGCAATGCTTGATGAGTTGACCTCCTTAAGGGAACATGATGTGTTCGAGTTAGTCTGGTGCCCAGCAGGAGTGAAGCCTGTGACAGGCAAGTGGGTGCTTAAGATTAAGCGAGGAGCACAGGGTGAGATTGAGCGATTCAAGGCTAGATATGTAGCCAGGGGATTTACGCAAGTAGAAGGCGTAGATTTCTTTGAGACATGGGCGCCTGTGGGTAGCTATGCTACTTTCAGGGCTCTGTTGTCTGTCTGTGCTGTAGAGGATCTGGAGACGAGACACATAGACATTAAATGTGCTTTCCTGAATGGTGTTCTGGAGGAAGAAGTGTATGTGGCACAACCTCCTGTACTGGATGATGGGTCTGGTATGGTGTGGCGTCTGAAAAAGGCGTTGTATGGTCTGAAGCAAGCTGCCAGGGAGTGGCATAAGGCACTTGCAGAGCTCTTGCTGAGAATGGGCTTTGTGAGATCAGCCAGTGACCCCGCACTGTTTATTTGCAAAGTAGGACGATGTCTTATTTTCTTATGGGTCGATGATCTGTTGATCTTCGGTCGTAAGGAGCAGATGGATGATGCCATCAGCAGGATCCTTGAGGCATTTGAGGGTCGTGACCTGGGGGAGCTGGGATATGTGCTGGGTATGGAGGTCATACGTGATCGGTCTGCTCGCACTATCACCATCACGCACAGAAAGAACATCAGGGACATGCTGGAAAGGTTCAGTATGAGTGAGTGCAGAAAGGCACCAACGCCGTTGGTACCAAAGCAGAAAGTGTTTAGTCTGAAGGATGATCCTAGCCAGGAGAAGGCTACTGTCGCAGAGCATAAGAGGTTTATGCAAGCCGTAGGAAGCATCCAGTATGTGGCTGCTGTGTCGCGTCCTGATATTTCCTTTCCGGCTAATGTCTTGGCCAGGCATATGGCTGGGAGTGCGAAGTGTCATTGGGCTGCTGTCTAGCATGTACTGAGATACCTGCGAGGGACCATAGATCTTGGCTTGACTTTTAGTGGCTCCAGTGAGGGAAGTGAGGTGTTGGAAGCATTTACGGATGCTGACTTCGCCAATGGTGCTTGCTTGAAGAGCGTGTCAGGAGTGATAGTCCGGATGCATGGGAACTGTGTGTTCTGGCGTTCGAAGAGGCAGACTATTGTGGCTGGTGATACAACTGAGGCAGAGCTCATTGCTATGAGTTCAGCAGCCAATGAGGTGATGTGGGCTAAGCAGTCGTGCACTGATCTTGGTTTGTCGGCTGTGAAGCCAACGCTGTGGGGTGACAACAAGAGTGCCAACTTGCTAGCAGTGAACCCCATCTCTAGTGACCGTTCCAAGCACATCAGGGTCAGGGACCTGAGGGTCCGAGAGTTCGTAGAACTCGATGAGTTAACTATCAGCTGAGTTAGCACGGTACACATGCTAGCTGATATGTTTACGAAAGTGTTGGCGGGACCAGCACTAGCAAAATTTAGAGATAGACTACAGCTTGCGGTAGTACAAGCCTAGTCTAGGGGGAGTGTCGTGATCCAGCCATGCACAGGACCACGGTCACCATGCATGGAGTGGATGCACGGTGCTGATCCGGAGTGGCTATGGGACGCCATGCACCGATGGCTTACCATATGCACGAGCAATGCATGCTAGATTGCGTGCCAGCAGACAATGATTCTGATCGTATCCGTATGAGTCGTTTAGAGAACGCTTATATAGGCTCTGTCGATCGTAGTGTAATCACTCTTCTCTGCTAAGTCTCACGTGCTATGAATCCAAAGACTGAGAGCGCACTGTCACAGCGGAGGCCTGTACACCAGCCAGGTATGTGACAGCGCGACCCCTTGCGCACAGCTACACAGTGCTCAGATCCCACAGTGCCTTTAGGGCTGCGGTCCACTGAATTACGACAATATACGCGTTCTCTAAACGACTCATACGGATACGATCAGAATCATTGTCCGCTGGCACGCAATCTGCATGCATTGCTCGTGCATATGGTCAGCCATCGGTACATGGCTGCCCAATAGCCACTCCGGATCAGCACAGTGCACAGAACCCATTTTTCAGTTCTACTTCCACTTTAAGCCTCACAGGGACACTCTTACACCTGCTATCCATCAGTCATGCTGATAAGATCTGGGGGTGTGTTGCTTGCTGCAATGCGCGCGCATGCATGGCCGATTTTCGCGAGACTCTGTCTATCTCTTGGGACCCACACACTATAACTATGGTGCCAGCGCTTTCGGGACATCCTTACAGGACGCCGGAAGGGCACCATAGGGACTCTGAAAGGACAGTGGAGCGACTGCTAGAGGACGGTATGAGGACTGTCCGAGAGGACGTGGAGTTGACTAGGGACAGAGCAAGGACAGCTGCGGGACCTGTGCCAGATGGGCTGAGGATCCTTGGGGGACACAGGTTGCATAACAGGGATGTCACGGAACAGTCATGGGACATCCCGATGATGGAGTGTGACGTCACCAGGGCATCACGAAGATTTGTTACATCTACGATTGAGGACTCTAAGTCAGGCATGCATGAATCCTTACGGAGTCCTAGGGGACGAGGTCAGCTTAGGGACATCCTAAATGCAAGAAAGGCCTGGAGGCCCAATCGACCGCAGCACCCCGGGCGCCACTTTGGTCGATCGTGCCCAATCGACCGCAGCACCCCGGGCGCCACGATGGTCGATCGTGCCCAATCGACCGCAGCACCCCGGGCGCCACTTTGGTCGATCGTGCCCAATCGACCGCAGCACCCCGGGCGCCACTTTGGTCGATCGTGCCCAATCGACCGCAGCACCCCGGGCGCCACTTTGGTCGATCGTGCCCAATCGACCGCAGCACCCCGGGCGCCACTTTGGTCGATCGTGCCCAATCGACCAAGGCACCCCGGGCGCCACTTTGGTCGATCGTGCCCAATCGACCGCAGCACCCCGGGCGCCACTTTGGTCGATCGTGCCCAATCGACCGCAGCACCCCGGGCGCCACTTTGGTCGATCGTGCCCAATCGACCAAGGCACCCCGGGCGCCACTTTGGTCGATCGTGCCCAATCGACCAAGGCACCCCGGGCGCCACTTTGGTCGATCTTGCCCAATCGACCGCAGCACCCCGGGCGCCACTTTGGTCGATCGTGCCCAATCGACCACATAGCCCCCATGGAGCCACGAGGACCGCTGCAGACCGCTGCACGGCCTCTCACATGCCCCTTGCCTTAGCCATCCCCCCCCTGCCCTACCCCTGCCCCCTGCCCCCTGCCCCCTTGCTGCACATAACCCTCATCTGCTCTCCTAACATGCTGTTCACGGCCACGCCAATGCTGCGACGTCAACACTGCTGCCGTTGGTGGCTGAAAGCAAGCCTGCAGGCCTTGTGTGCGCCGCAATGGCTCCAGGACTTCTACTTCATAGCCTCTTCCAGCGCTGCCGCAATCTCGCGTTCAAGGTTGGCCAACTCTTCCTGCAAGATAATGTGTGTGAGGCGACTGTACTAGCTTGCACCTGTTCCCGATGACTTGTACACCACAGTAATTGTGATTCACATCACAACAGACCAGATCCCAACACAGATGCAAGGTACATGTTGCGAGAGGGATCTTACCTGAGTAGCGAGTAGCTTTTGCCATATCCCGGCGTATGGCCCTGATGTTTCAGGGGGCCCGTCAGCTGCAGGTCCGAGCAAGTTCTTCAGCTTAGTCACTGTGTCCTGCAGTTTTGAGGCACGCGCCCATGTGGCCTGTACAGCAACGTGCTGTTGATGTTGGATATTGTCCGCTGTATTCCGGTCTGACCTGGCAGGTGGTGGTGGATGGCAGGCTTGGGTACAGGTGGAGGAGTATCAAAAGCAGCCACAAAAGTAAGTCAGGACGTACTGTTGGGGCTGGATAAACTGCAGCTTGGTCTGAGGGCCTGGTAATTGAGGCCTGTACGGCTGTCGAACATGCGGGAGCTGACAGGCTGTTTGCCACAGCTTGGCTCTGCTCAACATCGTCGGTAACATTCAGCTTGCGGCGGACGGCCTTTCCCTACACATGACACTGGGTTGGCAACGCTACAAGTGATTTGGTGTTCGACCTGAATGCATACAACCTGTAGGCGCACGACACTGTACCAGCCACTTACCTGTCAGGTTCAGTGTATTGGCAACTTCAGCGTGCGATACTAGCAAATGGATGGAAGCGTGCCTGATCAGCCTCATCCACATCCTGTGACGTTTCGGATGCTTTCGCGGGTGACTCAGCCACATCTTCTGCGGCCTCGGCTGCAGTCTGTCCTGCCACCTGCGGCGCCTTCTTCAATGCCTTGAGCTTCACAGGTCTCTGTTCTGAATCTTCCAACAGGTCAGCAGGAACCGCATAAATCCCATCCATCACTAGGACGATGCTGCCAGTCGAAAAATGACGTACTCCGAGGACACAGGCGGCAAAAAGCACCAAGGACGCCATCGTGACTCGAGAGGGACGTCATCTAGCGATCACAATCCCGTCCTCGGGAGACAAGGGCGCCAAGATGACGTAACTGGCTGGTGGCCGGCTGGGTATGACGTCCCCATGCCATCATGCGCACGGCTGGGGTACATCCGGATGACCCAAAGGTGGGACATCTTGATGCCGTCACTGCCACCGCCACTGAGACGGCTTACATGCCGATGACGTCCTGGGTGGTGCGCGTAGCTGGTGACGTAACCCGGACGTAATCGGTGACGTCCTGCTCGGGTGAGCAAGAGATGCCCTGGCTAGAGCACATATAGGACGTTTAAGTAGACTTTGTGTCGGAGAAATTACCACTACTGGCCGTGGAATGTTGTGACTGTGGCACATCACAACAGAGACCTCGAAACAACGGAAGGCTACGATTTTGACATGGATTGGATAGCCAATGATGGAGTTGCAATAGGTCAATATGGACGTGAGATCAACCTCATGGAATGGTCCATATGCTCCATATGCTCACATGGTCCACACACAACGTTGCCAGCAGGAGAGGTGGAACACTGTATGTCTGTTATGCACTGCATGTGTACGCGAGGGCGACATGAAGCACTTGTAGCGAAAAGGCAGGTGCCCATGCCACCTTCACCGGAGCGGTGGGTGTCCGAATAGGCCTATTCGGACTCCCACCTCTGGGTGTCCGAATAGGCCTATTCGGACTCCCAACTCTGGGTGTCCGAATAGGCCTATTCGGACTCCCACCTCTGGGTTTCTGAATAGGCCTATTTGGACACCCACCTCTCCGGTAACCGCTGCACCAGGCACGAGTGTCCCCCTTATTGGGTAGACATACCTAAAATACGATGTCGAGGTGTCTATCAAGGATACCTATGGCAGCAAAGGACACTTGATTGTGCAGTCGTCGGCAACGTGTGCATTCGGTCCACATGCACCTAGCATGCTGCAAGGCATCAGGAGCACAGCGCTGCTACACAAACACCAACGATGTTTTTAGATGGTAATGTGAGTCACTTGCCCGCTACTGGGAGGGCGGGGTTACAACGTGGCGGACGATCTCGAAGGAGTGGCAACAACAGGAGCTCCCTGCCCGCATACGTCCGGCGGGACTCATTGGACTAGCATAACGTCGAACAAGAGAATCAAAGCTTAAAAATAGGCCGACTATGGAGCCGGCCCGTCGCTCGTGGACAGGCGGCATCATGGTACCTAATAACGCGCAAACACGCGTGCCGGACACACATCGAGCGTGCTAGAAGGCACCAATAGCATAGCACTGCTATACAAATACTACAGATGTACTTAGATGGGATTTACCTGCCCGCTAGCTGGATGGCGGGGTCACAACGCAGCGGACGATCTCGAAGGAGTGGCAACAACCGAAGCTCCCAGTCCGCAAACGTCCGGCTTGACTCACTGGACCTGCTTAAGGTCATACAGGAGAGTCAAAGCTCAAAGATAGACTGGCTGTGGAGCCGGCCAGTTGTTTGCATGACCGTTGGCATCATGGTAGCCACCATCGGGCAAATACGCGTGCCAATACCGAACAAGCAGTAGCGCAACGTGGTCTCAACTTTCAGTACCGAATATAAGAGATGGTAAGATGGTATCCACGTAAGATATCAGCGATGGTATCAGCAGCGTCAATTGATGTGCAGCGCACTGAATCGTCGGCGAGCGAGGCTGCGCCGGCGGGACAGGTCATTGTAAACAAAACATATGTTGGATTTGAAGCACTGTCTATATTCTTCATGCTGGCACCTGCACATTCATCCGGGGGCGTTGTAGCGATTTGAACGACGTGTACGCGTGCAAGCCACTACCGCGACAATCCGGTGGCGACCACGTTTGAGGTGAACTCCCGTGTTTCATTGGGCCACATGGTGCTACACATGCATTATGTCTGCGTATTGTCTGGTCTGTTGCCTCGGCGCTGCTGGGTCCTAGATCTGTCACCGTGTTACACGGAGATGAACGCAAGAGCCCGGCCGCGAGGGCAACAGCAGCTTGCTCTCCGCGCGGCAGCTCACGGGAAGGCAGGGCGGGCCAATCTGTCACCGTGTAAAACATGCATTATGTGTTACAAAGTGATAGATCCAGGACTCAGCAGCGCTGAAGCAACGGACTAGGAAACAGGCAAACAGACAGGCCCGCCACCGCAAGCACCAAGGCCACATGCATTATGTGGCATACTTTATGCCGCACTTTTGATATGACAAGCAAGCATATGACACAATGCAGGCCAACGCAGAGCAGAGCTGAGCAGACATTGCGTTGTTGCACATTGTGCAGTGTATTGCACTAGGCGATTATATTTGTATGTATTGCAGACGTTGTAGTGTAGGTACATGTAATATTCGCGGCGGGCTGTGATAACCGCTATGATCATAGCACCTGATCAGCACTGCAGCAGAGTGACAAGAGAGTGCATTCAGCATGCTCATCTATTTACTTGCATGGTCCACACAAGCAGGGCAGAGCGTCAGGAGCGCCGGGAGCGCGTAGCTATCTAGGAGGCATGCTCAACTGCACGTGCGGATGAGCCTCACCAGCACAGTGGACTGCCATGACAGTGCATGAAGCATGCTCAACTGCAAGTGCGCAGGAGCTACACCGGCACAGTGGACTGCCATGACAGTGCATGAAGCGTGCTCAACTGCAAGTGCGCAGGCGCTACACCGGCACAGTGGACTGCCATGACAGTGCATGAAGCATGCTCAACTGCAAGTGCGCAGGAGCTACACCGGCACAGTGGACTGCCATGACAGTGCATGAAGCATGCTCAACTGCTAGTGCGCATGAGCTACGCCGGCACAGTGGACTGCCATGACAGTGCATGAAGCATGCTCAACTGCAAGTGCGCAGGAGCTACACCGGCACAGTGGACTGCCATGACAGTGCATGAAGCATGCTCAACTGCTAGTGCGCATGAGCTACGCCGGCACAGTGGACTGCCATGACAGTGCATGAAGCATGCTCAACTGCAAGTGCGCAGGCGCTACACCGGCACAGTGGACTGCCATGACAGTGCATGAAGCATGCTCAACTGCAAGTGCGCAGGAGCTACACCGGCACAGTGGACTGCCATGACAGTGCATGAAGCATGCTCAACTGCTAGTGCGCATGAGCTACGCCGTCACAGTGGACTGCCATGACAGTGCATGAAGCATGCTCAACTGCAAGTGCGCAGGAGCTACACCGGCACAGTGGACTGCCATGACAGTGCATGAAGCATGCTCAACTGCTAGTGCGCATGAGCTACGCCGGCACAGTGGACTGCCATGACAGTGCATGAAGCATGCTGACCTGCAAGCGCGCATGAGCTACGCCGGCACAGTGGACTGCCATGACAGTGCATGAAGCATGCTCAACTGCAAGTGCGCAGGCGCTACACCGGCACAGTGGACTGCCATGACAGTGCATGAAGCATGCTCAACTGCTAGTGCGCATGAGCTACGCCGGCACAGTGGACTGCCATGACAGTGCATGAAGCATGCTCAACTGCTAGTGCGCATGAGCTACGCCGGCACAGTGGACTGCCATGACAGTGCATGAAGCATGCTGACCTGCAAGCGCGCATGAGCTACGCCGGCACAGTGGACTGCCATGACAGTGCATGAAGCATGCTCAACTGCTAGTGCGCATGAGCTACGCCGGCACAGTGGACTGCCATGACAGTGCATGAAGCATGCTCAACTGCTAGTGCGCATGAGCTACGCCGGCACAGTGGACTGCCATGACAGTGCATGAAGCATGCTCAACTGCAAGTGCGCAGGAGCTACGCCGGCACAGTGGACTGCCATGACAGTGCATGAAGCATGCTCAACTGCAAGTGCGCAGGCGCTACACCGGCACAGTGGACTGCCATGACAGTGCATGAAGCATGCTCAACTGCTAGTGCGCATGAGCTACGCCGGCACAGTGGACTGCCATGACAGTGCATGAAGCATGCTCAACTGCTAGTGCGCATGAGCTACGCCGGCACAGTGGACTGCCATGACAGTGCATGAAGCATGCTGACCTGCAAGCGCGCATGAGCTACGCCGGCACAGTGGACTGCCATGACAGTGCATGAAGCATGCTCAACTGCTAGTGCGCATGAGCTACGCCGGCACAGTGGACTGCCATGACAGTGCATGAAGCATGCTCAACTGCTAGTGCGCATGAGCTACGCCGGCACAGTGGACTGCCATGACAGTGCATGAAGCATGCTCAACTGCAAGTGCGCAGGAGCTACGCCGGCACAGTGGACTGCCATGACAGTGCATGAAGCATGCTCAACTGCAAGTGCGCAGGAGCTACACCGGCACAGTGGACTGCCATGACAGTGCATGAAGCATGCTCAACTGCAAGTGCGCAGGAGCTACACCGGCACAGTGGACTGCCATGACAGTGCATGAAGCATGCTCAACTGCTAGTGCGCATGAGCTGCGCCGGCACAGTGGACTGCCATGACAGTGCATGAAGCATGCTCAACTGCAAGTGCGCAAGAGCTACGCCGGCACAGTGGACTGCCATGACAGTGCATGAAGCGTGCTCAACTGCAAGTGCGCAGGCGCTACACCGGCACAGTGGACTGCCATGACAGTGCATGAAGCATGCTCAACTGCATGTTCGCATGGGCCACACTGGCATAGCTGAGTGCTATGTGAATCAACGTGTGCATTGGCCACACCGGCACAGCAGACTGCCGTGGGTTTCTGTTGACGTATAGTTGAGCTTGTTTCCGCTCTATCTGTTCCACTCCCTGCTAGCGTGCGAGCCCCGATCCAAGCAGATGGACAGATGATCAAAATCATCCTGGCGGTTGGGTGGCGTGGCGTGGCTGTGCAGTGGGTGAGAGCTTTTGTAGCCTGCTGATGAAAACTAAGAATGTGCCAAATTTTTTGATGAGGTTACCCTCTATGGTCAGGGCTAACATGGCCCATAGCTAGTAGGTGATGGCGTACGTGGTGGTGCTTGTCGAGGGTCCCCTCCAGTGTCCGCGGCGTCTAGAGCCCCACCCGGTCCACGCTGCAATTCGCGAAATTTAAGTAATGTTTAAATGTTGCATATTTTTGCGGCGCAGATCTGCGAAGTCTAGCTCCCGAGCTGGTAGCTGAACCAGAGCACGATATCCGCATGCGACAAGTTGGTGATTCACGGTTTCACTCTGTAAACGTCGCAAAAACAAAATACACACAAGTGCTTGGTTTCTGAGGATCCCTGGATGCCCTAGGCTCATACTGTTTGGGACAAGCTGTTCATTGGCATTGATCTCCTTTTGCGTGCGACGGCGCTTCGTGGCATCCCCGCATTCCATTTTGTTATTAGTGCTATGGGAAAATTTAATCAACAAGCGTGTCCTGAGGGCCGATCAAGATACACTAGTGGGGCTTGCGTACTCCACCGCCGACAGCGGCTTCCAGAGGGCCGCTTGTAGACACGTACGCGACTTGGCGCGGGTCGCACTGTTCGCAAAGCCAGCTTCGTCCTGTCTACACGAATTGAAACAAAGTGAAGTCAATACGCCAGTATTACAGTTGATCCACTCTGTTCTACGTCTAGGCATAGCAAAGCTGTACTGAAGTCAGCTTGGAGGTGCCCAACGTTAACGCAACTCAAGATGGTACATCCAACCAATGCGGCCATGATCACGCTGCGGTACGATCAAACATCGAGTAAATCGTGCATTGTATCACAGCTGAAGTGGTGAGTGGAGCTCTGTGTTACATCGTCTGACCTGGCTTGACGTCGACTAACAACTCCACGGCTGCGTGCCTTGACGCCTCCCCACGGTTCGTGCTGAAATGCTGGCACAGCCACACCATCGATATGGTCAGCTAGACGATATGTGCATTCGAATATGGTGCTCTGGAGGGCTATGAAAGACACCACTATCGCGCCCTGTGGTGCTTAGCAGCCCCACGCTATGGCTAAAGTCCCAGCAGTCCGATCTCGATGCTATCCTGGACCTTTGATTCTCGCTATTGTGGCTTTGTACCGATTTCGAGTCTGAATGTGGTGTGCACGTTGGAATAGCTGATCAAGCCCGCAATTGCCCTTTCTCTGCCCGCCCTTGGATGATCATGACGTCGACCCTGTCGAGACCACCGGCACATTAATAATCGCAGTATGCGTGAACACAGTAGATGCCAGTGCTGTCCAGTCTGGCGCACCTCGACCTCTTCGAGTGGTGCGGGCGTTTGTGACTTAGCAGAGACGCATGCTGTTGTCAACCGACCAGATTTTGTGCAGAATATGTTGAAGAACATCCCTGAGGCTGTAAGGGACAAGCAGGATCATTTTTGTGACACCAAGGCTGTGAAAGACGGATTCGCTGAGCTCGTGAGCTTGATACCGGATTCACTTATCATGCTGGGGGCCGTCGAAGCGTTCGAGTTCTGAGCCGCGATGGTGTGATACCTCTTCAACTTGCTCATCCCGTCCAGAAGGCATTCTGATAAAGTGCATCTGAGAACATACCCGGCTTGAGCTTGTGACTGTCTTGCAGCTGCTATCTCTTCAATTGTAATAGCGCGCTTGAATCTATCTATCTATCTATCTCAGTAAAAGTAATAGCGCGCGAACATCTAACATGTGTCTATTATGTGTCCATCTATCGCAAATCTTCTCTAACCTTCGAGACCAGTGTCTTTTATTCCAAGTCCTTCTTGACATTGTTGTGTTTCTTTGCTGCGCAACAAGCATTTTACGTACTCTCGTCTCCGCGGTGGCACAGCGACGCACCAGATTTTAATTGTTTCGCCTCAGGCTATTGTTCCGAGTCGACTCTGTGTCATGATATCAAGGACGCTGCACGCGCACTGTTTGTTTTTAACGATGTACACGTCATTGCCACATCAGCTTGCCATGATGATCTCATGACCGCGCGCGGGAGACCTCGGCTCAATTTTGTTTCCCCAATATTTCATGCATCATGCATTTCGTGCTGACGCTACGTTCCCTCGCACGTGCTACCGTGTTACACGGATTTGAACGCAAGAGCCCGGCAGCGAGGGCAACAGCAGGAAAGTGCTACCGTGTCTGGGGCCCGCAAAGCTCCTCCGAAGGTAGATCCGAGTCTTGTATATGTATCTGTCGCATGTGCACTTAGCTCAATACGCGGCTGGGTGGGGCCGCGTCGAGCATGTGGCGACAAGTGCATGGAGTCCGAATAGGCCTATTCGGACACTCGTTCCGACGAGGGCACTTAGCTCAATACGCGGCTGGGTGGGGCCGCGTCGAGCATTGTGGCAACAAGTGCATGGAGTCCGAATAGGCCTATTCGGACAATCGTCCCGACGAGGGCACTTAGCTCAATACGCGGCTGGGTGGGGCCGCGTCGAGCATTGTGGCGACAAGTGCATGGAGTCCGAATAGGCCTATTCGGACACTCGTCCCGACGAGGGCACTTAGCTCAATACGCGGCTGGGTGGGGCCGCGTCGAGCATTGTGGCGACAAGTGCATGGAGTCCGAATAGGCCTATTCGGACACTCGTCCCGACGAGGCACTTAGCTCAATACGCGGCTGGGTGGGGCCGCGTCGAGCATTGTGGCGACAAGTGCATGGAGTCCGAATAGGCCTATTCGGACACTCGTCCCGACGAGGGCACTTAGCTCAATACGCGGCTGGGTGGGGCCGCGTCGAGCATTGTGGCGACAAGTGCATGGAGTCCGAATAGGCTATTCGGACACTCGTCCCGACGAGGGCACTTAGCTCAATACGCGGCTAGGTGGGGCCGCGTCGAGCAGTGTGGCGACAAGTGCATGGAGTCCGAATAGGCCTATTCGGACACTCGTCCCGAAGAGGGCACTTAGCTCAATACGCGGCTGGGTGGGGCCGCGTCGAGCATTGTGGCGACAAGTGCATGGAGTCCGAATAGGCCTATTCGGACACTCGTCCCGACGAGGGCACTTAGCTCAATACGCGGCTAGTGGGGCCGCGTCGAGCATTGTGGCGACAAGTGCATGGAGTCCGAATAGGCCTATTCGGACACTCGTCCCGACGAGGGCACTTAGCTCAATACGCGGCTGGGTGGGGCCGCGTCGAGCATTGTGGCGACAAGTGCATGGAGTCCGAATAGGGCCTATTCGGACACTCGTCCCGACGAGGGCACTTAGCTCAATACGCGGCTAGGTGGGGCCGCGTCGAGCAGTGTGGCGACAGTGCATGGAGTCCGATAGGCCTATTCGGACACTCGTCCCGAAGAGGGCACTAGCTCAATACGCGGCTGGGTGGGCCGGTCGAGCATTGTGGCGACAAGTGCATGGAGTCGAGTAGGCCTATTCGGACACTCGTCCGACGAGGGCACTTAGCTCAATTACGCGGCTGGGTGGGGCCGCGTCGAGCATTGTGGCGACAAGTGCATGGAGTCCGAATAGGCCTATTCGGACCACTCGTCCCGACGAGGGCACTGAGCTCAATTCGGCCCACATCTCGCATGATCGATTGGCACCGCCAAGTATAGGTGGCATGCCGTACTTCAGTCAGCCCACCGTGTTGTGCAGTACCTCGAGTCATTCTTTACGGAGCATAACATGTCCGCTGCCAATCGAACGGCCGTTGAGGAGGGTGTCACCTTGTGCAAAAACCTAGGCAACGCATGGCGGGCTATGATGCACGAAGCTCTAAAATAGGACATTACGTGCGTGCATGCTGCTCACCTGCCTTCTGCCCAGAGGTCGACTGCCACCGCACACAGTTACACTGGGTTTGCTGCAGATACGACCAATTGCGCACTGGTCTGTCTAGTGCCGCAATAACCGACGAGAGAAGGAATTTGGCAAGGCCACGAAGAAACAGATACCACCTACCTCGCAATATGGTGTCAATCTGAAAGCTTTCACTACAAATCTGGTATGCCGCCCGCACCGTCACCTGGACTTGGCAAATACCAACTCATTCGTGTTAAGCGTACGTGTGGATGTATCAGTGTTGTTGTGACTGTCAGGAACAGCATCGACATGCAGGTACGGGGCATTGTCATCCAGGGGCATGTGATGCATTTTGACCATCGCATGTCAGCGATTGACAGTCTCCGTTCCTGCAGGTGCGAAACCCAGCTGACCCCAAAGCACCTGCACGGACATGCGAAGACTGGGCAATGCGTGGTGTCTATGCAGTTCCGGCCAAATGGGGGAACAGTACCAGGAGGGGTACGGAGAAGCGCAAGCCACCCACTAAGGTGGTGAAAGCACCAGCCCGTGTTAACTCAGAGGCTGTTGAAGATGTTGCAGAGTCGCCAGCGAAAGCAGCCGACCCGCCTGAGGACGACGGGGTGCAGGCATGTCATCAGCTCCTCTGCAAGCCTGCTTACCTTACCATGCTAACCCAACGATGCGCCCTGATTGCACGCAAGCAATTGTGTTGACTGATGGCTGGCATGATACCAAGGCAACTGCCAGCCAATAACTCGTTGCAATGTGTAGAGAGGTGCCGCGCGCCGGAGGCTGGATGTTGATCAGAGCGAGCCCCAAGCCCAACAGTAGCCAAGCGCCATGAGCTCGCCTGTACCAAGCTCTAATGTCCGGGCTCGTGAAAGTACTCGATCATCAGGACACGGGGCTTCTTTGACCACCGATTTCAACCCGCCCGCTCAGGTGACTTGACTGACTTTTCATTGCTTTTGTCAGTGCTGTGCAAACCAGGCAGCGTGGCGCAAAACTTGCCTTGCTTATCGGCACAACCAGCACAATATCTCCAACATCTTCTGTCCTGACAGAGTCAGTTGTGGTGCAGCGCACGGTCGAGCGTGGCAAAGACCTTCAAGAGCGGTTTAACATGCTAAAAGGATGCTGAAGACCAAACTCCAACAACTGTAGGCGCCACTGCGCCGATGTGGGACCTACTAGCAACTGCTGAGGTAAGATCCACCTCGCTAGATGCATGAACTGCGCGAGTTTGTGGTTATGAGCGTTCATGGGCGACGTTGACAGGTTGGAGCCCATAGTATATGCTGTTTCACATGGAATCTTGCCACGACCAGCCAATTCACCCACCTGAAGAACAAAACTTGCAGGCAGAGTTGGCTGCACTGCAGAAGCATATCGACGCAGCGTTGGAGGACGCCATGCCTTAGATCGCACAGATCGGCATGGCTGGCGGCCATGGTAGCAGCAGGGTGAACTGCCTGCCAGAATGGAGTCTGGACATGCATAGAGGAGCATGCGGGGAATGTAGGAAGCTGAGATGTAGTGAGCTGGTGTGTCTCAGGGACACGAGCGCTGTTGCCAGGGAGCCCTACAGAAGGCGCCAGCAGTTGGGTTTTGCGATCCGAGGAGGACGTCCTCGGTGACGCGGGTGGGGGACTCGAGTCCGAGGAAGGACGTCCTCCTACGGACGCCATCGGGATGTGATCTGGTGGCAGGCGGACCTGCGTCTCGACTGAGGACGCCATGATGACGCTTAGGTGACCATATTTTATTACCCACCATGCCATCATGACGGCCCGTGCCTCGCATAGTGACGTCATCATGTAACATGTAATCTTATCATTGACGTCACTTCGGCGACTATCCTCTGTCATCCGACGTCATCCAGCCGTCCGCATAACATCGTCGGGTCATCGAGCATCCGCCTGGCATCATCACGTGTCCTCATCCTGTCCTGATACCGTACTCGTTAGTTTGAGTGCGCCACGCACTATCCCATGACGTCCCTCCGCCGTCATCCGACCGTCACTTTCGTGCCATCGCACATCCTTCGTGTACGTCCTCCTCGGGCTGGCAGCATCATTATAGTGCATGGCCCACTCTTCGCAGTGCGGGGGGCTGCAGTTGGATCATCTGGATTCGGGACCTGCAGGTCACATACATTGACGTGTCTAGGCACAGAGCCGCGCAAAGCAGCAAGCATGACATCGTACGGCTTACTGCGGCTTGCATAGGTAATCAGATTCAGCAACGTCCATTGTCACGCTTTGACACTCACACGCAACCCAAGTACCAGCAATCGTAGCACACTGCACGGGCAGCATACCAACTTTGTAGTGAAGGCCCTCAACAGCTTGCTTCGAGGCGGTAGGAGCATCTCTTGCCCAGTGCTGATACCGTCGTCAACACTGCTGCCGTTGGTGGCTGAAAGCAAGCCTGCAGGCCTTGTGTGCGCCGCAATGGCTCCAGGACTTCTACTTCATAGCCTCTCAGCGCTGCCGGCAATCTCGCGTTCAAGGTTGGCTAACTCTTCCTGCAAGAAATGTGTGTGAGGCGACTGTAACTAGCTTGCACCTGTTCCCATGACTTGTACACCACAGTAATTGTGATTCACATCACAAACAGACCAGATCCCAACACAGATGCAAGGTACATGTTGCGAGAGGGATCTTACCTGAGTAGCGAGTAGCTTTTGCCATATCCCGGCGTATGGCCCTGATGTTTCAGGGGCCCGTCAGCTGCAGGTCCGAGCAAGTTCTTCAGCTTAGTCACTGTGTCCTGCAGTTTTGAGGCACGCGCCCATGTGGCCTGTACAGCAACGTGCTGTTGATGTTGGATATGTCCGCTGTATTCCGGTCTGACCTGGCAGGTGGTGGTGGATGGCAGGCTTGGGTACAGGTGGAGGAGTATCAAAAGCAGCCACAAAAGTAAGTCAGGACGTACTGTGGGGCTGGATAAACTGCAGCTTGGTGTGAGGGCCTGGTAATTGAGGCCTGTACGGCTGTCGAACATGCGGGAGCTGACAGGCTGTTTGCCACAGCTTGGCTCTGCTCAACATCGTCGGTAACATTCAGCTTGCGGCGGACGGCCTTTCCCTACACATGACACTGGGTTGGCAACGCTACAAGTGATTTGGTGTTCGACCTGAATGCATACAACCTGTAGGCGCACGACACTGTACCAGCCACTTACCTGTCAGGTTCAGTGTATTGGCAACTTCAGCGTGCGATACTAGCAAATGGATGGAAGCGTGCCTGATCAGCCTCATCCACATCCTGTGACGTTTCGGATGCTTTCGCGGGTGACTCAGCCACATCTTCTGCTGCGGCCTCGGCTGCAGTCTGTCCTGCCACCTGCGGCGCCTTCTTCAATGCCTTGCGCTTCACAGGTCTCTGTTCTGAATCTTCCAACAGGTCAGCAGGAACCGCATAAATCCCATCCATGGCCCACTCTTCGCACGTGCGGGGGGCTGCAGTTGGATCATCTGGATTCGGGACCTGCAGGTCACATACATTGACGTGTCTAGGCACAGAGCCGCGCAAAGCAGCAAGCAGGACATCGCTACGGCTTACTGCGGCTTGCATAGGTAATCAGATTCAGCAACGTCCATTGTACACGCTTTGACACTCTACACGCATACCCCAAGTACCAGCCAATCGTAGCACACTGCACGGGCAGCATACCAACTTTGTAGTGAAGGCCCTCAACAGCTTAGCTTCGAGGCGGGTAGGAGGCATCTCTTGCCCAGTGCTGATACCGTACTCCTTATCTATGGCGCTGTTAACACTTGATGCACGTTTGCGCACATCAGCATACCTGCGTCGGACCCATAATCAATACAAGCATGGCTCCGAACAGTTGCCCCGCACGACAGGTGAGATAGACGGCGCGTACGTAATACCATGCTCCTTTGCAGCTACCTTCCACATGCTCGTCCAGGCTTTGGATAGATTCCGGCAGAGCTCGATGGCGTTCCTTGCACCCTGCTGTTCAGCGGCTGACATGGTGGAGCCGGCAAAGAAGTCTTTGTGTGTCCTGCGGAACATGCACACCATGTCTGGCAATGCATCTATGGTGACTCGCATCAAGCACGAACACATTATGTGGGCCCTGCACGGCTACAATCGACCAAGACACCCCGGACGCCACGATGGTCGATTGTACCCAATCGACCACGACCCGCCGGACGCCACCAGGCTCACCTGTGACACATGAAGCTGCACCACACACAGCCGCTGTCGTGCCTACCATCTGAAACGACGATCGTGGCATGGCAATGCAACCGCCGAATGGGATGCATGGCAGAACAGAATGACTGGACCGCTAGCCCCCCGTGCTCGATGTTAATACCACTCCACATGCTGCGAGACCAGTGCGCTAGAAAAAGTACATCGACCACTGCATCAGCAAAACCGAGCTGTGGTAGTCACTTCATCCGGCCGATCGAGATACTGACGCAATGTCCGGATGGGATTCGGTGGCAAGAAAACGGCTGTATCAGCTGGACGTGCGGCGTTCACGTTTAGGAATATAGACAGCACGGTGATTGTGCGGTTCGTTGCAGCGTACGTGCGGGAGGAGGGCAAGCGCACCGTCTCAGCCAACATGTCGAACGCCTCAACAACCGACTGTAGCATGATGGCCCCTGGCTTGCTTGCCCTCACGAACTTCACGAAGAGGTCTTTTACAATCTTCGCATCATTACAGCGATCCAGCGACGCCTTCATACCTTCTGGGATGTCCTTCAAGATGCTCTGTATCTTGTCGGTCGACCGCAGGAATCGTGGCTTCCACGTAACCCATGGCGACACAGACGCCTTCGCCCACTCACGGTTGATATCATACGCACAGTGGTCCTTAGAAACAGCGGTTGCGGTGGCAGTGAGCACCGGGGATTGCTCCTGGGCCAGCGTGCAGGTGAAGGGCGGTAACCATACCGCCTGCTTCCCCACAGCCGCTGCGGCAGTTGACATAGCGACATCCATAAGCGAATTGAAGTCAGCATACTGTAATTCGATGTAATATGTGGGATTAGGCCTGCATGTCACCCGCAGCGTCGCGCTGCTGAAGGGCCGCTTCGCACCACACGCCGAAAAGATAGTGTCTGCCACAGCCCTCCCCATGGTTGTGTTAGAATAAGCAGACTTCCATTCAAACGGTGGAGCAATCGCCGCACTGCAACAAGCGCCGGCTAGTTGAGAAGCCGTGCAGTTGTTACTTGGCGTTACCGCGGGCCGGCTGTTGGGGCCCAGTCGTATAATAAGGGCAGCAGAATTCACACAATACGCAATTTGATAGTAGACGATATCGTACTGCAGCATGATCGTGGTCTCGTCCGTCGGCTGGCCCATCTTGCACAACGTACTTCTGTGGCAACGACGGTAAGACCCTGGCAAAATCGAGTCGAACAAAACTTAGTTATGCGAGACATATCAATAGGCATGATAGAAGACTGGGCGTAGAAGACTGTACATGCTCCACCCTCAAAGGAAGCGTTCACACGCGGGTGTGGGCAGAGGGTGTCGGTTTCGACCACCCCCGTCAAGTCGGGGTGTGTCTACAGGAAGTGTGCAGTGCGTGACGCTCTGCTGCCCGGTGGCTTTCCGGATGCGCTCCGACATAGCTTGCGCGGACCCGTCATCAACCTTTATATAGGCTTTAACTTCATCCCACCAGTCGTGACACGATGGCAGGCGAGCCCAATAAGAAGGTCCGTCCGCAGGGCTCAAGAGATCGATGATCACTTCGCCCAGTATGGGATGCGCCGTGTGCCTACGGAAACCAAAGACTCTAGGTCTTTGTTCAAGTGTGATCACTGTCTAGGTTTTTTCAATAATGTCGCTCATGCGGAGCGCCATTTTAGAGTCACTGCTTGTCCTAAGCGGGCTGCGGCGTGGAGATCAGCTGCTGCACGGTCCGTAGATTCGCCTCTGCTCAATCACTGTGCGGTAGTTGATGATGGCTTGCGCTTCCCTCGCGAGGCAAGTGCTGATGCGATCCTGGACGGCATTGGAGCAAGAGAGCTCGCGGGCACTACACAAGACCCGCGAGATATCGGGGGACCCATGCCCCAAGATCCACCGCCTCCACCATCACCCTCGCTCCACCAGCACCCCTGCCACCACCACCAGCACCCTCCCTCCACCAGTACCCCTCCCTCCACCGGAATCAGATCCACACGATTACCTCGTCCCGGTCGGAGACCCCGCAATCCCACAGGCACCGGTAAGCTGATACTGCCCTGTCACTGTGCACATGTGTATATCGCATGATGGTGTCAGCCGCGCATACCGCTCCTTGAACATATGCAATCCAGCAATAAGTTGCAGGTACACCTCATCGCTGCGGCTGCGCTTCCCGTCGAGGTAGACCCCCAGTACGATGGGCTTGATCAGCTCGGCGACGAAGATGGGGAGGAATGGCATGACGCCCTGGAGCCAGATGATGAACAACCAGACGAGGAGGAGGAGGAGGAGGAGGAGCCCGTGAAGGCGCCCAGGCGAGACACCGGTGCCTATCTCAACTTCCGCCTGGCACATTCCATCGTGGCCGGGCATTCGGTCAAGGTACGTGAGGTTGCTGTGTGGCTGGCAAGGCTGGCATCAGAGCATCGTATCACGAATTCGGCCATGGACTCATTCTGCCAGATGGTGCATTTCCTGCTGTTACCAGAGGGAAACCTGTTCCCCAAATCGTACCACATGCTCTGCTGTGCACTCGCTGTCGAAGATAGCCACGACTGTGAGCGGCACATCTGTGACGCTTGCTAGGAACTCTTCCCGGACACCCCGGGTGACTCACACGCGGTCCATGCGGATGAGGTCTGCCAGCGGCCGGGTTGCAACAACCCCCGATTCAAGCGTGGCCCGGGAGGTCATGTCTCCCCCAAGCGTAGCGCATTTTACTTCGGGAATGAGGGCACCTTTGTGGACGTCGTCTGCAAGCCAGATATGCTGCCAGCCATCTTGAGTCACCTCGAGGAGGCTTTCGAGGATCCAGAGTCCTTTTGGAACTCGCCCGCCGGCCGCGAGCTGAACGCCCGGTGTGGGAACAAATTTGACGAGACGTCTATAAAAGCTGACGAGTTTGCAGTGCTCGTGAGCCTAGGTGCGTCGCCTTTGCATGTGTGTCCTCCTCCTGATCTTCAGACCAGTGCCTGTCGTGATACTTGCCTGCAACCGTGTCCTCAGGCGGTGACTCCCGGTGCAGGGGCAGACGGTGGTCAGCTCTTTGTTAATAAGCAGCATGGCGCCCTCAGCTGGGGCATCCGGCTCCAGGAGCTGCACGACGGGATGGCCGCGAAGAATGACACCTGGGCTCCCCTGGGCGTTGTGGAGGGGCCGACCGAGCCCAACCGTCTAGACAGCGTGTTGGAGTCTCTGGAGGACTTCTTCCTCGCACACGACCCCGGTGCGGTATACACTCCTGTCTGGTGCACTGCCCATTAGTGTGCCAACTACAAATCGGTAATCAGGCGCTGAACTGTGTGAACACTTGCCTGCACTTGCGTGCTGGTGCTTGCCTGTCGCCCTCACACGCACCTCCCACCATGTGAGGGAGCCTCTGCAGGCAGGGACGGAACCACCCCGATCATTGTGGAGATCTGGGAGGACCCTGCTGATCCAAACAGCAAGAAGAGGCTAGTGAAGCTGTGGCCGGTCTGTGGCTGGGCAGAGGGAGACATCCCTGTGCTCGAGAAGCTGGCAAACGCCGTTGGTCATGGGGCCAAGTCAGCTTGTGTGCGTTGCGCTTTCCTTGGTGCAACCGTGAAGGATGCCAACACGGTCCGGTGCGCCACCCCCGTCTGGCCATTGACAGGCACGATACCATAGGCCGGTGTGACTCACTGCAGGGATAGGCTCCACTTCGATTAGTAGGGAGAACACTCAGGCAATATCCATGGCTATGCAAATAACACTTGATAGCTGTAAACATAGTGATACACAGCTGTTCTATAATCGCATTACAAATCCCTTGATACGGCTTCGCCCTCTTGTCCCGCGCGCGATCTCGCAACGCGATGCCCGTGGTTGGCAGGCTCTGCCTGGCAGCCTCTGGGAGTGGTCTACTACTGGTGGTCCGTGTGCAGGTGGGAAAGCTACTGCCACATCACTCAATCCGTGCCTGCTTACGCGGGTGGCGGATCCCTGCCAGCCTCCTCAGCACAGACGCAGGGCGGGCAGCCCGCACTGCCACGCATGCCACCTGGCTACATGTCCTTTGACACAGGTGAGCAGGGCTGCAGAGATGAATGGACTCCCCCCACGACTGTCACCCCAGAGGGCACGTGGACAGGAGATGGTGTGTTGAAGTGGTCAGGCGCGGAGATCATGTCCAGGGCGGAAAAGGCTGCCGAGATCGAGTCCCAGGTTCGGCGAGCTACCAACAGCACTGTGATGCCCAAGGCTATGCGCCCAAGGCGGGGTTGTGTCTGCCCCTTGCATAGGCCGTCGGTTGCTATGGACACCACCATCGTCGCAGTCGTTGGCATCCTGTATGCAGGTTGACAATCCGACTCGGCCGCCGTACACTGGTATCGCAGCCAGGAGTACGCGTGCAAATCGCGCTCACACCGAGCGCCTGAAGATCGGCTTGTGGAGGCTGCCATTGTTCCATAAGCTGTCCTACTTCAAGTGCGCTCCCAGCCCTGACCCATACGTGTGCACAGACCTGTTTCTGTGTCAGTGCTTGACCCGGGCCCCGGTGACGTGTGCAGTCCGTGTACATTCCTCCGGTTCGGCGTCGCCCACATCTTCCTCCTGGGTCTCCTGAAGGACTTCTGGAAGCAGTGGCTACCAGGCCCCACTGCCAAACGGCATGGTCCGGCTGCGAAGTATGTTCTACCTGTGGTGGTGCGTCGGAAGATAACCTCCAGAGCTGCCCTACAGAACCAGACGGAGCTGATAAAGAAACCCTATCGAGATATTGTCAAGTATGCTCTTCCTGCATCTTGTATGACCAGTCGTAGGTACATGTACAACTGTACTGTGGCGGGGGCTGCTGTCTGGCGACAGCCACATAGCCACCTGCTCGAGCCGTTCTGTCGTGTACTCTGATGTTGTCGGTACCAGGCCCACCCCCAGCCCCCCCTGCAGGCCTGCCTACTCAACCATGGTCACAATCGGCGTGCAGGCATCGCGGCAATTACCTCATGGAGGACTGGATGAATTTCACAGACGCGTGGAGTCTCCAGCTGCTGCACGACCTGCCGTGGGATGAAACCAACCCTGATGAAGTTCATGTGCGCGACCAATTTGAGGCGATGTGGACGGACTTGCGGGCCGGAGTCATGTACTTCATGAAGTACACGCCAGGGCAGCACACCTGGCAGCGAATCCTCGACGCCCAAAAACACCTCCTGGCATATGGGAAGAGGGTACAGCAGGTACTGACTCCATCGCCGGCTCCCTGCCCACGCGTACGTTTTACGAGGAGGAGAAGTTTGCGGGTGTGCAGTGTGTACTACAGGCAGTTCCTGCCGACGGGTTGTCTCACGCAGTCATGATGTCGGTGTAGGTGTTCAGCGGTCAGGTCCTTGCAACCCTGAAGTTGCATTTGGCGGCCGTCCACTTGCCAGATCAGGTGAGAGCCTGCGGCCCTGCCTTTTTCTGCCTTGAGTACTGGATCGAAAGGCTCGTGCAGTTCTTCAAGCGGCTGATCAAGTATCGAGGCACGTCCGGTTCTGAGCGCATCTTTGTCAACGACCTCCTGTTGCGGCGAGCGTGTGACCGCTTGGTCCAGGAACTTGGCCCCAAGGCTCTGCCCCGTCTGACTGAAGCTGTTGCTGCCGCCCGGGAGAAGCAGCGGAAGCGCATCCGCAAGCCCGCTGTACAACAGCAGCCCAACGCGGCGCCGCCGCCGCCTCCGCGCCTGCCTGATGGCGGCCGCGGGCCCAGTCCCCCACCCGTGATGCTGGGTGCTGGCACTGACCTCACAGGTGCGGAGCGGCTGGAGGTGTTGCCTGCGCCCACCAGCGAACGGGCGTGCCTGAAAGGGCTGCTCTACCTAATTTGTGCCGAGCACGCTGACTTTGCCAAGCGTGGCTGGCCGAGTCACACGACCCTGGGGGACCGTGCCCGGCGCCGGGCCGTGTGTGCTTCACTGGGGGTTGCGGTGGACGGTGAGCCTGTTGATATAGTGAAGCTCTACATGCAAAAGCATGTGCGAGCGGCACTGCCCATCGGCGAAAATGTCAGCTCCCAACAATGCACGACTCAGCGGGTCAAGGACAATACTTGGTTCTTAATAGAGTACGTCTTCCCAGACCACGCGAAACTGTATGTAGGCCAGTTTAAGTACTTTGTTGAGGTGAGATATCAGAAGTTGAATTGGGTGATCAGGATGATGATGCAACGTACGCTGCAGGCGCAGTTGACACTGCGGTGTGCAACCTGTTCAATGCTGTAGTGGTAGACAGTCCAGGTGCCCTGCCGCCCGATCCGGAATTGGGTCGTCCGCCTGAGTTGTACATGGTTAGGTCTTTGTTGCCCGAGTCCGGGAACAGGTGGTTCGCAGGTTGCTGGGTGGTGGACCTTCGGTCTGTGACACTGAATCTATTGCCTACGCCGGCAGTCCAGAATGGGTGGATGTTCTCGACGGTGTCAAAAGCGTCTGGACGAGTGGGGAGCGTATCGGACAAATGATCACAGTACAACTTGTAAGTGACGCCTCCTCAGTACCAGTGTTCTGAACGGCGACTAGTGAAATTGCGACGGCCTTGTGTGTACCAGCCAGCCCTCCGAAGGCTGCGGGGAACTGGCATATAGCAGCGCTCTCCTGTACTCAACGCAAGTTACTGCCGGGCCTGCATTTGTAGTACAATAGTACCAAAATACCCCCACACTTCTTGCAAACACAAAAATGTCCTGACCTGGCAGTCCCTCACGCACCAGCAACCTTTGTGGACCTCGTCTGATCAATGGTCTAGATATTCATTCTATGTGCATGTAATACCTCCCGGAGACCCGCTCACGACTGTACACGACGTTCAGTCTCCTAAGAGTGGCAGCGGTGCACCGACATTTGCCACTCAGAGCCAGACGGCCGATGTGGGTTTCGATGGCCAGCTTGTTGCTGGCCAGAGAACAGTCAGAGAGTGCCGCGAAGTACTGAATGCGCGTCAAACTTTCACGAAAGGTACGTTACAGGTCTACCAACACTTATGCAAAAAGGAACCGCAGAGGTCCTACTGTGTACACGTGATGCGAATTGGATGTCTTACTTGGCAAGCACATGGTGTCCTTGACTGCAGAGTACGAGGCAAAGAATCACGTGGAACTCCTCCGCCTGGTGGTGCATGCGATGTGCAATGAGCACCCCCGGGAGATACCTTCGGATCGATTGGGTGCCCCGGGCAGATGGGAGTATGCCAACTCCCCTGCCAAGGGCACAGACACCGCATCGTGGGCGCCCGGTGGATCCACGCTGCACCACTACCTCCTCATGCCGGGATCTACCAACCCCGAGGACGCACCAAGCTCGCAGATGGGGGAGTTGATGAGGCACATGCTCGCAGGAACTGATGGCAGTTCGAAGGGGCTGCAGCTAATCAGGAAGGCCATCAAGCTGCCCAACAGCAAGAACGACGCCGTGCAGCTATATCCATCACCTCGCTTCCTGCAGATGATGGCTTGTGCTCCCACGGTACGGCTTATGCTGAAAACGGCGACACATGTATGTAAGGTGACGGTGTGATCCCCACGCGAACACCCCGCCATTTTTGTGGGGGTTACAGCCTGAGGGGTAAACACCGCAGGCATGATGTAGATGATAAGCGCTGATGACGGATGTGCATACAGGAGGTGAACGTCATGGGGCAGTTCTGTGCGGCAACCCAGCAGATCGGTGGCGTCGCCTGCGCGTATGCGGCCCAGCTTGGGACCCAGGCAACTCAGGTAAAACCCCGACCGCTGTACACAGTCATGCACACTAGGGTACAAAACAATGATGCTGCTCCTGCATGGAACTGTACCGCGGCGCACCGAATATGGCACCAGGGGGGTCCCTCAGCCATACACGGGCGGCATGCATGCAGGTTCCGCGGATCTTAGAGACGTACGAAGGACTAGTCCAGACTCTCGGGTCGCAGTGGGACGTTTTCGACACGACTGAATCGGCGGTGGAGGCCGACATCCGCGGCTTTGCAAAGCTCCACCGCCTATTCAGATGCATCTGCGGGAATGCCACGAGCGGTGAACTGGCGATTGCTCAGGGGACACCCGAGTGGGACTGTGTCTGGGACTGTTGGGGCGCTGCCCCCGTGGCAGCACTCATTGCCGTTCAAGGTGTGCAATTTGCAGCATTGGCATCTTCCATTGCGCTCAATGTAAACCTGCATTGTACTCTCAGGCTGCCGTGCAGCATATAAACCCACACGACATGCACCGCTGTGTGCAGCAAACCTGCTCTTCCCAAGTCCGGCTATGCCATCGCCAAGGACAAAGGCCATCCGGGTTGCAAGTATGCATATGCCACAGCCCTGGTGGCAGTGGGGCTTCGCAGCCCTGGAGTGGTTCATGACCAACAAGGGCCCGGATGGAGGTGAGGCCGCGCTGTGGTTCACAACACAGCTCAAGACGGTCTCGCTAGCGTCAGCGGGCGAGGTGCGCGCTCTGACAAGGGCGTGCATTCAGCGGCTCCTGGACGACAGGGACCCGGACATGAAGATGATGCTAGAAGGGGTGGATCTACGCAGTGCTGGCCTGCATGAACCGCCTCCGGCTCCACCTCCGGCGGACCCAGCGAGCGATGGGCACAATGATGACGGTAATGAGGGTCAGCAGGGTGCTGCGGGGAGCAAAGGCGCAAAGCCAGGGGCAAAGAAAGGGTCTGGGAGGGGAAAGAAGAACAAGAACAAAGGCGGGAACAGAAAGAAAACAAGTGACGGGCCAAGGAAGATGGATGCCAAATCGCCTGGCATTGCAAAAGGTGTGCACTGTCATGGCAATATGCCCACTGTATACCAGGAAGTGTTTTGATCCAGTAGGTGCTAATGCATGGCCTTTCATTGAGTTTACATGCATGCACACTGCATGTGTTTGATGTAATGTCACCCGCTCCAGCCAGGGGTTCATGCCCATGTAGGCCGTACTGAGATCGGGGGTGCCTGGGTGGACCTCACGCCGGACAACAGGGTCGTCGTCTCAATGGAGCTGCAAGAACCGGTACCGCCCGACACCCAGTTGACTTCAGATGAAGAGAGCGCCCGGGTCAAAGGCTGTCTGGACACCATGGTGGCGTTATTCACTGCCGCGAGGAAGTACAAGCCAGACCGCGATGACAAGTGGCTGGAGTTGTTGTACAAGGCCATGGAAGTGGCTGAGGGAGAGGGTGTCTCCCGCGATGACATCCGGGCAGCTTGGGAGCAACACGGCCCGCAGCCAACACAGCCTTCCGACTCGGGGCCACTGGCAGACAATGATGAGGATTGCCTAGCCGGAGGGGACATGGGCAACCCAAGCGCAGCCGATGAGGACAGCGTCACTGCCAGCAGTTCAGACAAGGGAACCAGTGGGGACGAGGACACCTTCAATCCTGGCCCAGCGGCGAGAAGGCGGCTGAAGGAGCAGCCCAGTCCCATCCGCACGAGCCGACGGGGTGCTGCGGCAGAGGGAGAGGCTGCAGGTGGCGAGGGCAAGGTAGGGGCCGACGACGTGGCCGCGGGGGAGGCAGGTGGAGTACATGCCGCAGCAGGCGAGGGGGGAGCACGCCAGGCGGAAGGCCAGGCTGCTGCGGTGCAGGGTGCTCAGGGAAATGGGGCGGGCGGATCTGGCAAAGGCAGGGCAGGCGCAGGCAATGCGGGCAAGCGCAAAGGCACTGGGCAGGGTGCTGAAGAGGCAGAGGGGGCTGATAGGAGTGTGAGTGACAGAAGCGCATGCAAGGCACAGCGCACTGACTGATACTTATGAGAACAGCACGTCACACTGCTGGTTTGTGTTTGGTCATCTATAGGTGCCACGCGGGACATGTAAAGTCCCGCCTCGTTTTGTTTGCATGCTCGTGATCGGACAAGGAAACCATGATGGATTGCTTTCATGACGTGGTGACACGCCGTTGCACGCTCTGTTCTGCGAAAGTTCACTGCACTGCGGAAGGTGGCATTGGACAGGCACAGGTGACATGCGACCGACATCCATGCATGTGTTCTGTGGTGACAGGGGATAAGCGGCATGGCGCGGCTGCTGAGGCACGCGGGCCGACTGTTCGAAATATCACGCGACCCCAGACGAATATTCAGCCTTAAGTCAACCAGAATGAAACAGTATGTCGATCATGGTTGGCCTCTCGCTGATCTACGTTCGTGCAGCGAGCGATGTTTCACACTCCGGCAACAACGTCGACAGTCCATCACAGGTCGATATTGACCTCGTCGCACGCTCTATCTCATCTCTATAATGTCCTTGCGCCTGTGTTTAAGAGTTTTATCAGGTTCTAGGGCGATAATACGAGTTCTGAGTGCCTGCCCGGATATGGCGGGATGCTTGACGCCGGTGAGCCGTTGACGGAGCATAAGATCATCGCACCTTTATATTTAGAGACTCTTATACATAGGTCTGCTTTGCTGGACTGAGAAGCGTGGCGCACTCGTCGGATGCAGCGGTTGTTGCTTCGCCGCGGGTGCTCTACACAGCACGCCAGCCTCCGGAAACAGGACAGGTGACATATCCACCTGTACACGTTTCATGAACATCATCTAGCCGTTGTGCGATGTGGGATCCTTCCGCCGTGCGCCGGGGACTGCCGTGCTGCGTTGTGGACGCGGCCACAGTCCATCGCTCGGCTTGTCTGCCCCACACTGTCTCGGCGACCAGATCGAGCCGTGAATTAACGTAGTCACGCGTGTATGCACTGTCCTGTCTGATTCGACTTGCTCGACAGTCTGACAGTCTGAGCTGCATAGGTGGATGGTCGATTGTGCCCAATCGACTGCAGTGCCCCGGACGCCACTATGGTCGATTGTGCCCAATCGACCAGTCATGGACCACAGGCCACTATGCGCACTTGAGCACAGTGAAGTCCATGTGAACGCTCGTGACCTCAACTCGTATATACGCGTGCCACTGATGTCCAAGTCACCTGTCCTGTCTGATTCCAGTTTCTCGACAGTTGAACCGTCTGCACAGGTGGATGGTCGATTGTGCCCAATCGACTGCAGTGCCCCGGACGCCACTATGGTCGATTGTGACCCAATCGACTGCAGTACCCCGGGCGCCACTATGGTCGATTGTGCCCAATCGACCAGTCATGGACCACAGGCCACTATGCGCACTTGAGCACAGTGAAGTCCATGTGAACGCTCGTGACCTCAACTCGTATATACGCGTGCCACTGATGTCCAAGTCACCTGTCCTGTCTGATTCCAGTTTCTCGACAGTCGAACCGTCTGCACAGGTGGATGGTCGATTGGGCCCAATCGACTGCAGTACCCCGGGCGCCACGATGGTCGATTGTAACCCAATCGACTGCAGTACCCCGGGCGCCACTATGGTCGATTGTAACCCAATCGACTGCAGTACCCCGGGCGCCACTATGGTCGATTGTAACCCAATCGACTGCAGTACCCCGGGCGCCACTATGGTCGATTGTACCCAATCGACTACAGCACCCGGGACGCCACGATGGTCGATTGGGCCCAATCGACCAGCCATGGGCCACAACCCTCGTGCCTCACAGTGGACGATACTGTGTCAATGTCGTGGGCAAGATCTTCCGCATATGTGCATATTACTATCCCATCGTGTACGTGTCCCACACAACTCCATCCTGGACGCCCTCAGCAGTCCTCCCACCCCTGGACCTCTCATGCGGGTGCTGGAGAGGACATCTCCCTTGGCGCGCATGGGGGGTCCGCAGGACGTCCTGCAAGGTGAACGACTTAGATTACATCATTTCGGCTTGAACCGCCGCCGACGTGACGTCACTCGACGCGGCTTATGCGCGTCACCTGCCCACTACTCAGGTCATCCCAGTGACGACCTCTATGAGTCATCGAACTCGTGGGAACGGCATGAGGGCGTCCCGCTGTGCCAGGGCGGCTTCAGGCCGCCCTCCTGGTGACACCAATTGGTCGTCGTGCCATCCTCCAGGCGTCCTTCTGGAAATCTGGGCAAAGGACGTCCCGAAAGTGCTGGCAGCATTCTCATAGTGGTTCACTGACACCGCCCAACATGAGTCAAATGGGTTGGTAGAACGAAAGCTCGGTGTGCTGAACACGTCAGTACGGGCGAGCCTGCTGCAGGCAGCAGTGCCTGCATTCCTGTGGCCGGAGGCATACATGTGCGTGAACCATGCACACAACCTGACGCCGAGCACAGCACTGGAGGGTGTGAGGCGGAAGGAGGTAAAGCAGAAGCTGGAGGATAGGCTTGTTGCCACCAGCTCTGAGCCATGGTCCACAAACGTGCAGCAGCGGGCTAAGCAGCTGAGAGTCAGGAAGGCTGCAGCACATGCGCTGAGTCTGAGTGAGCTGTGTGAGAAGCTGGTTGCCAGGAGAGAATTGGCATTTGTGGCACAGCATATGAGAAATGTGAATGTCAGAGAGATTGTGCCATACTTATTGTGGTTTAGGAAGGTCAAAGAAGATGACTTCCGTCTCGTGGTGGCACAGGTGAAGCCTTTCGGGTGTCCAATGTATGTGTATCCAAGGAGGGAGCACTTCTGGCACCTGGAAGCGCGAGAAATCCTCGGTGCCTATATGGGACCGGGTGGAGGTCCTCACATGGACAGAATTTACGTGAAGCGTGGGAATGGGGGAGCAGTGCGGATGTATAGGCACACGGCTGCTCCACCTGCTCTAGTCAAGGATTTCGCGCAACGATTTCACATGGCTGGGGAGGCTACGGCGGACCCAGTTGTGCTAGAGAACTATGAGCAGGGTGAGTTTGAGATCCTACCCGATCAGTACACCAGTGTAGTGCCGGAAGCTGAGTTCTTGCCCAACATGAAGAAGTGGGTGAAGAGCACTAGTGTGCGGGCAGTGCGTCCACCAGCCAGTCGTGAACACATGATGCCAGAGAGGGGCAGAAATGTGGATTGGGCTGAGGGGGAGCATCCGGGTCTGGGCCATCAACACTGGGAACCAGGAAGAACGCTGCATAGGCGTTTCAAACCGCAAGACGAACTACCTGAGGGTGAGCCCGAGTTTTCTCCTAGAGTGTTGGGTGCAAAGCTGCTGGCGCGACATGAGCGCTAGCACACACCAGAGATCAGTGAGGCAGTGGTTGCAGCGCGCTGCGATCATGCAGCGGCTGACAATGCTGCAGCGGTAGCACACTGGGACTATGATGCAGCAAACCAGCCGTCTGGGCCTCTACACCACGAGTTTAGGCCTGCAGAGACAATCCCTACGAGGGATAGGGCTGTGCTGCACATAGGGGACTGTGATATCCATCCGCTTCCAACTGATGAGGAAGTGAGTGATACTGCGTCTAGTGATGGAGGTGAGGATGACTCTGAGTCTGAGTCTAGATCCCGCTCGCGTTCAGCGGAGCCAGTCCAGCGGTCGATGGGCAAGGAGCTGAGTGAGCCCCCCACCTGTGCGAGCTGACGGTCACGGCGGCGGCCGAAGTCACCGCGGGTCCACGGTGTCAGGGCGTGATGACCGTGACAGATATGATGAGCCAAGGCATATATCTGGGTCTGCGGGCCAGGGGCAAGGCGAGCTACGGCATGTGCCTAGCGGAATAGCGACACGCGGTGATGGCTCAGGGGGAGAGTCAGCACCAAGTGCCGCGAGGGGCAGCGGAGAACGTCTGGATCCGCCACATGAGGTGAGGGTTCGATGGGTTCCAAAGCCTTTTCACTTGATTCGCAAAATCTTAAGACCTGTTGTCCATGCTGTGGGAGCAATTGTGAGTGATGCTGCTGTTGAGCGCATTTCCCCGGAGGAAGCACGTAAGCATGTGAGTGATGCTGCGAGCCCCACAGTAATGAATGATGATGAGAATGACGTCGGTGACCTGTCTGATGGAGTGTCAGCTGCAGCTGACAGTGTGCCTCCTGATGCAGAAAAGACGACGGGACAGAAGGTGACTCCAAACGGTGGCCCTACTGCTAGCCTTTGTGAGTCCAGGCGTGCAGCTACCGTGAGGAAGAGGGTCGAGGCCGTAGTAGATTATCCAACGGTGCAGCAGGCCACGCGTGGTGCTCATCGTGAGAAGTGGATCACGGCAATGCTCGATGAGCTGACCTCCTTAAGAGAACATGATGTGTTTGAGCTGGTTGAGTGCCCAACAGGAGTGAAGCCTGTGACAGGCAAGTGGGTGCTTAAGATCAAGCGAGGAGCACAGGGTGAAATTGAGCGTTTCAAGGCCAGATATGTAGCCAGGGGATTTACGCAAGTGGAGGGCGTAGATTTCTTTGAGACATGGGCACCTGTGGGCAGTTATGCTACCTTCAGGGCTCTGTTATCAGTCTGTGCAGTAGAGGATCTAGAGACGAGGCATATAGACATTAAATGTGCTTTCCTGAATGGTGTTCTGGAGGAGGAAGTGTATGTGGCACAACCTCCGGTACTGGACGATGGGTCTGGTATGGTGTAGCGTCTGAAAAAGGCGTTGTATGGTCTGAAGCAAGCTGCCAGGGAGTGGCACAAAGCGCTTGCAGAGCTCTTGTTGAGTATGGGTTTTGTGAGATCAGCCAGTGACCCTGCACTGTTCATTTGCAAAGTAGGACGTTGTCTTATTTTTCTGTGGGTCGATGATCTGCTGATTTTCGGCCACAGAGAGCAGATGGATGATGTCATCAGAAAGATCCTTGAGGCATTTGAGGGTCGTGACCTGGGGGGGCTGGGGTATGTGATGGGCATGGAGGTCATACGTGATCGAGCTGCTCGCACTATCACCATTACACACAGAAAGAGCATCAGGGACATGCTAGAGAGATTTGGCATGAGTGAGTGCAGACGGGCGCCAACTCCGTTGGTACCAAAGCAGAAAATGTTTAGTCTGAAGGAAGATCCTAGCCAGGCGAAGGCTACAGGCACAGAGCATAAGAGGTTTATGCAAGCCGTAGGAAGCATCCAGTATGTGGCAGTTGTGTCGCGTCCAGACATTGCGTTTCCGGCTAATGTCCTGGCCAGGCATATGGCTGGGAGTGCTAAATGTCATTGGAATGGTGTCCTTCACGTACTGAGATACCTGCGAGGGACCATAAACTTTGGCTTGACCTTTAGTGGCTCCAATGGGGAATGTGAGGTGTTGGAAGCATTTACAGATGCTGACTTTGCCAATGGTGCTTGCTTGAAGAGCGTGTCAGGAGTAGTAGTCCGGATGCATGGGAACTGTGTGTTCTGGCGTTCGAAGAGGCAGACTATTGTGGCTGGTGATACAACTGAGGCAGAGCTCATTGCTATGAGTTCAGCAGCCAATGAGGTGATGTGGGCAAAGGAGTTGTGCACTGATCTTGGTTTGTCGGCTGTGAAGCCAACGCTGTGGGGTGACAACAAGAGTGCCAACTTGCTAGCAGTGAACCCCATCTCTAGTGACCGCTCCAAGTACATCAGGGTCAAGAACCTGAGGGTCCGAGAGTTCGTAGGACTCGATGAGTTGACTTTTAGCTGGGTTAGCACGGTAGACATGCTAGCTGATATGTTCACCAAGGTGTTTGCAAGACCAGCACTGGCAAAATTTAGAGATAGACTGCAGCTTGCGGTAGTACAAGCTTAGTCTAGGGGGAGTGTCGTGATCCAGCCATGCACAGGACTAAGGTGACCATGCATGGTGGCATACACAGGACTACGGTGACCATGTATGCGTGGATGCACGGTGCTGATCCGGAGTGGCTATGGGGCAGCCATGCACCGATGGCTGACCATATGCACGAGCAATGCATGCAATATTGCGTGCCAGCAGACATTGATTCTGATCGTATCCGTATGAGACGTTGATTGAACGCTTATATAGGCTCTGCAGATCGTAGTGTAATCACTCTTCTCGTCTGTCAAAGTCTCACGGGTATTCATCCTCCACTGAAGACAGAAGTGCTGTCACGGACAGATACCTAGACAGCAAGGTATGTGACAGCACCAGTCCCCTGCGCATGACTACGACATGCTCAGGATCCCACAGGCCTTAGGCCGCGGTCCACTGAATTACAACACAGCACTGGCAAAATTTAGAAGTAGACTACAGCTTGCGGTAGTACAAGCCTAGTCTAGGGGGAGTGTCGTGATCCAGCCATGCACAGGATTACGGAGACCATGCATGGAGTGGATGCACGGTGCTTTTTCCGGAATGGCTATGGGACGCCATGCACCGATGGCTTACCACATGCGAGAGCAATGCATGCTAGATTGTGTGCCGCAGACAATGATAATGATCGTATCCGTATGAGACGTTTGGTTGAACGCTTATATAGGCTCTACTGATCAAAGTGTAATCACTCTTCTTCTGCTAAGTCTCACGTGCTATATTCCAAAGACTGAGAGCGCCTGTCACAGCGGAGCCTGTACACCAGCCAGGTATGTGACAGCGCGACCCCCTGCGCACAGCTACGGCAGTGCTTAGATCCCAAAATGCCTAAGGGCTACGGTCCACTGAATTACGACACTCACAAGTCCGTGTGAAACATCATGTCACACGAAGAAACATATACTACGGACCTGTGTAATGTTGCAATGTGTGGTGTTGCCTGCCCGCGAGCGCACGTTCAACGCCGCAGCTTATGTACGGCACCGCGTGCTGCCCGGGTGTCCCGAGAAGTCGAATTGTCAATATGGCCTCGCCACCCGACTTGACAGGATTTCACTGTACCTTTGCCTTGCGCAGTCATATCAGTTGCGCGTGGAGTCCCTGCGGAGGGCCAGAGCACATACTGCCAATACTACCCAAGTCCATCCCACAGGCCCAGCCACAGCCTGCAGTCCGAGCTAGACCAAATGCACGGGGGGATCACGGCGCGAGTAACCACGACTCTCTTATACCTTACTATCGCCTCTCATCAACTATGTCCATGCTACTCCTTCCTCAAACACGCCCATGGCCGCAGACGAGACACACAACATGCACGTGCGCACTGCCACATGCAGCTCCTCCCAGACATGCCTAGCACTGAGTCCACGCCCAGACACATTGGCCCACCTGGGTGGGGAGGGTCCAGGGGTGGGGAACCTGTAAGTGGGGAAGTTGGAAAATTTCTGGGAACTGTTAAGACTCGCAATCTGACGAGTCTTTGGTTCATGATTCAGTGTGGTATGATGTTCTGATGTTTCATCTGGATTAAAACGGTAATGGCTGCGTTGTTTTGGATTGCAGGCCTCAGCTGCCCCGGGACTCTGGGTCGGGGAAACCACATGCACTCGTGTTAGCGGCCAATATACCTCACCGATTTGCTTGCATCCTTCACGGAGTCGCAACGTGGGACGTCCGGATAGCCCTGTTGGGCAGGTGACCCGTTGCGGAGCATCCGATTCCCGTCAATGAACGAAGCCTCGAGCTCGAAGCGGCGGTGTGGATCCTATTCAGCAGTGTGACCGCTTGGAGCTCATATGATATAGCTATGTTCCCAATACTTTGGCGCACTTGGTGTGATATTTCGAATATAGAGAGGCGTGAGATAAAGAGGATGTTGGTCCACAGTACGTTGTGTGTTGTTCGATACCCTTGAAGGTCCAGTCGCCTCATATACAATTGGCGACCTGTGTGCGACTCCTGCCTTTAACACATTGCAATGTGCTAATTCCCCACACACGCCAGCACCCCTTTCGAGAAGGGTCTATGCTCACGTCAGCCCTGCTCTTCGTGAGCAGGTCGACGGAAGCAGTGCTGGTGACCACTTAAACAGTGTCCCTACGGCGGCGCCCCTGTGTACCACACGAGGAGGCTAGCCCGTACGCAACGGGTGTACCACCGGGACTTTCCTGGAACCTTCCGGAAGTCTTACGTACTGTGTGCACGCTGGCACGTTACAGAGCTCCCCCCCCTAGTCTTGCTGGACCTCCAGCAAGTGTGTCAACTCGTCCAACGACTTGGGGAAAGCATCATCCGGTGGAGTTTGGTTGCGTTGGCGCCAATACTCCCGGATATAAGGCTCACAGCCTTCAAGCAGCATGGCGTCAAACCAGCCGTGTCCACCACCAACCCAATGGATCAAATACTGTCTGTGAGGCTCAAGCCTGCTATCAGAGATATGATCAACTTGCCATTCGAACGTGGTGTCCAGAATATGGGGCAGAGTTGGAGGTTGGAATGTGCCATCAGCGTGATATCTGCGCAGAGATGACACGTGAAAGACGTTGTGTTTCTTCTTCAGTGGAGGAGGTAAATGAACCCGGTAGCTCAGCTTACGTTGCTCTCCAACAGCTTCAGTTACTTTGAAGGGGCCCAAGTATCTAGGCGACAGCTTGCGTTTCAAACCAGGCTGCAACTTAAAGTGCTTTATGTGTATCAACACTTGATCGCCAACCTCATAGCGTTCAGCAGGGCGCCGATGGCGATCAGCGTATGCCTTCTGCCGTGCTTGGGCTGCAGCGATACAGTCTTTCGCGATCTGTAGCTGTTCACTCCACCTTCCCACGAACTGATTCACGCTTTGGTTCTTTGTGCGCAAGAACTGTGTTTGAGGCTTGTCGGGATGCTGCCCGTAGTTCAACATGAAAGGCGTAGTCTTGATCGTACTGTTGTACGCATTGTTCATCGCAAACTCGACCACTGGCAACAGTGTGTCCCAATTTGTCTGCGAGTCATTGACAAAGTGCCGCAGAGTATCTTCCAAGACCCCGTTAGCGTTTTCCGTTTGCCCATCCGATGCGGATGCTGGCTGGAAGATTTGTTGTGCGTGATGCCGAAATGGTCACACATTTGCCTCCAGAACTCTTTATGGAAGCGTATGTCACGATCAGATACAACATCAGTGGGTATACCATGGTATTTACAAACGTGTTCTTCGAACAGATGGACAAGACCTGGCGAGGTTAACCCCTTTGTGCATGCGGCGAGATGTACCATTTTCGAAAGGCGGTCTACGAACACAATGATGGAGTCATGACCTTGTTGAGTGACAAGCAGGTCTGTGATGAGATCCATGGACACGGATTCCCACCTGCGTTCGGGGACAGGCAAGGGGTGCAGCTCGCCCTGTGGCTTCCGGCGATCTGCCTTCACCGTTTGGCATGAATGACATTGCTTGATGAACGTAGCAACATCTTTGCTAATGTTCTCCCAATAAAATACTTTTCTTACCTCCCGAAATGTGCGAGTCACACCATAGTGACCACAGTGTGGTGGCGAATGTGCTACATCCACGCACTCGCGTCGTAACGTCCCAACGTTAGGTACATACAACCGATTGTCGGCCGTCCAGTACAGGCCTTCTCTTTCGAAGAGTTGTAGCTTATCAAAGCTCGGCTTGTAGTCGCGTATCATAGCGTCATAGCCTTCCTTGCAGCGCGCCACGAGGTTATCAACATGATGACCACGAATGGCATGCTCAGAAACCACTACATTAACATTACGCTTACGGTACTGTCTAGGTCCCCGGGCTCCCCCCTTCGGTTTATGCGCACCGCGCGTAACAGCAGAGAAGTGGGCGACCAGACGCGCGCGCATGTGCTTGGGTGGTCCAGCAGCCAGCAGCCGCGAACGATCAGCGTCGCACAGCATACTGAAATGACAAGGATAACGCGAAATAGGATCAGCGATATTCGTTGCGCCAGGTCTGTATTTCCACACATAGTTATATGCCGAGGACTCGTACAGCCAGCGCGCCCTACGCTTGAGCGTGTGCGGGTTAGTCGCGTGATCAATATACGTATTAGGCTGATGATCAGTCTCGATGGTGAACGGCACGGTCTGCCCTTCGAGATAGCACCGCCACTCGCGCAAAGCATAGATCACACCCAACATTTCAATGTCAGATGCACAGTAACCAGCTTCAGTACCAGTTAGCTTGCGAGAATAGAATGCGACAGGATGCTTATCTTGGAGCAAGACACAACCAACAGCTGGAGCAGCAGTGCATGCATCTGTCACAACTGTGAAAGGCGCGGAAAAGTCAGGCAAAGCCAGTACGGGTGCAGTAACGAGCGCATCTTTCAGCTAAGAGAAGGCGTCGGCACACTCCGTCGTCCACTGGCGCCGGAACGATTCATCGATTCGGCGTGCATCATCCGCTGATAGCTTTCCCCACTGCAGTAGCCGTCCCTTTGCGTCTGTGGATGATATGCCCTTCAGCAGGTTTGTTAGCGGGCATGCAATGCGCGCATACCTTCGTATGAACCGTCGAAAATAATTAGCCAGGCCAAGGAAGCTGCGTACTTCGTACACAAAGCGAGGCGTGGGCCAGTCACGGACCACTTGCACCTTCGCAGGATCAGGCTTGATCCCCTCATTTGACACAATATGACCCAAGAACTTCAGCTCAGAGTTAAAAAACTCGCACTTTGAGAGTTTCGCTTTGTAGTTGTGCTCACGCAGCAAATCCAGCACCATTCGCAGATTTTTCATGTGCTCCGCTTCAGTACGCGAAAATATGAGAATATCGTCGAGGTAGACGCACAAGAACTTGTTTAAATACTGGCCAAACTTACGATTCATCGTAGCTTGGAATATTGCTGGTGCGTTCACTAGGACGATGCTGCCAGTCGAAAAATGACGTACTCCGAGGACACAGGCGGCAAAAAGCACCAAGGACGCCATCGTGACTCGAGAGGGACGTCATCTAGCGATCACAATCCCGTCCTCGGGAGACAAGGGCGCCAAGATGACGTAACTGGCTGGTGGCCGGCTGGGTATGACGTCCCCATGCCATCATGCGCACGGCTGGGGTACATCCGGATGACCCACAGGTGGGACATCTTGATGCCGTCACTGCCACCGCCACTGAGACGGCTTACATGCCGATGACGTCCTGGGTGGTGCGCGTAGCTGGTGACGTAACCCGGACGTAATCGGTGACGTCCTGCTCGGGTGAGCAGGAGATGCCCTGGCTAGAGCACATATAGGACGTTTAAGTAGACTTTGTGTCGGAGAAATTACCACTACTGGCCGTGGAATGTTGTGACTGTGGCACATCACAACAGAGACCTCGAAACAACGGAAGGCTACGATTTTGACATGGATTGGATAGCCAATGATGGAGTTGCAATAGGTCAATATGGACGTGAGATCAACCTCATGGAATGGTCCATATGCTCCATATGCTCACATGGTCCACACACAACGTTGCCAGCAGGAGAGGTGGAACACTGTATGTCTGTTATGCACTGCATGTGAACGCGAGGGCGACATGAAGCACTTGTAGCGAAAAGGCAGGTGCCCATGCCACATTCACCGGAGCGGTGGGTGTCCGAATAGGCCTATTCGGACTCCCACCTCTGGGTGTCCGAATAGGCCTATTCGGACTCCCAACTCTGGGTGTCCGAATAGGCCTATTCGGACTCCCAACTCTGGGTTTCCGAATAGGCCTATTTGGACACCCACCTCTCCGGTAACCGCTGCACCAGGCACGAGTGTCCCCCTTATTGGGTAGACATACCTAAAATACGATGTCGAGGTGTCTATCAAGGATACCTATGGCAGCAAAGGACACTTGATTGTGCAGTCGTCGGCAACGTGTGCATTCGGTCCACATGCACCTAGCATGCGGCAAGGCATCAGGAGCACAGCGCTGCTACACAAACACCAACGATGTTTTTAGATGGTAATGTGAGTCACTTGCCCGCTACTGGGAGGGCGGGGTTACAACGTGGCGGACGATCTCGAAGGAGTGGCAACAACAGGAGCTCCCTGCCCGCATACGTCCGGCGGGACTCATTGGACTAGCATAACGTCGAACAAGAGAATCAAAGCTTAAAAATAGGCCGACTATGGAGCCGGCCCGTCGCTCGTGGACAGGCGGCATCATGGTACCTAATAACGCGCAAACACGCGTGCCGGACACACATCGAGCGTGCTAGAAGGCACCAATAGCATAGCACTGCTATACAAATACTACAGATGTACTCAGATGGGATTTACCTGCCCGCTAGCTGGATGGCGGGGTTACAACGCAGCGGACGATCTCGAAGGAGTGGCAACAACCGAAGCTCCCAGTCCGCAAACGTCCGGCTTGACTCACTGGACCTGCTTAAGGTCATACAGGAGAGTCAAAGCTCAAAGATAGACTGGCTGTGGAGCCGGCCAGTTGTTTGCATGACCGGTGGCATCATGGTAGCCACCATCGGGCAAATACGCGTGCCAATACCGAACAAGCAGTAGCGCAACGTGGTCTCAACTTTCAGTACCGAATATAAGAGATGGTAAGATGGTATCCACGTAAGATATCAGCGATGGTATCAGCAGCGTCAATTGATGTGCAGCGCACTGAATCGTCGGCGAGCGAGGCTGCGCCGGCGGGACAGGTCATTGTAAACACAACATATGTTGGATTTGAAGCACTGTCTATATTCTTCATGCTGGCACCTGCACATTCATCCGGGGGCGTTGTAGCAATTTGAACGACGTGTACGCGTGCAAGCCACTACCGCGACAATCCGGTGGCGACCACGTTTGAGGTGAACTCCCGTGTTTCATTGGGCCACATGGTGCTACACATGCATTATGTCTGCGTATTGTCTGGTCTGTTGCCTCGGCGCTGCTGGGTCCTAGATCTGTCACCGTGTTACACGGAGATGAACGCAAGAGCCCGGCCGCGAGGGCAACAGCAGCTTGCTCTCCGCGCGGCAGCTCACGGGAAGGCAGGGCGGGCCAATCTGTCACCGTGTAAAACATGCATTATGTGTTACAAAGTGATAGATCCAGGACTCAGCAGCGCTGAAGCAACGGACTAGGAAACAGGCAAACAGACAGGCCCGCCACCGCAAGCACCAAGGCCACATGCATTATGTGGCATACTTTATGCCGCACTTTTGATATGACAAGCAAGCATATGACACAATGCAGGCCAACGCAGAGCAGAGCTGAGCAGACATTGCGTTGTTGCACATTGTGCAGTGTATTGCACTAGGCGATTATATTTGTATGTATTGCAGACGTTGTAGTGTAGGTACATGTAATATTCGCGGCGGGCTGTGATAACCGCTATGATCATAGCACCTGATCAGCACTGCAGCAGAGTGACAAGAGAGTGCATGCAGCATGCTCATCTATTTACTTGCATGGTCCACACAAGCAGGGCAGAGCGCCAGGAGCGCCGGGAGCGCGTAGCTATCTAGGAGGCATGCTCAACTGCACGTGCGGATGAGCCTCACCAGCACAGTGGACTGCCATGACAGTGCATGAAGCATGCTCAACTGCAAGTGCGCAGGAGCTACACCGGCACAGTGGACTGCCATGACAGTGCATGAAGCGTGCTCAACTGCAAGTGCGCAGGCGCTACACCGGCACAGTGGACTGCCATGACAGTGCATGAAGCATGCTCAACTGCTAGTGCGCAGGAGCTACACCGGCACAGTGGACTGCCATGACAGTGCATGAAGCATGCTCAACTGCTAGTGCGCATGAGCTACGCCGGCACAGTGGACTGCCATGACAGTGCATGAAGCATGCTCAACTGCAAGTGCGCAGGAGCTACACCGGCACAGTGGACTGCCATGACAGTGCATGAAGCATGCTCAACTGCTAGTGCGCATGAGCTACGCCAGCACAGTGGACTGCCATGACAGTGCATGAAGCATGCTGACCTGCAAGCGCGCATGAGCTACGCTGGCACAGTGGACTGCCATGACAGTGCATGAAGCATGCTCAACTGCAAGTGCGCAGGCGCTACACCGGCACAGTGGACTGCCATGACAGTGCATGAAGCATGCTCAACTGCTAGTGCGCATGAGCTACGCCGGCACAGTGGACTGCCATGACAGTGCATGAAGCATGCTCATCTGCTAGTGCGCATGAGCTACGCCGGCACAGTGGACTGCCATGACAGTGCATGAAGCGTGCTCAACTGCAAGTGCGCAGGCGCTACACCGGCACAGTGGACTGCCATGACAGTGCATGAAGCATGCTCAACTGCTAGTGCGCAGGAGCTACACCGGCACAGTGGACTGCCATGACAGTGCATGAAGCATGCTCAACTGCTAGTGCGCATGAGCTACGCCGGCACAGTGGACTGCCATGACAGTGCATGAAGCATGCTCAACTGCAAGTGCGCAGGAGCTACACCGGCACAGTGGACTGCCATGACAGTGCATGAAGCATGCTCAACTGCTAGTGCGCATGAGCTACGCCGGCACAGTGGACTGCCATGACAGTGCATGAAGCATGCTGACCTGCAAGCGCGCATGAGCTACGCTGGCACAGTGGACTGCCATGACAGTGCATGAAGCATGCTCAACTGCAAGTGCGCAGGCGCTACACCGGCACAGTGGACTGCCATGACAGTGCATGAAGCATGCTCAACTGCTAGTGCGCATGAGCTACGCCGGCACAGTGGACTGCCATGACAGTGCATGAAGCATGCTCAACTGCTAGTGCGCATGAGCTACGCCGGCACAGTGGACTGCCATGACAGTGCATGAAGCATGCTGACCTGCAAGCGCGCATGAGCTACGCCGGCACAGTGGACTGCCATGACAGTGCATGAAGCATGCTCAACTGCTAGTGCGCATGAGCTACGCCGGCACAGTGGACTGCCATGACAGTGCATGAAGCATGCTCAACTGCTAGTGCGCATGAGCTACGCCGGCACAGTGGACTGCCATGACAGTGCATGAAGCATGCTCAACTGCAAGTGCGCAGGAGCTACACCGGCACAGTGGACTGCCATGACAGTGCATGAAGCATGCTGACCTGCAAGCGCGCATGAGCTACGCCGGCACAGTGGACTGCCATGACAGTGCATGAAGCATGCTCAACTGCTAGTGCGCATGAGCTATGCCGGCACAGTGGACTGCCATGACAGTGCATGAAGCATGCTGACCTGCAAGCGCGCATGAGCTACGCCGGCACAGTGGACTGCCATGACAGTGCATGAAGCATGCTCAACTGCAAGTGCGCAGGCGCTACACCGGCACAGTGGACTGCCATGACAGTGCATGAAGCATGCTCAACTGCAAGTGCGCAGGAGCTACACCGGCACAGTGGACTGCCATGACAGTGCATGAAGCATGCTCAACTGCTAGTGCGCATGAGCTACGCCGGCACAGTGGACTGCCATGACAGTGCATGAAGCATGCTCAACTGCTAGTGCGCAGGAGCTACACCGGCACAGTGGACTGCCATGACAGTGCATGAAGCATGCTCAACTGCTAGTGCGCATGAGCTACGCCGGCACAGTGGACTGCCATGACAGTGCATGAAGCATGCTGACCTGCAAGCGCGCATGAGCTACGCTGGCACAGTGGACTGCCATGACAGTGCATGAAGCATGCTCAACTGCAAGTGCGCAGGCGCTACACCGGCACAGTGGACTGCCATGACAGTGCATGAAGCATGCTCAACTGCTAGTGCGCATGAGCTACGCCGGCACAGTGGACTGCCATGACAGTGCATGAAGCATGCTCAACTGCTAGTGCGCATGAGCTACGCCGGCACAGTGGACTGCCATGACAGTGCATGAAGCATGCTGACCTGCAAGCGCGCATGAGCTACGCCGGCACAGTGGACTGCCATGACAGTGCATGAAGCATGCTCAACTGCTAGTGCGCATGAGCTACGCTGGCACAGTGGACTGCCATGACAGTGCATGAAGCATGCTCAACTGCTAGTGCGCATGAGCTACGCCGGCACAGTGGACTGCCATGACAGTGCATGAAGGATGCTCAACTGCAAGTGCGCAGGAGCTACGCCGGCACAGTGGACTGCCATGACAGTGCATGAAGCGTGCTCAACTGCATGTTCGCATGGGCCACACTGGCATAGCTGAGTGCTATGTGAATCAACGTGTGCATTGGCCACACCGGCACAGCAGACTGCCGTGGGTTTCTGTTGACGTATAGTTGAGCTTGTTTCGGCTCTATCTGTTCCACTCCCTGCTAGCGTGCGAGCCCCGATCCAAGCAGATGGACAGATGATCAAAATCATCCTGGCGGTTGGGTGGCGTGGCGTGGCTGTGCAGTGGGTGAGAGCTTTTGTAGCCTGCTGATGAAAACTAAGAATGTGCCAAATTTTTTGATGAGGTTACCCTCTATGGTCAGGGCTAACATGGCCCATAGCTAGTAGGTGATGGCGTACGTGGTGGTGCTTGTCGAGGGTCCCCTCCAGTGTCCGCGGCGTCTAGAGCCCCACCCGGTCCACGCTGCAATTCGCACCAGTAACACTGGAGAAGTTTAAGTAATGTTGCATATTTTTGCGGCGCAGATCTGCGAAGTCTAGCTCCCGAGCTGGTAGCTGAACCAGAGCACGATATCCGCATGCGACAAGTTGGGGATTCACGGTTTCACTCTGTAAACGTCGCAAAAACAAAATACACACAAGTGCTTGGTTTCTGAGGATCCCTGGATGCCCTAGGCTCATACTGTTTGGGACAAGCTGTTCATTGGCATTGATCTCCTTTTGCGTGCGACGGCGCTTCGTGGCATCCCCGCATTCCATTTTGTTATTAGTGCTATGGGAAAATTTAATCAACAAGCGTGTCCTGAGGGCCGATCAAGATACACTAGTGGGGCTTGCGTACTCCACCGCCGACAGCGGCTTCCAGAGGGCCGCTTGTAGACACGCACGCGACTTGGCGCGGGTCGCACTGTTCGCAAAGCCAGCTTCGTCCTGTCTACACGAATTGAAACAAAGTGAAGTCAATACGCCAGTATTACAGTTGATCCACTCTGTTCTACGTCTAGGCATAGCAGAGCTGTACTGAAGTCAGCTTGGAGGTGCCCAACGTTAACGCAACTCAAGATGGTACATCCAACCAATGCGGCCATGATCACGCTGCGGTACGATCAAACATCGAGTAAATCGTGCATTTTATCACAGCTGAAGTGGTGAGTGGAGCTCTGTGTTACATCGTCTGACCTGGCTTGACGTCGACTAACAACTCCACGGCTGCGTGCCTTGACGCCTCCCCACGGTTCGTGCTGAAATGCTGGCACAGCCACACCATCGATATGGTCAGCTAGACGATATGTGCATTCGAATATGGTGCTCTGGAGGGCTATGAAAGACACCACTATCGCGCCCTGTGGTGCTTAGCAGCCCCACGCTATGGCTAAAGTCCCAGCAGTCCGATCTCGATGCTATCCTGGACCTTTGATTCTCGCTATTGTGGCTTTGTACCGATTTCGAGTCTGAATGTGGTGTGCACGTTGGAATAGCTGATCAAGCCCGCAATTGCCCTTTCTCTGCCCGCCCTTGGATGATCATGACGTCGACCCTGTCGAGACCACCGGCACAATAATAATCGCAGTATGCGTGAACACAGTAGATGCTAGTGCTGTCCAGTCTGGCGCACCTCGACCTCTTCGAGTGGTGCGGGCGTTTGTGACTTAGCAGAGACGCATGCTGTTGTCAACCGACCAGATTTTGTGCAGAATATGTTGAAGAACATCCTTGAGGCTGTAAGGGACAAGCAGGATCATTTTTGCGACACCAAGGCTGTGAAAGACGGATTCGCTGAGCTCGTGAGCTTGATACCGGATTCACTTATCATGCTGGGGGCCGTCGAAGCGTTCGAGTTCTGAGCCGCGATGGTGTGATACCTCTTCAACTTGCTCATCCCGTCCAGAAGGCATTCTGATAAAGTGCATCTGAGAACATACCCGGCTTGAGCTTGTGACTGTCTTGCAGCTGCTATCTCTTCAATTGTAATAGCGCGCTTGAATCTATCTATCTATCTATCTCAGTAAAAGTAATAGCGCGCGAACATCTAACATGTGTCTATTATGTGTCCATCTATGCAAATCTTCTCTAACCTTCGAGACCAGTGTCTTCTATTCCAAGTCCTTCTTGACATTGTTGTGTTTCTTTGCTGCGCAACAAGCATTTTACGTACTCTCGTCTCCGCGGTGGCACAGCGACGCACCAGATTTTAATTGTTTCGCCTCAGGCTATTGTTCCGAGTCGACTCTGTGTCATGATATCAAGGACGCTGCACGCGCACTGTTTGTTTTTAACGATGTACACGTCATTGCCACATCAGCTTGGCATGATGATCTCATGACCGCGCGCGGGAGACCTCGGCTCAATTTTGTTTCCCCAATATTTCATGCATCATGCATTTCGTGCTGACGCTACGTTCCCTCGCACGTGCTACCGTGTTACACGGATTTGAACGCAAGAGCCCGGCAGTGAGGGCAACAGCAGGAAAGTGCTACCGTGTCTGGGGCCCGCAAAGCTCCTCCGAAGGTAGATCCGAGTCTTGTATATGTATCTGTCGCATGTGCACTTAGCTCAATACGCGGCTGGGTGGGGCCGCGTCGAGCATTGTGGCAACAAGTGCATGGAGTCCGAATAGGCCTATTCGGACACTCGTCCCGACGAGGGCACTTAGCTCAATACGCGGCTGGGTGGGGCCGCGTCGAGCATTGTGGCGACAAGTGCATGGAGTCCGAATAGGCCTATTCGGACACTCGTCCCGACGAGGGCACTTAGCTCAATACGCGGCTGGGTGGGGCCGCGTCGAGCATTGTGGCGACAAGTGCATGGAGTCCGAATAGGCCTATTCGGACACTCGTCCCGACGAGGGCACTTAGCTCAATACGCGGCTGGGTGGGGCCGCGTCGAGCATTGTGGCGACAAGTGCATGGAGTCCGAATAGGCCTATTCGGACACTCGTCCCGACGAGGGCACTTAGCTCAATACGCGGCTAGGTGGGGCCGCGTCGAGCAGTGTGGCGACAAGTGCATGGAGTCCGAATAGGCCTATTCGGACACTCGTCCCGACGAGGGCACTTAGCTCAATACGCGGCTGGGTGGGGCCGCGTCGAGCATTGTGGCGACAAGTGCATGGAGTCCGAATAGGCCTATTCGGACACTCGTCCCGACGAGGGCACTTAGCTCAATACGCGGCTGGGTGGGGCCACGTCGAGCATTGTGGCGACAAGTGCATGGAGTCCGAGTAGGCCTATTCGGACACTCGTCCCGACGAGGGCACTTAGCTCAATACGCGGCTGGGTGGGGCCGCGTCGAGCATTGTGGCGACAAGTGCATGGAGTCCGAATAGGCCTATTCGGACACTCGTCCCGACGAGGGCACTGAGCTCAATTCGGCCCACATCTCGCATGATCGATTGGCACCGCCAAGTATAGGTGGCATGCCGTACTTCAGTCAGCCCACCGGTGTTGTGCAGTACCTCGAGTCATTCTTTACGGAGCATAACATGTCCGTTGCCAATCGAACGGCCGTTGAGGAGGGTGTCACCTTGTGCAAAAACCTAGGCAACGCATGGCGGGCTATGATGCACGAAGCTCTAAAATAGGACATTACGTGCGTGCATGCTGCTCACCTGCCTTCTGCCCAGAGGTCGACTGCCACCGCACACAGTTACACTGGGTTTGCTGCAGATACGACCAGCTGCGCACTGGTCTGTCTAACCGCAATAACCGACGAGAGAAGGAATTTGGCAAGGCCACGAAGTAACAGATACCACCTACCTCGCAATATGGTGTCAATCTGAAAGCTTTCACTACAAATCTGGTATGCCGCCCGCACCGTCACCTGGACTTGGCAAATACCAACTCATTCGTGTTAAGCGTACGTGTGGATGTATCAGTGTTGTTGTGACTGTCAGGAACAGCATCGACATGCAGGTACGGGGCATTGTCATCCAGGGGCATGTGATGCATTTTGACCATCGCATGTCAGCGATTGACAGTCTCCGTTCCTGCAGGTGCGAAACCCAGCTGACCCCAAAGCACCTGCACGGACATGCGAAGACTGGGCAATGCGTGGTGTCTATGCAGTTCCGGTCAAATGGGGGAACAGCACCAGGAGGGGTACGGAGAAGCGCAAGCCACCCACTAAGGTGGTGAAAGCACCAGCCCGTGTTAACTCAGAGGCTGTTGAAGATGTTGCAGAGTCGCCAGCGAAAGCAGCCGACCCGCCTGAGGACGACGGGGTGCAGGCATGTCATCAGCTCCTCCGCAAGCCTGCTTACCTTACCATGCTAACCCAACGATGCGCCCTGATTGCACGCAAGCAATTGTGTTGACTGATCGCTGGCATGATACCAAGGCAACTGCCAGCCAATAACTCGTTGCAATGTGTAGAGAGGTGCCGCGCGCCGGAGGCTGGATGTTGATCAGAGCGAGCCCAAGCCCAACAGTCAGCCAAGCGCCATGAGCTCGCCTGTACCAAGCTCTAATGTCCGGGCTCGTGAAAAGTACTCGATCATCAGGACACGGGGCTTCTTTGACCACCGATTTCAACCCGCCCGCTCAGGTGACTTGACTGACTTTTCATTGCTTTTGTCAGTGCTGTGCAAACCAGGCAGCGTGGCGCAAAACTTGCCTTGCTTATCGGCACAACCAGCACAATATCTCCAACATCTTCTGTCCTGACAGAGTCAGGTGTGGTGCAGCGCACGGTCGAGCGTGGCAAAGACCTTCAAGAGCGGTTTAACATGCTAAAAGGATTGCTGAAAGACCAAACTCCAACAACTGTAGGCGCCACTGCGCCGATGTGGGACCTACTAGCAATTGCTGAAGGTAAGATCCACCTCGCTAGATGCATGAACTGCGCGAGTTTGTGTTGATGAGCGTTCATGGGCGACGTTGACAGGTTGGAGCCCATAGTATATGCTGTTTCACATGGAATCCTTGCCACGACCAGCCAATTCCACCCACCTGAAGAACAAAACCTTGCAGGCAGAGTTGGCTGCACTGCAGAAGCATATCGACGCAGCGTTGGAGGACGCCATGCCTTAGATCGCACAGGATCGGCATGGCTGGCGGCCATGGTAGCAGCAGGGTGAACTGCCTGCCAGAATGGAGTCTGGACATGCATAGAGGAGCATGCGGGGATGTAGGAAGCTGAGATGTAGTGAGCTGGTGTGTCTCAGTGACACGAGCGCTGTTGCCAGGGAGCCCTGCAAAAGGCGCCAGCAGTGTGGTTTTGCGATCCGAGGAGGACGTCCTCGGTGACGCGGGTGGGGGACTCGAGTCCGAGGAGGACGTCCTCCTACGGACGCCATCGGGATGTGATCTTGGTGGCAGGCGGACCTGCGTCTCCGACGAGGACGCCATGATGACGCTTAGGTGACCCATATTTTATACCCACCATGCCATCATGACGCCGTGCCTCGCCATAGTGACGTCATCATGTAACATGTAATCTTATCATTGACGTCACTTCGACGACATCCTCCTGTCATCCGAGCGTCATCCAGCCGTCCGCATAACATCGTCGGGTCATCGGAGCATCCGCCTGGCATCATCCACGTGTCCTCATCCTGTCCTGATACCGTACTCGTTAGTTTGAGTACGCCACGCCACTATCCCGATGACGTCCCTCCGCCGTCATCCGACCGTCACTTTCGTGCCATCCGCACATCCTTCGTGTACGTCCTCCTCGGGCTGGCAGCATCATTATAGTGGTTGCACAGGCCGAATGGCAGCACTCGCCATTCGAACTTCCCGATATGCGTATTAAATGCTGTTTTCTCCCAATCTTTGGGATGTAGACCGATCTGATGATAGCCGGACGTTGAATCTAAAGAAGAGAAATACTTTGCTCCTCCAAGATTGTCCAGGAGATCGTCAATACGCGGGAGAGGGTACTTATTCTTAAGTGTCAGCTTGTTCCAAAGCACGGTAGTCAATGCACATTCTCATGGAGCCATCAGGCTTGGGCACAAACAGAACCGGAGAGCCATAAGCTGATGAAGAGGGGACGATCCTCCCAGCATCCAGCAGCTCCTGGACCTGTTTCTCAACTTCTTTCCGCTCGCTGATAGACAAACGGAAGGCCGGTCTGTTGGGCGGAACGGTATCAGGTGGCAACCTGATGCCTTCAGGAGTACTATCCTGCCACTCGCCAACCGTGGGTGCTTCAAACACGTCTGAGTATTCAGACAGCAAGTTATCAACTTCCTGTGAGCGCGTGTCAGATGATTGCTCCTTCTGATCACGTAGAACGACTAAGAAAGGTGTAGCACTGCCCGGTCGAGGGCGAGCCAGCAACCTGCATATTTTGCACGGCTGATAAATCACCGGAGCTTCGGATGGCTCGTCCGACAGCTCAGTTGCATCGGGCTCGTTTCTACAGTCGTGTGAAGGCATAAGACGCGTGCGTTTGTTCCTCAGCCATACATGGGGAGGCACGTAGCGTACGCCTGGCTCAGCATTGCCGTAGTCAGCGACAGCGCTCTCACGTCGATGCCAATCATCTCCAAGAATAACATCGAATGCAGGCGCCATGTCTATAACGCGCAGCGTGATTGTGTCCTGGTACGATTGCATTTGTAGTGGAACGTGCACAAAGCCGGAGGTGGTCGTCAGTGTACCATCAGCCAACATGACATATGTCTGAGTGTCTTTGTGCACATGTAGCTTGTGCAGGGCAGCAAAGTGTTTGCTGACGAATGAAAGCTTTGCGCCTGAGTCACAAATTGCAGTGCACGGAACATTGCTAAGCTTCGCGTCAAACACGAATGTAAGATCGCGTTGAGCGTCTCAGTGTCAACAAGTTCACGTACAGTCGGTGGTAAAGCATTTAGGTAAAACACGCCCTTGTTGGCTACAGCAGGTGGATCATAGAGCAGAACGACATCAGTTCGCCCATGCTCACCAACTTGCAGAGTGCTTATCTGCTGCATGGCCCTTCGTCTGATTGGACAATGCAGAGCGTGGCACTGCAAGATATGCAACCGTCTTCATTGGATCATTGCGTTTACACTGTTTGTAATGCTGTAGTGTCGTAATTCAGTGGACCGCAGCCCTAAAGGCACTGTGGGATCTGAGCACTGTGTAGCTGTGCGCAGGGGGTCGCGCTGTCACATACTTGGCTGGTGTACAGGCCTCCGCTGTGACAGTGCGCTCTCAGTCTTTGGAATATAGCACGTGAGACTTAGCAGAGAAGAGTGATTACACTACGATCGACAGAGCCTATATAAGCGTTCTCTAAACGACTCATACGGATACGATCAGAATCATTGTCTGCTGGCACGCAATCTAGCATGCATTGCTCGTGCATATGGTAAGCCATCGGTGCATGGCGTCCCATAGCCACTCCGGATCAGCACCGTGCATCCACTCCATGCATGGTGACCGTAGTCCTGTGCATGGCTGGATCACGACATGTAGCACGCGCGGGACATCCGTCGCGGCTGTCAACTGACAACACAACACATGACCCTTCCACTGCAGTATCCAAAAATCCAGCTACATTCTCATACAACCGGGATGGTATACCCAGAGACAGGACCATACGTTGCGANCCTACACATGACACTGGGTGGCAACGCTACAAGTGATTTGGTGTTCGACCTGAATGCATACAACCTGTAGGCGCACGACACTGTACCAGCCACTTACCTGTCAGGTTCAGTGTATTGGCAACTTCAGCGTGCGTACTAGCAAATGGATGGAAGCGTGCCTGATCAGCCTCATCCACATCCTGTGACGTTTCGGATGCTTTCGCGGTGACTCAGCCACATCTTCTGCGGCCTCGGCTGCAGTCTGTCCTGCCACCTGCGGCGCCTTCTTCAATGCCTTGAGCTTCACAGGTCTCTGTTCTGAATCTTCCAACAGTCAGCAGGAACCGCATAAATCCCATCCATCACTAGGACGATGCTGCCAGTCGAAAAATGACGTACTCCGAGGACACAGGCGGCAAAAAGCACCAAGGACGCCATCGTGACTCGAGAGGGACGTCATCTAGCGATCACAATCCCGTCCTCGGGAGACAAGGGCGCCAAGATGACGTAACTGGCTGGTGGCCGGCTGGGTATGACGTCCCCATGCCATCATGCGCACGGCTGGGGTACATCCGGATGACCCACAGGTGGGACATCTTGATGCCGTCACTGCCACCGCCACTGAGACGGCTTACATGCCGATGACGTCCTGGGTGGTGCGCGTAGCTGGTGACGTAACCCGGACGTAATCGGTGACGTCCTGCTCGGGTGAGCAGGAGATGCCCTGGCTAGAGCACATATAGGACGTTTAAGTAGACTTTGTGTCGGAGAAATTACCACTACTGGCCGTGGAATGTTGTGACTGTGGCACATCACAACAGAGACCTCGAAACAACGGAAGGCTACGATTTTGACATGGATTGGATAGCCAATGATGGAGTTGCAATAGGTCAATATGGACGTGAGATCAACCTCATGGAATGGTCCATATGCTCCATATGCTCACATGGTCCACACACAACGTTGCCAGCAGGAGAGGTGGAACACTGTATGTCTGTTATGCACTGCATGTGTACGCGAGGGCGACATGAAGCACTTGTAGCGAAAAGGCAGGTGCCCATGCCACCTTCACCGGAGCGGTGGGTGTCCGAATAGGCCTATTCGGACTCCCACCTCTGGGTGTCCGAATAGGCCTATTCGGACTCCCAACTCTGGGTGTCCGAATAGGCCTATTCGGACTCCCAACTCTGGGTTTCCGAATAGGCCTATTTGGACACCCACCTCTCCGGTAACCGCTGCACCAGGCACGAGTGTCCCCCTTATTGGGTAGACATACCTAAAATACGATGTCGAGGTGTCTATCAAGGATACCTATGGCAGCAAAGGACACTTGATTGTGCAGTCGTCGGCAACGTGTGCATTCGGTCCACATGCACCTAGCATGCTGCAAGGCATCAGGAGCACAGCGCTGCTACACAAACACCAACGATGTTTTTAGATGGTAATGTGAGTCACTTGCCCGCTACTGGGAGGGCGGGGTTACAACGTGGCGGACGATCTCGAAGGAGTGGCAACAACAGGAGCTCCCTGCCCGCATACGTCCGGCGGGACTCATTGGACTAGCATAACGTCGAACAAGAGAATCAAAGCTTAAAAATAGGCCGACTATGGAGCCGGCCCGTCGCTCGTGGACAGGCGGCATCATGGTACCTAATAACGCGCAAACACGCGTGCCGGACACACATCGAGCGTGCTAGAAGGCACCAATAGCATAGCACTGCTATACAATACTACAGATGTACTTAGATGGGATTTACCTGCCCGCTAGCTGGATGGCGGGGTCACAACGCAGCGGACGATCTCGAAGGAGTGGCAACAACCGAAGCTCCCAGTCCGCAAACGTCCGGCTTGACTCACTGGACCTGCTTAAGGTCATACAGGAGAGTCAAAGCTCAAAGATAGACTGGCTGTGGGAGCCGGCCAGTTGTTTGCATGACCGTTGGCATCATGGTAGCCACCATCGGGCAAATACGCGTGCCAATACCGAACAAGCAGTAGCGCAACGTGGTCTCAACTTTCAGTACCGAATATAAGAGATGGTAAGATGGTATCCACGTAAGATATCAGGATGGTATCAGCAGCGTCAATTGATGTGCAGCGCAACTGAATCGTCGGCGAGCGAGGCTGCGCCGGCGGGACAGGTCATTGTAAACAAAACATATGTTGGATTTGAAGCACTGTCTATATTCTTCATGCTGGCACCTGCACATTCATCCGGGGGCGTTGTAGCGATTTGAACGACGTGTACGCGTGCAAGCCACTACCGCGACAATCCGGTGGCGACCACGTTTGAGGTGAACTCCCGTGTTTCATTGGGCCACATGGTGCTACACATGCATTATGTCTGCGTATTGTCTGGTCTGTTGCCTCGGCGCTGCTGGGGTCCTAGATCTGTCACCGTGTTACACGGAGATGAACGCAAGAGCCGGCCGCGAGGGCAAACAGCAGCTTGCTCTCCGCGCGGCAGCTCACGGGAAGGCAGGGCGGGCCCAATCTGTCACCGTGTAAAACATGCATTATGTGTTACAAAGTGATAGATCCAGGACTCAGCAGCGCTGAAGCAACGGACTAGGAAACAGGCAAACAGACAGGCCCGCCACCGCAAGCACCAAGGCACATGCATTATGTGGCATAACTTTATGCCGCACTTTTTGATATGACAAGCAAGCATATGACACAATGCAGGCCAACGCAGAGCAGAGCTGAGCAGACATTGCGTTGTTGCACATTGTGCAGTGTATTGCACTAGGCGATTATATTTGTATGTATTGCAGACGTTGTAGTGTAGGTACATGTAATATTCGCGGCGGGCCTGTGATAACCGCTATGATCATAAGCACCTGATCAGCACGCAGCAGAGTGACAAGAGAGTGCATTCAGCATGCTCATCTATTTACTTGCATGGTCCACACAAGCAGGGCAGAGCGTCAGGAGCGCCGGGAGCGCGTAGCTATCTAGGAGGCATGCTCAACTGCACGTGCGGATGAGCCTCACCAGCACAGTGGACTGCCATGACAGTGCATGAAGCATGCTCAACTGCAAGTGCGCAGGAGCTACACCGGCACAGTGGACTGCCATGACAGTGCATGAAGCGTGCTCAACTGCAAGTGCGCAGGCGCTACACCGGCACAGTGGACTGCCATGACAGTGCATGAAGCATGCTCAACTGCAAGTGCGCAGGAGCTACACCGGCACAGTGGACTGCCATGACAGTGCATGAAGCATGCTCAACTGCTAGTGCGCATGAGCTACGCCGGCACAGTGGACTGCCATGACAGTGCATGAAGCATGCTCAACTGCAAGTGCGCAGGAGCTACACCGGCACAGTGGACTGCCATGACAGTGCATGAAGCATGCTCAACTGCTAGTGCGCATGAGCTACGCCGGCAACAGTGGACTGCCATGACAGTGCATGAAGCATGCTCAACTGCAAGTGCGCAGGCGCTACACCGGCACAGTGGACTGCCATGACAGTGCATGAAGCAATGCTCAACTGCAAGTGCGCAGGAGCTACACCGGCACAGTGGAACTGCCCATGACAGTGCATGAAGCCATGCTCAACTGCTAGTGCGCATGAGCTACGCCGTCACAGTGGACTGCCATGACAGTGCATGAAGCATGCTCAACTGCAAGTGCGCAGGAGCTACACCGGCACAGGTGACTGCCATGGACAGTGCATGAAGCATGCTCAACTGCTAGTGCGCATGAGCTACGCCGGCACAGTGGACTGCCATGACAGTGCATGAAGCATGCTGACCTGCAACGCGCATTGAGCTACGCCGGCACAGTGGAACTGCCATGACAGTGCATGAAGCATGCTCAACTGCAAGTGCGCAGGCGCTACAACCGGCACAGTGGACTGCCATGACAGTGCATGAAGCATGCTCAACTGCTAGTGCGCATGAGCTACGCCGGCACAGTGGACTGCCATGACAGTGCATGAAGCCATGCTCAACTGCTAGTGCGCATGAGCTACGCCGGCACAGTGGACTGCCTGACAGTGCATGAAGCATGCTGACCTGCAAGCGCGCATGAGCTACGCCGGCACAGTGGACTGCCATGACAGTGCATGAAGCATGCTCAACTGCTAGTGCGCATGGAGCTACGCCGGCACAGTGGACTGCCATGACAGTGCATTGAAGCATGCTCAACTGCTAGTGCGCATGAGCTACGCCGCGCACAGTGGGACTGCCATGACAGTGCATGAAGCATGCTCAACTGCAAGTGCGCAGGAGCTACGCCGGCACAGTGGACTGCCATGACAGTGCATGAAGCATGCTCAACTGCAAGTGCGCAGGCGCTACACCGGCACAGTGGACTGCCATGACAGTGCATGAAGCATGCTCAACTGCTAGTGCGCATGAGCTACGCCGGCACAGTGGACTGCCATGACAGTGCATGAAGCATGCTCAACTGCTAGTGCGCATGAGCTACGCCGGCACAGTGGACTGCCATGACAGTGCATGAAGCATGCTGACCTGCAAGCGCGCATGAGCTACGCCGGCACAGTGGACTGCCATGACAGTGCATGAAGCATGCTCAACTGCTAGTGCGCATGAGCTACGCCGGCACAGTGGACTGCCATGACAGTGCATGAAGCATGCTCAACTGCTAGTTGCGCATGAGCTACGCCGGCACAGTGGACTGCCATGACAGTGCATGAAGCATGCTCAACTGCAAGTGCGCAGGAGCTACGCCGGCACAGTGGACTGCCATGACAGTGCATGAAGCATGCTCAACTGCAAGTGCGCAGGAGCTACACCGGCACAGTGGACTGCCATGACAGTGCATGAAGCATGCTCAACTGCAAGTGCGCAGGAGCTACACCGGCACAGTGGACTGCCATGACAGTGCATGAAGCATGCTCAACTGCTAGTGCGCATGAGCTGCGCCGGCACAGTGGACTGCCATGACAGTGCATGAAGCATGCTCAACTGCAAGTGCGCAAGAGCTACGCCGGCACAGTGGACTGCCATGACAGTGCATGAAGCGTGCTCAACTGCAAGTGCGCAGGCGCTACACCGGCACAGTGGACTGCCATGACAGTGCATGAAGCATGCTCAACTGCATGTTCGCATGGGCCACACTGGCATAGCTGAGTGCTATGTGAATCAACGTGTGCATTGGCCACACCGGCACAGCAGACTGCCGTGGGTTTCTGTTGACGTATAGTTGAGCTTGTTTCCGCTCTATCTGTTCCACTCCCTGCTAGCGTGCGAGCCCCGATCCAAGCAGATGGACAGATGATCAAAATCATCCTGGCGGTTGGGTGGCGTGGCGTGGCTGTGCAGTGGGTGAGAGCTTTTGTAGCCTGCTGATGAAACTAAGAATGTGCCAAATTTTTTGATGAGGTTACCCTCTATGGTCAGGGCTAACATGGCCCATAGCTAGTAGGTGATGGCGTACGTGGTGGTGCTTGTCGAGGGTCCCCTCCAGTGTCCGCGGCGTCTAGAGCCCCACCCGGTCCACGCTGCAATTCGCACCAGTAACACTGGAGAAGTTTAAGTAATGTTTAAATGTTGCATATTTTTGCGGCGCAGATCTGCGAAGTCTAGCTCCCGAGCTGGTAGCTGAACCAGAGCACGATATCCGCATGCGACAAGTTGGTGATTCACGGTTTTCACTCTGTAAACGTCGCAAAAACAAAATACACACAAGTGCTTGGTTTCTGAGGATCCCTGGATGCCCTAGGCTCATACTGTTTGGGACAAGCTGTTCATTGGCATTGATCTCCTTTTGCGTGCGACGGCGCTTCGTGGCATCCCCGCATTCCATTTTGTTATTAGTGCTATGGGAAAATTTAATCAACAAGCGTGTCCTGAGGGCCGATCAAGATACACTAGTGGGGCTTGCGTACTCCACCGCCGACAGCGGCTTCCAGAGGGCCGCTTGTAGACACGTACGCGACTTGGCGCGGGTCGCACTGTTCGCAAAGCCAGCTTCGTCCTGTCTACACGAATTGAAACAAAGTGAAGTCAATACGCCAGTATTACAGTTGATCCACTCTGTTCTACGTCTAGGCATAGCAAAGCTGTACTGAAGTCAGCTTGGAGGTGCCCAACGTTAACGCAACTCAAGATGGTACATCCAACCAATGCGGCCATGATCACGCTGCGGTACGATCAAACATCGAGTAAATCGTGCATTGTATCACAGCTGAAGTGGTGAGTGGAGCTCTGTGTTACATCGTCTGACCTGGCTTGACGTCGACTAACAACTCCACGGCTGCGTGCCTTGACGCCTCCCCACGGTTCGTGCTGAAATGCTGGCACAGCCACACCATCGATATGGTCAGCTAGACGATATGTGCATTCGAATATGGTGCTCTGGAGGGCTATGAAAGACACCACTATCGCGCCCTGTGGTGCTTAGCAGCCCCACGCTATGGCTAAAGTCCCAGCAGTCCGATCTCGATGCTATCCTGGACCTTTGATTCTCGCTATTGTGGCTTTGTACCGATTTCGAGTCTGAATGTGGTGTGCACGTTGGAATAGCTGATCAAGCCCGCAATTGCCCTTTCTCTGCCCGCCCTTGGATGATCATGACGTCGACCCTGTCGAGACCACCGGCACATTAATAATCGCAGTATGCGTGAACACAGTAGATGCCAGTGCTGTCCAGTCTGGCGCACCTCGACCTCTTCGAGTGGTGCGGGCGTTTGTGACTTAGCAGAGACGCATGCTGTTGTCAACCGACCAGATTTTGTGCAGAATATGTTGAAGAACATCCCTGAGGCTGTAAGGGACAAGCAGGATCATTTTTGTGACACCAAGGCTGTGAAAGACGGATTCGCTGAGCTCGTGAGCTTGATACCGGATTCACTTATCATGCTGGGGGCCGTCGAAGCGTTCGAGTTCTGAGCCGCGATGGTGTGATACCTCTTCAACTTGCTCATCCCGTCCAGAAGGCATTCTGATAAAGTGCATCTGAGAACATACCCGGCTTGAGCTTGTGACTGTCTTGCAGCTGCTATCTCTTCAATTGTAATAGCGCGCTTGAATCTATCTATCTATCTATCTCAGTAAAAGTAATAGCGCGCGAACATCTAACATGTGTCTATTATGTGTCCATCTATCGCAAATCTTCTCTAACCTTCGAGACCAGTGTCTTTTATTCCAAGTCCTTCTTGACATTGTTGTGTTTCTTTGCTGCGCAACAAGCATTTTACGTACTCTCGTCTCCGCGGTGGCACAGCGACGCACCAGATTTTAATTGTTTCGCCTCAGGCTATTGTTCCGAGTCGACTCTGTGTCATGATATCAAGGACGCTGCACGCGCACTGTTTGTTTTTAACGATGTACACGTCATTGCCACATCAGCTTGCCATGATGATCTCATGACCGCGCGCGGGAGACCTCGGCTCAATTTTGTTTCCCCAATATTTCATGCATCATGCATTTCGTGCTGACGCTACGTTCCCTCGCACGTGCTACCGTGTTACACGGATTTGAACGCAAGAGCCCGGCAGCGAGGGCAACAGCAGGAAAGTGCTACCGTGTCTGGGGCCCGCAAAGCTCCTCCGAAGGTAGATCCGAGTCTTGTATATGTATCTGTCGCATGTGCACTTAGCTCAATACGCGGCTGGGTGGGGCCGCGTCGAGCATTGTGGCGACAAGTGCATGGAGTCCGAATAGGCCTATTCGGACACTCGTTCCGACGAGGGCACTTAGCTCAATACGCGGCTGGGTGGGGCCGCGTCGAGCATTGTGGCAACAAGTGCATGGAGTCCGAATAGGCCTATTCGGACAATCGTCCCGACGAGGGCACTTAGCTCAATACGCGGCTGGGTGGGGCCGCGTCGAGCATTGTGGCGACAAGTGCATGGAGTCCGAATAGGCCTATTCGGACACTCGTCCCGACGAGGGCACTTAGCTCAATACGCGGCTGGGTGGGGCCGCGTCGAGCATTGTGGCGACAAGTGCATGGAGTCCGAATAGGCCTATTCGGACACTCGTCCCGACGAGGGCACTTAGCTCAATACGCGGCTGGGTGGGGCCGCGTCGAGCATTGTGGCGACAAGTGCATGGAGTCCGAATAGGCCTATTCGGACACTCGTCCCGACGAGGGCACTTAGCTCAATACGCGGCTGGGTGGGGCCGCGTCGAGCATTGTGGCGACAAGTGCATGGAGTCCGAATAGGCCTATTCGGACACTCGTCCCGACGAGGGCACTTAGCTCAATACGCGGCTAGGTGGGGCCGCGTCGAGCAGTGTGGCGACAAGTGCATGGAGTCCGAATAGGCCTATTCGGACACTCGTCCCGAAGAGGGCACTTAGCTCAATACGCGGCTGGGTGGGGCCGCGTCGAGCATTGTGGCGACAAGTGCATGGAGTCCGAATAGGCCTATTCGGACACTCGTCCCGACGAGGGCACTTAGCTCAATACGCGGCTAGGTGGGGCCGCGTCGAGCATTGTGGCGACAAGTGCATGGAGTCCGAATAGGCCTATTCGGACACTCGTCCCGACGAGGGCACTTAGCTCAATACGCGGCTGGGTGGGGCCGCGTCGAGCATTGTGGCGACAAGTGCATGGAGTCCGAATAGGCCTATTCGGACACTCGTCCCGACGAGGGCACTTAGCTCAATACGCGGCTAGGTGGGGCCGCGTCGAGCAGTGTGGCGACAAGTGCATGGAGTCCGAATAGGCCTATTCGGACACTCGTCCCGAAGAGGGCACTTAGCTCAATACGCGGCTGGGTGGGGCCGCGTCGAGCATTGTGGCGACAAGTGCATGGAGTCCGAGTAGGCCTATTCGGACACTCGTCCCGACGAGGGCACTTAGCTCAATACGCGGCTGGGTGGGGCCGCGTCGAGCATTGTGGCGACAAGTGCATGGAGTCCGAATAGGCCTATTCGGACACTCGTCCCGACGAGGGCACTGAGCTCAATTCGGCCCACATCTCGCATGATCGATTGGCACCGCCAAGTATAGGTGGCATGCCGTACTTCAGTCAGCCCACCGGTGTTGTGCAGTACCTCGAGTCATTCTTTACGGAGCATAACATGTCCGCTGCCAATCGAACGGCCGTTGAGGAGGGTGTCACCTTGTGCAAAAACCTAGGCAACGCATGGCGGGCTATGATGCACGAAGCTCTAAAATAGGACATTACGTGCGTGCATGCTGCTCACCTGCCTTCTGCCCAGAGGTCGACTGCCACCGCACACAGTTACACTGGGTTTGCTGCAGATACGACCAATTGCGCACTGGTCTGTCTAGTGCCGCAATAACCGACGAGAGAAGGAATTTGGCAAGGCCACGAAGAAACAGATACCACCTACCTCGCAATATGGTGTCAATCTGAAAGCTTTCACTACAAATCTGGTATGCCGCCCGCACCGTCACCTGGACTTGGCAAATACCAACTCATTCGTGTTAAGCGTACGTGTGGATGTATCAGTGTTGTTGTGACTGTCAGGAACAGCATCGACATGCAGGTACGGGGCATTGTCATCCAGGGGCATGTGATGCATTTTGACCATCGCATGTCAGCGATTGACAGTCTCCGTTCCTGCAGGTGCGAAACCCAGCTGACCCCAAAGCACCTGCACGGACATGCGAAGACTGGGCAATGCGTGGTGTCTATGCAGTTCCGGCCAAATGGGGGAACAGTACCAGGAGGGGTACGGAGAAGCGCAAGCCACCCACTAAGGTGGTGAAAGCACCAGCCCGTGTTAACTCAGAGGCTGTTGAAGATGTTGCAGAGTCGCCAGCGAAAGCAGCCGACCCGCCTGAGGACGACGGGGTGCAGGCATGTCATCAGCTCCTCTGCAAGCCTGCTTACCTTACCATGCTAACCCAACGATGCGCCCTGATTGCACGCAAGCAATTGTGTTGACTGATGGCTGGCATGATACCAAGGCAACTGCCAGCCAATAACTCGTTGCAATGTGTAGAGAGGTGCCGCGCGCCGGAGGCTGGATGTTGATCAGAGCGAGCCCAAGCCCAACAGTAAGCCAAGCGCCATGAGCTCGCCTGTACCAAGCTCTAATGTCCGGGCTCGTGAAAGTACTCGATCATCAGGACACGGGGCTTCTTTGACCACCGATTTCAACCCGCCCGCTCAGGTGACTTGACTGACTTTTCATTGCTTTTGTCAGTGCTGTGCAAACCAGGCAGCGTGGCGCAAAACTTGCCTTGCTTATCGGCACAACCAGCACAATATCTCCAACATCTTCTGTCCTGACAGAGTCAGTTGTGGTGCAGCGCACGGTCGAGCGTGGCAAAGACCTTCAAGAGCGGTTTAACATGCTAAAAGGATTGCTGAAAGACCAAACTCCAACAACTGTAGGCGCCACTGCGCCGATGTGGGACCTACTAGCAACTGCTGAGGTAAGATCCACCTCGCTAGATGCATGAACTGCGCGAGTTTGTGGTTATGAGCGTTCATGGGCGACGTTGACAGGTTGGAGCCCATAGTATATGCTGTTTCACATGGAATCCTTGCCACGACCAGCCAATTCCACCCACCTGAAGAACAAAACCTTGCAGGCAGAGTTGGCTGCACTGCAGAAGCATATCGACGCAGCGTTGGAGGACGCCATGCCTTAGATCGCACAGGATCGGCATGGCTGGCGGCCATGGTAGCAGCAGGGTGAACTGCCTGCCAGAATGGAGTCTGGACATGCATAGAGGAGCATGCGGGGATGTAGGAAGCTGAGATGTAGTGAGCTGGTGTGTCTCAGGGACACGAGCGCTGTTGCCAGGGAGCCCTACAGAAGGCGCCAGCAGTGTGGTTTTGCGATCCGAGGAGGACGTCCTCGGTGACGCGGGTGGGGGACTCGAGTCCGAGGAGGACGTCCTCCTACGGACGCCATCGGGATGTGATCTTGGTGGCAGGCGGACCTGCGTCTCCGACGAGGACGCCATGATGACGCTTAGGTGACCCATATTTTATACCCACCATGCCATCATGACGCCCGTGCCTCGCCATAGTGACGTCATCATGTAACATGTAATCTTATCATTGACGTCACTTCGGCGACATCCTCCTGTCATCCGAGCGTCATCCAGCCGTCCGCATAACATCGTCGGGTCATCGGAGCATCCGCCTGGCATCATCCACGTGTCCTCATCCTGTCCTGATACCGTACTCGTTAGTTTGAGTGCGCCACGCCACTATCCCGATGACGTCCCTCCGCCGTCATCCGACCGTCACTTTCGTGCCATCCGCACATCCTTCGTGTACGTCCTCCTCGGGCTGGCAGCATCATTATAGTGCATGGCCCACTCTTCGCACGTGCGGGGGGCTGCAGTTGGATCATCTGGATTCGGGACCTGCAGGTCACATACATTGACGTGTCTAGGCACAGAGCCGCGCAAAGCAGCAAGCATGACATCGCTACGGCTTACTGCGGCTTGCATAGGTAATCAGATTCAGCAACGTCCATTGTACACGCTTTGACACTCTACACGCATACCCCAAGTACCAGCCAATCGTAGCACACTGCACGGGCAGCATACCAACTTTGTAGTGAAGGCCCTCAACAGCTTAGCTTCGAGGCGGGTAGGAGGCATCTCTTGCCCAGTGCTGATACCGTACTCCTTATCTATGGCGCTGTTAACACTTGATGCACGTTTGCGCACATCAGCATACCTGCGTCGGACCCAGAATCAATACAAGCATGGCTCCGAACAGTTGCCCCGCACGACAGGTGAGATAGACGGCGCGTACGTAATACCATGCTCCTTTGCAGCTACCTTCCACATGCTCGTCCAGGCTTTGGATAGATTCCGGCAGAGCTCGATGGCGTTCCTTGCACCCTGCTGTTCAGCGGCTGACATGGTGGAGCCGGCAAAGAAGTCTTTGTGGTCCTGCGGAACATGCACACCATGTTCTGGGGCAATGCATCTATGGTGACTCGCATCAAGCACGAACACATTATGTGGGCCCTGCACGGCTACAATCGACCAAGACACCCCGGACGCCACGATGGTCGATTGTACCCAATCGACCACGACCCGCCGGACGCCACCAGGCTCACCTGTGACACATGAAGCTGCACCACACACAGCCGCTGTCGTGCCTACCATCTGAAACGACGATCATGGCATGGCAATGCAAGCGCCGAATGGTATGCATGGCAGAACAGAATGACCTGGACCGCTAGCCCCCGTGCTCGATTTTAATACCACTCCACATCTGCGAGACCAGTGCGCTGGAAAAAGTACATCGACCACTGCATCAGCAAAACCGAGCTGTGGTAGTCACTTCATCCGGCCGATCGAGATACTGACGCAATGTCCGAATGGGATTCGGTGGCAAGAAAACGGCTGTATCAGCTGGACGTGCGGCGTTCACGTTTAGGAATATAGACAGCACGGTGATTGTCGGTTCGTTGCAGCGTACGTGCGGGAGGAGGGCAAGCGCACCGTCTCAGCCAACATGTCGAACGCCTCAACAACCGACTGTAGCATGATGGCCCCTGGCTTGCTTGCCCTCACGAACTTCACGAAGAGGTCTTTTACAATCTTCGCATCATTACAGCGATCCAGCGACGCCTTCATACCTTCTGGGATGTCCTTCAAGATGCTCTGTATCTTGTCGGTCGACCGCAGGAATCGTGGCTTCCACGTAACCCATGGCGACACAGACGCCTTCCGCCCACTCACGGTTGATATCATACGCACAGTGTCCTTAGAAACAGCGGTTGCGGTGGCAGTGAGCACCGGGGATTGCTCCTGGGCCAGCGTGCAGGTGAAGGGCGGTAACCATTCCGCCTGCTTCCCCACAGCCGCTGCGGCAGTTGACATAGCGACATCCATAAGCGAATTGCAGTCAGCATACTGTAATTCGATGTAATATGTGGGATTAGGCCTGCTTGTCACCCGCAGCGTCGCGCTGCTGAAGGGCCGCTTCGCACCACACGCCGAAAAGATAGTGTCTGCCACAGCCCTCCCCCATGGTGTGTTAGAATAAGCAGACTTCCATTCAAACGGTGGAGCATCGCCGGCACTGCAACAAGCGCCGGCTAGTTGACAAGCCGTGCAGTTGTTACTTGGCGTTACCGCGGGTCGGCTGTTGGGGCCCAGTCGTATAATAAGGGCAGCAGAATTCACACAATACGCAATTTGATAGTAGACGATATCGTACTGCAGCATGATCGTGGTCTCGTCCGTCGGCTGGCCCATCTTGCACAACGTACTCCTGTGGCGACGACGGTAGACCCTGGCAAAATCGAGTCGAACAAAACTTAGTTATGCGAGATATATCAATAGGCATGATAGAAGACTGGGCGTAGAAGACTGTACATGCTCCACCCTCAAAGGAAGCGTTCACACGCGGGTGTGGGCAGAGGGTGTCGTTTCGACCACCCCCGTCAGGTCGGGGTGTGTCTACAGGAAGTGTGCAGTGCGTGACGCTCTGCTGCCCGGTGGCTTTCCAAATACGCTCCGACATAGCTTGCGCGGACCCGTCATCAACCTTTATATAGGCTTTAACTTCATCCCACCAGTCGTGACACGATGGCAGGCGAGCCCAATAAGAAGGTCCGTCGCAGGGCTCAAGAGATCGATGATCACTTCGCCCAGTATGGGATGCGCCGTGTGCCTACGGAAACCAAAGACTCTAGGTCTTTGTTCAAGTGTGGTCACTGTCTAGGTTTTTTCAATAATGTCGCTCATGCGGAGCGCCATTTTAGAGTCACTGCTTGTCCTAAGCGGGCTGCGGCGTGGAGATCAGCTGCTGCACGGTCCGTTGATTCGCCTCTGCTCAATCACTGTGCGGTAGCTGATGATGGCTTGCGCTTCCCTCGCGAGGCAAGTGCTGATGCGATCCTGGACGGCATTGGAGCAAGAGAGCTCGCGGGCACTACACAAGACCCGCGAGATATCGGGGGACCCATGCCCCAAGATCACCCGCCTCCACCATCACCCCTCGCTCCACCAGCACCCCTGCCACCACCACCAGCACCCCTCCCTCCACCAGTACCCCTCCCTCCACCGGAATCAGATCCACACGATTACCTCGTCCCGGTCGGAGACCCCGCAATCCCACAGGCACCGGTAAGCTGATACTGCCCTGTCACTGTGCACATGTGTATATCGCATGATGGTGTCAGCCGCGCATACCGCTCCTTCAACATATGCAATCCAGCAATAAGTTGCAGGTACACCTCATCGCTGCGGCTGCGCTTCCCGTCGAGGTAGACCCCCAGTACGATGGGCTTGATCAGCTCGGCGACGAAGATGGGGAGGAATGGCATGACGCCCTGGAGCCAGATGATGAACAACCAGACGAGGAGGAGGAGGAGGAGGAGGAGCCCGTGAAGGCGCCCAGGCGAGACACCGGTGCCTATCTCAACTTCCGCCTGGCACATTCCATCGTGGCCGGGCATTCGGTCAAGGTACGTGAGGTTGCTGTGTGGCTGGCAAGGCTTGCATCAGAGCATCGTATCACGAATTCGGCCATGGACTCATTCTGCCAGATGGTGCATTTCCTGCTGTTACCACAGGGAAACCTGTTCCCCAAATCGTACCACATGCTCTGCTGTGCACTCGCTGTCGAAGATAGCCACGACTGTGAGCGGCACATCTGTGACGCTTGTTGGGAACTCTTCCCGGACATCCCGGGTGACTCACACGCGGTCCATGCGGATGAGGTCTGCCAGCGGCCGGGTTGCAACAACCCCCGATTCAAGCGTGGCCCGGGAGGTCATGTCTCCCCCAAGCGTAGCGCATTTTACTTCGGGAATGAGGGCACCTTTGTGGACCTCGTCTGCAAGCCAGATATGCTGCCAGCCATCTTGAGTCACCGCAAGGAGGCTTTCGAGGATCCAGAGTCCTTTTGGAACTCGCCCGCCGGCCGCGAGCTGAACGCCCGGTGTGGGAACAAATTCGACGAGACGTCTATAGAAGCTGACGAGTTTGCAGTGCTCGTGAGCCTAGGTGCGTCGCCTTTGCATGCGTGTCCTCCTCCTGATCTTCAGACGAGTGCCTGTCGTGATACTTGCCTGCAACCGTGTCCTCAGGCGGTGACTCCCGGTGCAGGGGCAGACGGTGGTCAGCTCTTTGTTAATAAGCAGCATGGCGCCCTCATCTGGGGCATCCGGCTCCAGGAGCTGCACGACGGGATGGCCGCGAAGAATGACACCTGGGCTCCCCTGGGCGTTGTGGAGGGGCCGACTGAGCCCAACCGTCTGGACAGCGTCTTGGAGTCTCTGGAGGACTTCTTCCTCGCACACGATCCCGGTGCGGTATACACTCCTGTCTGGTGCACTGCCCATTAGTGTGCCAACTGCGAATCGGTAATCAGGCGCTGAAGTGTGTGTACACTTGCCTGCACTTGCGTGCCGGTGCTTGCCTGTCGCCCTCACACGCACCTCCCACCATGTGAGGGAGCCTCTGCAGGCAGGGACGAAACCACCCCGATCATTGTGGAGATCTGGGAGGACCCTGCTGATCCAAACAGCAAGAAGAGGCTAGTGAAGCTGTGGCCGGTCTGTGGCTGGGCAGAGGGAGACATCCCTGTGCTCGAGAAGCTGGCAAACGCCGTTGGTCATGGGGCCAAGTCAGCTTGTGTGCGTTGCGCTTTCCTTGGTGCAACCGTGAAGGATGCCAACACGGTCCGGTGCGTCACCCCCGTCTGGCCATTGACAGGCACGATACCATAGGCCGGTGTGACTCACTGCAGGGATAGGCTCCACTTCGATTAGTAGGGAGAGCACTCAGGCAATATCCATGGCTATGCAAATAACACTTGATAGCTGTAAACAGAGTGATACACAGCTGTTCTATAATCGCATTACAAATCCCTTGATACGGCTTCGCCCTCTTGTCCCGCGCGCGATCTCGCAACGCGATGCCCGTGGTTGGCAGGCTCTGCCTGGCAGCCTCTGGGAGTGGTCTACTACTGGTGGTCCGTGTGCAGGTGGGAAAGCTACTGCCACATCACTCAATCCGTGCCTGCTTACGCGGGTGGCGGATCCCTGCCAGCCTCCTCAGCACAGACGCAGGGCGGGCAGCCCGCACTGCCACGCATGCCACCTGGCTACATGTCCTTTGACACAGGTGAGCAGGGCTGCAGAGATGAATGGACTCCCCCCACGACTGTCACCCCAGAGGGCACGTGGACAGGAGATGGTGTGTTGAAGTGGTCAGGCTCGGAGATCATGTCCAGGGCGGAAAAGGCTGCCGAGATCGAGTCCCAGGTTCGGCGAGCTACCAACAGCACTGTGATGCCCAAGCCTATGCGCCCAAGGCGGGGTTGTGTCTGCCCCTTGCATAGGCCGTCGGTTGCTATGGACACCACCATCGTCGCAGTCGTTGGCATCCTGTATGCAGGTTGACAATCCGACTCGGCCGCCGTACACTGGTATCGCAGCCAGGAGTACGCGTGCAAATCGCGCTCACACCGAGCGCCTGAAGATCGGCTTGTGGAGGCTGCCATTGTTCCATAAGCTGTCCTACTTCAAGTGCGCTCCCAGCCCTGACCCATACGTGTGCACAGACCTGTTTCTGTGTCAGTGCTTGACCCGGGCCCCGGTGACGTGTGCAGTCCGTGTACATTCCTCCGGTTCGGCGTCGCCCACATCTTCCTCCTGGGTCTCCTGAAGGACTTCTGGAAGCAGTGGCTACCAGGCCCCACTGCCAAACGGCATGGTCCGGCTGCGAAGTATGTTCTACCTGTGGTGGTGCGTCGGAAGATAACCTCCAGAGCTGCCCTACAGAACCAGACGGAGCTGATAAAGAAATCCTATCGAGATATTGTCAAGTATGCTCTTCCTGCATCTTGTATGACCAGTCGTAGGTACATGTACAACTGTACTGTGGCGGGGGCTGCTGTCTGGCGACAGCCACATAGCCACCTGCTCGAGCCGTTCTGTCGTGTACTCTGATGTTGTCGGTACCAGGCCCACCCCCAGTGCAGGCCTGCCTACTCAACCATGGTCACAATCGGCGTGCAGGCATCGCGGCAATTACCTCATGGAGGACTGGATGAATTTCACAGACGCGTGGAGTCTCCAGCTGCTGCACGACCTGCCGTGGGATGAAACCAACCCTGATGAAGTTCATGTGCGCGACCAATTTGAGGCGATGTGGACGGACTTGCGGGCCGGAGTCATGTACTTCATGAAGTACACGCCAGGGCAGCACACCTGGCAGCGAATCCTCGACGCCCAAAAACACCTCCTGGCATATGGGAAGAGGGTACAGCAGGTACTGACTCCATCGCCGGCTCCCTGCCCACGCGTACGTTTTACGAGGAGGAGAAGTTTGCGGGTGTGCAGTGTGTACTACAGGCAGTTCCTGCCGACGGGTTGTCTCACGCAGTCATGATGTCGGTGTAGGTGTTCAGCGGTCAGGTCCTTGCAACCCTGAAGTTGCATTTGGCGGCCGTCCACTTGCCAGATCAGGTGAGAGCCTGCGGCCCTGCCTTTTTCTGCCTTGAGTACTGGATCGAAAGGCTCGTGCAGTTCTTCAAGCGGCTGATCAAGTATCGAGGCACGTCCGGTTCTGAGCGCATCTTTGTCAACGACCTCCTGTTGCGGCGAGCGTGTGACCGCTTGGTCCAGGAACTTGGCCCCAAGGCTCTGCCCCGTCTGACTGAAGCTGTTGCTGCCGCCCGGGAGAAGCAGCGGAAGCGCATCCGCAAGCCCGCTGTACAACAGCAGCCTAACGCGGCGCCGCCGCCGCCTCCGCGCCTGCCTGATGGCGGCCGCGGGCCCAGTCCCCCACCCGTGATGCTGGGTGCTGGCACTGACCTCACAGGTGCGGAGCGGCTGGAGGTGTTGCCTGCGCCCACCAGCGAACGGGCGTGCCTGAAAGGGCTGCTCTACCTAATTTGTGCCGAGCACGCTGACTTTGCCAAGCGTGGCTGGCCGAGTCACACGACCCTGGGGGACCGTGCCCGGCGCCGGGCCGTGTGTGCTTCACTGGGGGTTGCGGTGGACGGTGAGCCTGTTGATATAGTGAAGCTCTACATGCGGAAGCATGTGCGAGCGGCACTGCCCATCGGCGAAAATGTCAGCTCCCAACAATGCACGACTCAGCGGGTCAAGGACAATACTTGGTTCTTAATAGAGTACGTCTTCCCAGACCACGCGAAACTGTATGTAGGCCAGTTTAAGTACTTTGTTGAGGTGAGATATCAGAAGTTTACCGAATTGGGTGATCAGGATGATGATGCAACGTACGCTGCAGGCGCAGTTGACACTGCGGTGTGCAACCTGTTCAATGCTGTAGTGGTAGACAGTCCAGGTGCCCTGCCGCCCGATCCGGAATTGGGTCGTCCGCCTGAGTTGTACATGGTTAGGTCTTTGTTGCCCGAGTCCGGGAACAGGTGGTTCGCAGGTTGCTGGGTGGTGGACCTTCGGTCTGTGACACTGAATCTATTGCCTACGCCGGCAGTCCAGAATGGGCGGATGTTCTCGACGGTGTCAAAAGCGTCTGGACGAGTGGGGAGCGTATCGGACAAATGATCACAGTACAACTTGTAAGTGACGCCTCCTCAGTACCAGTGTTCTGGACGGCGACTAGTGAAATTGCGACGGCCTTGTGTGTACCAGCCAGCCCTCCGAAGGCTGCGGGGAAGTGGCATATAGCAGCGCTCTCCTGTACTCAACGCAAGCTACTGCCGGGCCTGCATTTGTAGTACAATAGTACCAAAATACCCCCACACTTCTTGCAAACACAAAAATGTCCTGACCTGGCAGTCCCTCACGCACCAGCAACCTTTGTGGACCTCGTCTGATCAATGGTCTAGATATTCATTCTATGTGCATGTAATTACCTCCCGGAGACCACAGTCAAGAACAGCTGAACACATGCAAGAGTTGGCAGTTACAGGTATGCTTTCTGCCGGCCGGCAGTACCGCCAATCTGTCATGCACAAGGACGTAGGGTCCGCCCGGCCCTAGGAAACACGTGCAGCAGGCTGTCTCTGGGTCATTCCAGGCATGTACCCTGAGTCCGAAACGGCACTACATCTACAGTAACGACAACCCCCTGTCATTAACCGCTGGGGTGGCAGGCGATGCTAGAAAGGTCTTCCACATCCACTGCTCTGGAACCCCGAAGGTGTTGGGGTCAAGCCTGGTTTGGCTGAGAGAGCTGTCCCATTGTACATTGCTGGACCTGATTTTCTGACCCTCGAACCAGGGCTCCTGGTGGTTCTCCGGCAGGAGCAAGTCCCTGCACGCCACAGTGCGTTGTCTTGGACAGGCTCACGATTGGTGGGCCCCAGCACCTAACCGACAATAAGGCAATACGCTTTCACTTGGTGGCAATAAGGCAAGCACGGACCTTGGGAGGTTGTCCCGGATGGCGTGTGGTTCGCGATCCGTATCATTGCTGGTGTAGACATCTTGTGCCACGAGTCGTAGCCAATCGAGGTCGTTGATCTCCTGGTAGGCTTGGCGGATGATTGCGGTTGCCAACGACCTCACGTCCGCCCTACTGGCAAACAGCCGTCCCTTTGCGTCTGTGGATTGATATGCCCTTCAGCAGGTTTGTTAGCGGGCATGCAATGCGCGCATACCTTCGTATGAACCGTCGAAAATAATTAGCCAGGCCAAGGAAGCTGCGTACTCTTCGTACACAAAGCGAGGCGTGGGCCAGTCACGGACCACTTGCACCTTCGCAGGATCAGCTTGATCCCTCATTTTGACACAATATGACCAAGAACTTCAGCTCAGAGTTAAAAAACTCGCACTTTGAGAGTTTCGCTTTGTAGTTGTGCTCACGCAGCAAATCCAGCACCATTCGCAGATTTTTCATGTGCTCCGCTTCAGTACGCGAAAATATGAGAATATCGTCGAGGTAGACGCACAAGAACTTGTTTAAATACTGGCCAACTTACGATTCATCGTAGCTTGGAAATTGCTGGTGCGTTCACTAGGACGATGCTGCCAGTCGAAAAATGACGTACTCCGAGGACACAGGCGGCAAAAAGCACCAAGGACGCCATCGTGACTCGAGGGACGTCATCTAGCGATCACAATCCCGTCCTCGGGAGACAAGGGCGCCAAGATGACGTAACTGGCTGGTGGCCGGCTGGGTATGACGTCCCCATGCCATCATGCGCACGGCTGGGGTACATCCGGATGACCCACAGGTGGGACATCTTGATGCCGTCACTGCCACCGCCACTGAGACGGCTTACATGCCGATGACGTCCTGGGTGGTGCGCGTAGCTGGTGACGTAACCCGGACGTAATCGGTGACGTCCTGCTCGGGTGAGCAGGAGATGCCCTGGCTAGAGCACACATAGGACGTTTAAGTAGACTTTGTGTCGGAGAAATTACCACTACTGGCCGTGGAATGTTGTGACTGTGGCACATCACAACAGAGACCTCGAAACAACGGAAGGCTACGATTTTGACATGGATTGGATAGCCAATGATGGAGTTGCAATAGGTCAATATGGACGTGAGATCAACCTCATGGAATGGTCCATATGCTCCATATGCTCACATGGTCCACACACAACGTTGCCAGCAGGAGAGGTGGAACACTGTATGTCTGTTATGCACTGCATGTGTACGCGAGGGCGACATGAAGCACTTGTAGCGAAAAGGCAGGTGCCCATGCCACATTCACCGGAGCGGTGGGTGTCCGAATAGGCCTATTCGGACTCCCACCTCTGGGTGTCCGAATAGGCCTATTCGGACTCCCAACTCTGGGTGTCCGAATAGGCCTATTCGGACTCCCAACTCTGGGTTCCGAATAGGCCTATTTGGACACCCACCTCTCCGGTAACCGCTGCACCAGGCACGAGTGTCCCCCTTATTGGGTAGACATACCTAAAATACGATGTCGAGGTGTCTATCAAGGATACCTATGGCAGCAAAGGACACTTGATTGTGCAGTCGTCGGCAACGTGTGCATTCGGTCCACATGCACCTAGCATGCTGCAAGGCATCAGGAGCACAGCGCTGCTACACAAACACCAACGATGTTTTTAGATGGTAATGTGAGTCACTTGCCCGCTACTGGGAGGGGGGGTTACAACGTGGCGGACGATCTCGAAGGAGTGGCAACAACAGGAGCTCCCTGCCCGCATACGTCCGGCGGGACTCATTGGACTAGCATAACGTCGAACAAGAGAATCAAAGCTTAAAAATAGGCCGACTATGGAGCCGGCCCGTCGCTCGTGGACAGGCGGCATCATGGTACCTAATAACGCGCAAACACGCGTGCCGGACACACATCGAGCGTGCTAGAAGGCACCAATAGCATAGCACTGCTATACAAATACTACAGATGTACTTAGATGGGATTTACCTGCCCGCTAGCTGGATGGCGGGGTTACAACGCAGCGGACGATCTCGAAGAGTGGCAACAACCGAAGCTCCCAGTCCGCAAACGTCCGGCTTGACTCACTGGACCTGCTTAAGGTCATACAGGAGAGTCAAAGCTCAAAGATAGACTGGCTGTGGAGCCGGCCAGTTGTTTGCATGACCGGTGGCATCATGGTAGCCACCATCGGGCAAATACGCGTGCCAATACCGAACAAGCAGTAGCGCAACGTGGTCTCAACTTTCAGTACCGAATATAAGAGATGGTAAGATGGTATCCACGTAAGATATCAGCGATGGTATCAGCAGCGTCAATTGATGTGCAGCGCACTGAATCGTCGGCGAGCGAGGCTGCGCCGGCGGGACAGGTCATTGTAAACAACATATGTTGGATTTGAAGCACTGTCTATATTCTTCATGCTGGCACCTGCACATTCATCCGGGGGCGTTGTAGCGATTTGAACGACGTGTACGCGTGCAAGCCACTACCGCGACAATCCGGTGGCGACCACGTTTGAGGTGAACTCCCGTGTTTCATTGGGCCACATGGTGCTACACATGCATTATGTCTGCGTATTGTCTGGTCTGTTGCCTCGGCGCTGCTGGGTCCTAGATCTGTCACCGTGTTACACGGAGATGAACGCAAGAGCCCGGCCGCGGAGGGCAACAGCAGCTTGCTCTCCGCGCGGCAGCTCACGGGAAGGCAGGGCGGGCCAATCTGTCACCGTGTAAAACATGCATTATGTGTTACAAAGTGATAGATCCAGGACTCAGCAGCGCTGAAGCAACGGACTAGGAAACAGGCAAACAGACAGGCCCGCCACCGCAAGCACCAAGGCCACATGCATTATGTGGCATACTTTATGCCGCACTTTTGATATGACAAGCAAGCATATGACACAATGCAGGCCAACGCAGAGCAGAGCTGAGCAGACATTGCGTTGTTGCACATTGTGCAGTGTATTGCACTAGGCGATTATATTTGTATGTATTGCAGACGTTGTAGTGTAGGTACATGTAATATTCGCGGCGGGCTGTGATAACCGCTATGATCATAGCACCTGATCAGCACTGCAGCAGAGTGACAAGAGAGTGCATGCAGCATGCTCATCTATTTACTTGCATGGTCCACACAAGCAGGGCAGAGCGCAGGAGCGCCGGGAGCGCGTAGCTATCTAGGAGGCATGCTCAACTGCACGTGCGGATGAGCCTCACCAGCACAGTGGACTGCCATGACAGTGCATGAAGCATGCTCAACTGCAAGTGCGCAGGAGCTACACCGGCACAGTGGACTGCCATGACAGTGCATGAAGCGTGCTCAACTGCAAGTGCGCAGGCGCTACACCGGCACAGTGGACTGCCATGACAGTGCATGAAGCATGCTCAACTGCTAGTGCGCAGGAGCTACACCGGCACAGTGGACTGCCATGACAGTGCATGAAGCATGCTCAACTGCTAGTGCGCATGAGCTACGCCGGCACAGTGGACTGCCATGACAGTGCATGAAGCATGCTCAACTGCAAGTGCGCAGGAGCTACACCGGCACAGTGGACTGCCATGACAGTGCATGAAGCATGCTCAACTGCTAGTGCGCATGAGCTACGCCGGCACAGTGGACTGCCATGACAGTGCATGAAGCATGCTCAACTGCAAGTGCGCATGAGCTACGCTGGCACAGTGGACTGCCATGACAGTGCATGAAGCATGCTCAACTGCAAGTGCGCAGGCGCTACACCGGCACAGTGGACTGCCATGACAGTGCATGAAGCATGCTCAACTGCTAGTGCGCATGAGCTACGCCGGCACAGTGGACTGCCATGACAGTGCATGAAGCATGCTCAACTGCTAGTGCGCATGAGCTACGCCGGCACAGTGGACTGCCATGACAGTGCATGAAGCATGCTCAACTGCAAGTGCGCAGGCGCTACACCGGCACAGTGGACTGCCATGACAGTGCATGAAGCATGCTCAACTGCTAGTGCGCAGGAGCTACGCCGGCACAGTGGACTGCCATGACAGTGCATGAAGCATGCTCAACTGCTAGTGCGCATGAGCTACGCCGGCACAGTGGACTGCCATGACAGTGCATGAAGCATGCTCAACTGCAAGTGCGCAGGAGCTACACCGGCACAGTGGACTGCCATGACAGTGCATGAAGCATGCTCAACTGCTAGTGCGCATGAGCTACGCCGGCACAGTGGACTGCCATGACAGTGCATGAAGCATGCTCACCTGCAAGTGCGCATGAGCTACGCCGGCACAGTGGACTGCCATGACAGTGCATGAAGCATGCTCAACTGCAAGTGCGCAGGAGCTACGCCGGCACAGTGGACTGCCATGACAGTGCATGAAGCATGCTCAACTGCTAGTGCGCATGAGCTACGCCGGCACAGTGGACTGCCATGACAGTGCATGAAGCATGCTCAACTGCTAGTGCGCATGAGCTACGCCGGCACAGTGGACTGCCATGACAGTGCATGAAGCATGCTGACTGCAAGTGCGCATGAGCTACGCCGGCACAGTGGACTGCCATGACAGTGCATGAAGCATGCTCAACTGCTAGTGCGCATGAGCTACGCCGGCACAGTGGACTGCCATGACAGTGCATGAAGCATGCTCAACTGCTAGTGCGCATGAGCTACGCCGGCACAGTGGACTGCCATGACAGTGCATGAAGCATGCTCAACTGCAAGTGCGCAGGAGCTACGCCGGCACAGTGGACTGCCATGACAGTGCATGAAGCATGCTCAACTGCAAGTGCGCATGAGCTACGCCGGCACAGTGGACTGCCATGACAGTGCATGAAGCATGCTCAACTGCTAGTGCGCATGAGCTACGCCGGCACAGTGGACTGCCATGACAGTGCATGAAGCATGCTCAACTGCAAGTGCGCATGAGCTACGCCGGCACAGTGGACTGCCATGACAGTGCATGAAGCATGCTCAACTGCAAGTGCGCATGAGCTACGCCGGCACAGTGGACTGCCATGACAGTGCATGAAGCATGCTCAACTGCAAGTGCGCAGGAGCTACACCGGCACAGTGGACTGCCATGACAGTGCATGAAGCATGCTCAACTGCTAGTGCGCATGAGCTACGCCGGCACAGTGGACTGCCATGACAGTGCATGAAGCATGCTCAACTGCTAGTGCGCATGAGCTACGCCGGCACAGTGGACTGCCATGACAGTGCATGAAGCATGCTCAACTGCTAGTGCGCATGAGCTACGCCGGCACAGTGGACTGCCATGACAGTGCATGAAGCATGCTCAACTGCAAGTGCGCATGAGCTACGCCGGCACAGTGGACTGCCATGACAGTGCATGAAGCATGCTCAACTGCAAGTGCGCATGAGCTACGCCGGCACAGTGGACTGCCATGACAGTGCATTGAAGCATGCTCAACTGCTAGTGCGCATTAGCTACGCCGGCACAGTGGACTGCCATGACAGTGCATGAAGCATGCTCAACTGCTAGTGCGCATGAGCTACGCCGGCACAGTGGACTGCCATGACAGTGCATGAGCATGCTGACCTGCAAGCGCGCATGAGCTACGCGGCACAGTGGACTGCCATGACAGTGCATGAAGCATGCTCACTGCAAGTGCGCAGGCGCTAACACCGGCACAGTGGACTGCCATGACAGTGCATGAAGCATGCTCAACTGCTAGTGCGCATGAGCTACGCCGGCACAGTGGACTGCCATGACAGTGCATGAAGCATGCTGACCTGCAAGCGCGCAGGAGCTACGCCGGCACAGTGGACTGCCATGACAGTGCATGAAGCTGCTCAACTGCATGTTCGCATGGGCCACACTGGCATAGCTGAGTCTATGTGGAATCAACGTGTGCATTGGCCACCGGCACACGCAGACTGCGTGGGTTTCTGTTGACGTATAGTTGAGCTTGTTTCCGCTCTATCTGTTCCACTCCCTGCTAGCGTGCGAGCCCCCGATCCAAGCAGATGGACAGATGATAATCATCCTGGCGGTGGGTGGCGTGGCGTGGCTGTGCAGTGGGTGAGAGCTTTTGTAGCCTGCCTGATGGAAAACTAAGAATGTGCCAAATTTTTTTGATGAGGTTACCCTCTATGGTCAGGGCTAACATGGCCCATAGCTAGTAGGTGATGGCGTACGTGGTGGTGCTTGTCGAGGGTCCCTCCAGTGTCGCGGCGTCTAGAGCCCCACCCGGTCCACGCTGCAATTCGCACCAGTAACACTGGAGAAGTTTAGTAATGTTAATGTTGCATATTTTTGCGGCGCAGATCTGCGAAGTCTAGCTCCCGAGCTGGTAGCTGAACCAGAGCACGATATCCGCATGCGACAAGTTGGGGATTCACGGTTTTCACTCTGTAAACGTCGCAAAAACAAAATACACACAAGTGCTTGGTTTCTGAGGATCCCTGGATGCCCTAGGCTCATACTGTTTGGGACAAGCTGTTCATTGGCATTGATCTCCTTTTGCGTGCCGACGGCGCTTCGTGGCATCCCCGCATTCCATTTTGTTATTAGTGCTATGGGAAAATTTAATCAACAAGCGTGTCCTGAGGGCCGATCAAGATACACTAGTGGGGGCTTGCGTACTCCACCGCCGACAGCGGCTTCCAGAGGGCCGCTTGTAGACACGCACGCGACTTGGCGCGGGTCGCACTGTTCGCAAAGCCAGCTTCGTCCTGTCTACACGAATTGAAACAAAGTGAAGTCAATACGCCAGTATTACAGTTGATCCACTCTGTTCTACGTCTAGGCATAGCAGAGCTGTACTGAAGTCAGCTTGGAGGTGCCCAACGTTAACGCAACTCAAGATGGTACATCCAACCAATGCGGCCATGATCACGCTGCGGTACGATCAAACATCGAGTAAATCGTGCATTTTATCACAGCTTGAAGTGGTGAGTGGAGCTCTGTGTTACATCGTCTGACCTGGCTTGACGTCGACTAACAACTCCACGGCTGCGTGCCTTGACGCCTCCCCACGGTTCGTGCTGAAATGCTGGCACAGCCACACCATCGATATGGTCAGCTAGACGATATGTGCATTCGAATATGGTGCTCTGGAGGGCTATGAAAAGACACCACTATCGCGCCCTGTGGTGCTTAGCAGCCCCACGCTAATGGCTAAAGTCCCAGCAGTCCGATCTTCGATGCTATCCTGGACCTTTGATTCTCGCTATTGTGGCTTTGTACCGATTTCGAGTCTGAATGTGGTGTGCACGTTGGAATAGCTGATCAAGCCCGCAATTGCCCTTTCTCTGCCCGCCCTTGGATGATCATGACGTCGACCCTGTCGAGACCACCGGCACAATAATAATCGCAGTATGCGTGAACACAGTAGATGCTAGTGCTGTCCAGTCTGGCGCACCTCGACCTCTTCGAGTGGTGCGGGCGTTTGTGACTTAGCAGAGACGCATGCTGTTGTCAACCGACCAGATTTTGTGCAGAATATGTTGAAGAACATCCTTGAGGCTGTAAGGGACAAGCAGGATCATTTTTGCGACACCAAGGCTGTGAAAGACGGATTCGCTGAGCTCGTGAGCTTGATACCGGATTCACTTATCATGCTGGGGGCCGTCGAAGCGTTCGAGTTCTGAGCCGCGATGGTGTGATACCTCTTCAACTTGCTCATCCCGTCCAGAAGGCATTCTGATAAAGTGCATCTGAGAACATACCCGGCTTGAGCTTGTGACTGTCTTGCAGCTGCTATCTCTTCAATTGTAATAGCGCGCTTGAATCTATCTATCTATCTATCTCAGTAAAAGTAATAGCGCGCGAACATCTAACATGTGTCTATTATGTGTCCATCTATGCAAATCTTCTCTAACCTTCGAGACCAGTGTCTTCTATTCCAAGTCCTTCTTGACATTGTTGTGTTTCTTTGCTGCGCAACAAGCATTTTACGTACTCTCGTCTCCGCGGTGGCACAGCGACGCACCAGATTTTAATTGTTTCGCCTCAGGCTATTGTTCCGAGTCGACTCTGTGTCATGATATCAAGGACGCTGCACGCGCACTGTTTGTTTTTAACGATGTACACGTCATTGCCACATCAGCTTGGCATGATGATCTCATGACCGCGCGCGGGAGACCTCGGCTCAATTTTGTTTCCCCAATATTTCATGCATCATGCATTTCGTGCTGACGCTACGTTCCCTCGCACGTGCTACCGTGTTACACGGATTTGAACGCAAGAGCCCGGCAGTGAGGGCAACAGCAGGAAAGTGCTACCGTGTCTGGGGCCCGCAAAGCTCCTCCGAAGGTAGATCCGAGTCTTGTATATGTATCTGTCGCATGTGCACTTAGCTCAATACGCGGCTGGGTGGGGCCGCGTCGAGCATTGTGGCAACAAGTGCATGGAGTCCGAATAGGCCTATTCGGACACTCGTCCCGACGAGGGCACTTAGCTCAATACGCGGCTGGGTGGGGCCGCGTCGAGCATTGTGGCGACAAGTGCATGGAGTCCGAATAGGCCTATTCGGACACTCGTCCCGACGAGGGCACTTAGCTCAATACGCGGCTGGGTGGGGCCGCGTCGAGCATTGTGGCGACAAGTGCATGGAGTCCGAATAGGCCTATTCGGACACTCGTCCCGACGAGGGCACTTAGCTCAATACGCGGCTGGGTGGGGCCGCGTCGAGCATTGTGGCGACAAGTGCATGGAGTCCGAATAGGCCTATTCGGACACTCGTCCCGACGAGGGCACTTAGCTCAATACGCGGCTAGGTGGGGCCGCGTCGAGCAGTGTGGCGACAAGTGCATGGAGTCCGAATAGGCCTATTCGGACACTCGTCCCGACGAGGGCACTTAGCTCAATACGCGGCTGGGTGGGGCCGCGTCGAGCATTGTGGCGACAAGTGCATGGAGTCCGAATAGGCCTATTCGGACACTCGTCCCGACGAGGGCACTTAGCTCAATACGCGGCTGGGTGGGGCCACGTCGAGCATTGTGGCGACAAGTGCATGGAGTCCGAGTAGGCCTATTCGGACACTCGTCCGACGAGGGCACTTAGCTCAATACGCGGCTGGGTGGGGCCGCGTCGAGCATTGTGGCGACAAGTGCATGGAGTCCGAATAGGCCTATTCGGACACTCGTCCCGACGAGGGCACTGAGCTCAATTCGGCCCACATCTCGCATGATCGATTGGCACCGCCAAGTATAGGTGGCATGCCGTACTTCAGTCAGCCCACCGGTGTTGTGCAGTACCTCGAGTCATTCTTTACGGAGCATAACATGTCCGTTGCCAATCGAACGGCCGTTGAGGAGGGTGTCACCTTGTGCAAAAACCTAGGCAACGCATGGCGGGCTATGATGCACGAAGCTCTAAAATAGGACATTACGTGCGTGCATGCTGCTCACCTGCCTTCTGCCCAGAGGTCGACTGCCACCGCACACAGTTACACTGGGTTTGCTGCAGATACGACCAGCTGCGCACTGGTCTGTCTAACCGCAATAACCGACGAGAGAAGGAATTTGGCAAGGCCACGAAGTAACAGATACCACCTACCTCGCAATATGGTGTCAATCTGAAAGCTTTCACTACAAATCTGGTATGCCGCCCGCACCGTCACCTGGACTTGGCAAATACCAACTCATTCGTGTTAAGCGTACGTGTGGATGTATCAGTGTTGTTGTGACTGTCAGGAACAGCATCGACATGCAGGTACGGGGCATTGTCATCCAGGGGCATGTGATGCATTTTGACCATCGCATGTCAGCGATTGACAGTCTCCGTTCCTGCAGGTGCGAAACCCAGCTGACCCCAAAGCACCTGCACGGACATGCGAAGACTGGGCAATGCGTGGTGTCTATGCAGTTCCGGTCAAATGGGGGAACAGCACCAGGAGGGGTACGGAGAAGCGCAAGCCACCCACTAAGGTGGTGAAAGCACCAGCCCGTGTTAACTCAGAGGCTGTTGAAGATGTTGCAGAGTCGCCAGCGAAAGCAGCCGACCCGCCTGAGGACGACGGGGTGCAGGCATGTCATCAGCTCCTCCGCAAGCCTGCTTACCTTACCATGCTAACCCAACGATGCGCCCTGATTGCACGCAAGCAATTGTGTTGACTGATCGCTGGCATGATACCAAGGCAACTGCCAGCCAATAACTCGTTGCAATGTGTAAAGAGGTGCCGCGCGCCGGAGGCTGGATGTTGATCAGAGCGAGCCCAAGCCCAACAGTCAGCCAAGCGCCATGAGCTCGCCTGTACCAAGCTCTAATGTCCGGGCTCGTGAAAGTACTCGATCATCAGGACACGGGGCTTCTTTGACCACCGATTTCAACCCGCCCGCTCAGGTGACTTGACTGACTTTTCATTGCTTTTGTCAGTGCTGTGCAAACCAGGCAGCGTGGCGCAAAACTTGCCTTGCTTATCGGCACAACCAGCACAATATCTCCAACATCTTCTGTCCTGACAGAGTCAGGTGTGGTGCAGCGCACGGTCGAGCGTGGCAAAGACCTTCAAGAGCGGTTTAACATGCTAAAAGGATTGCTGAAAGACCAAACTCCAACAACTGTAGGCGCCACTGCGCCGATGTGGGACCTACTAGCAATTGCTGAGGTAAGATCCACCTCGCTAGATGCATGAACTGCGCGAGTTTGTGTTGATGAGCGTTCATGGGCGACGTTGACAGGTTGGAGCCCATAGTATATGCTGTTTCACATGGAATCCTTGCCACGACCAGCCAATTCCACCCACCTGAAGAACAAAACCTTGCAGGCAGAGTTGGCTGCACTGCAGAAGCATATCGACGCAGCGTTGGAGGACGCCATGCCTTAGATCGCACAGGATCGGCATGGCTGGCGGCCATGGTAGCAGCAGGGTGAACTGCCTGCCAGAATGGAGTCTGGACATGCATAGAGGAGCATGCGGGGATGTAGGAAGCTGAGATGTAGTGAGCTGGTGTGTCTCAGTGACACGAGCGCTGTTGCCAGGGAGCCCTGCAAAAGGCGCCAGCAGTGTGGTTTTGCGATCCGAGGAGGACGTCCTCGGTGACGCGGGTGGGGGACTCGAGTCCGAGGAGGACGTCCTCCTACGGACGCCATCGGGATGTGATCTTGGTGGCAGGCGGACCTGCGTCTCCGACGAGGACGCCATGATGACGCTTAGGTGACCCATATTTTATACCCACCATGCCATCATGACGCCCGTGCCTCGCCATAGTGACGTCATCATGTAACATGTAATCTTATCATTGACGTCACTTCGACGACATCCTCCTGTCATCCGAGCGTCATCCAGCCGTCCGCATAACATCGTCGGGTCATCGGAGCATCCGCCTGGCATCATCCACGTGTCCTCATCCTGTCCTGATACCGTACTCGTTAGTTTGAGTACGCCACGCCACTATCCCGATGACGTCCCTCCGCCGTCATCCGACCGTCACTTTCGTGCCATCCGCACATCCTTCGTGTACGTCCTCCTCGGGCTGGCAGCATCATTATAGTGGTTGCACAGGCCGAATGGCAGCACTCGCCATTCGAACTTCCCGATATGCGTATTAAATGCTGTTTTCTCCCAATCTTTGGGATGTAGACCGATCTGATGATAGCCGGACGTTGAATCTAAAGAAGAGAAATACTTTGCTCCTCCAAGATTGTCCAGGAGATCGTCAATACGCGGGAGAGGGTACTTATTCTTAAGTGTCAGCTTGTTCAAAGCACGGTAGTCAATGCACATTCTCATGGAGCCATCAGGCTTGGGCACAAACAGAACCGGAGAGCCATAAGCTGATGAAGAGGGGACGATCCTCCCAGCATCCAGCAGCTCCTGGACCTGTTTCTCAACTTCTTTCCGCTCGCTGATAGACAAACGGAAGGCCGGTCTGTTGGGCGGAACGGTATCAGGTGGCAACCTGATGCCTTCAGGAGTACTATCCTGCCACTCGCCAACCGTGGGTGCTTCAAACACGTCTGAGTATTCAGACAGCAAGTTATCAACTTCCTGTGAGCGCGTGTCAGATGATTGCTCCTTCTGATCACGTAGAACGACTAAGAAAGGTGTAGCACTGCCCGGTCGAGGGCGAGCCAGCAACCTGCATATTTGCACGGCTGATAAAATCACCGGAGCTTCGGATGGCTCGTCCGACAGCTCAGTTGCATCGGGCTCGTTTCTACAGTCGTGTGAAGGCATAAGACGCGTGCGTTTGTTCCTCAGCCATACATGGGGAGGCACGTAGCGTACGCCTGGCTCAGCATTGCCGTAGTCAGCGACAGCGCTCTCACGTCGATGCCAATCATCTCCAAGAATAACATCGAATGCAGGCGCCATGTCTATAACGCGCAGCGTGATTGTGTCCTGGTACGATTGCATTTGTAGTGGAACGTGCACAAAGCCGGAGGTGGTCGTCAGTGTACCATCAGCCAACATGACATATGTCTGAGTGTCTTTGTGCACATGTAGCTTGTGCAGGGCAGCAAAGTGTTTGCTGACGAATGAAAGCTTTGCGCCTGAGTCACAAATTGCAGTGCACGGAACATTGCTAAGCTTCGCGTCAAACACGAATGTAAGATCGCGTTGAGCGTCCTCAGTGTCAACAAGTTCACGTACAGTCGGTGGTAAAGCATTTAGGTAAAACACGCCCTTGTTGGCTACAGCAGGTGGATCATAGAGCAGAACGACATCAGTTCGCCCATGCTCACCAACTTGCAGAGTGCTTATCTGCTGCATGCCCTTCGTCTGATTGGACAATGCAGAGCGTGGCACTGCAAGATATGCAACCGTCTTCATTGGATCATTGCGTTTACACTGTTTGTAATGCTGTAGTGTCGTAATTCAGTGGACCGCAGCCCTAAAGGCACTGTGGGATCTGAGCACTGTGTAGCTGTGCGCAGGGGGTCGCGCTGTCACATACTTGGCTGGTGTACAGGCCTCCGCTGTGACAGTGCGCTCTCAGTCTTTGGAATATAGCACGTGAGACTTAGCAGAGAAGAGTGATTACACTACGATCGACAGAGCCTATATAAGCGTTCTCTAAACGACTCATACGGATACGATCAGAATCATTGTCTGCTGGCACGCAATCTAGCATGCATTGCTCGTGCATATGGTAAGCCATCGGTGCATGGCGTCCCATAGCCACTCCGGATCAGCACCGTGCATCCACTCCATGCATGGTGACCGTAGTCCTGTGCATGGCTGGATCACGACATGTAGCACGCGCGGGACATCCGTCGCGGCTGTCACTGACAACACAACACATGACCCTTCCACTGCAGTATCCAAAAATCCAGCTACATTCTCATACAACCGGGATGGTATACCAGAGACAGGACCATACGTTGCGACAAGTGCAAACAGAGACTCGGCGCCTAGGCCTCAGTCTTTCTTCTTAAAATCATTAATCTTATCAGTCTGTCCCTTCTCCACCATGAAGCGGACCTTGCCCATGCGCGTCTTAAAGCGCTTCGGGTCGCCCGGGCACCGAGCCTCGTGTGAGGGCAGCGCTGCCTTGGGATGGTGAAACCCACATTTGCGACATCAATCGTATTGAACGGCCAGCTCTTCAAAAGATACCTTGGGTGTTTTGGCGCGGCGCGATGACGCGTCCGTGTTGCCACCTGTGGTCTCGCTTTTGGCTTTGCGTTTGTTAACGCCCTTGCTGAGACTAGCGCCAGGGGAGGTCTCTCCTGCGTCGTCCTTTGCGACCGCAGCCACACCAGCCTGCACCAACCGCCCTTGCTGTTGCAAGCGTGTGACAATGTCAATTGCCCGAGCGATAAGTGACTGGAATCGTTCACCAGGTTGATAGATTAGTGTTTTATTTAGCAACGACGTAGCTAGTACAATGATATCAGGTTTAGCCGCCAAAAGCTTTTGGGACAGCTGCTCATACCAAAAATAGCTGTCAGCAGGCATCTCGCCGTGCATGACGTACAGACCAAATGTTTCTATGTCACGACGCAACGACCTGAGCGAGAACGTCATGTTAATCGCGCGGCGTGTGAACATCGAAGCATGGGACGGGATTAGGCCCATAAGTTTGCCAAGCACTTCCTCGACAGAATTCATTGCAAATGTGGCACCATACATCTGCAAGAAGGCGCGACGGGCTGCGCCATTGAGCGCATTGATCAACGCAAGCACTTGCTTGCGCTGAGACAGACCACTGATGTACAGCAAGACCCGGACTTCCTTGACCCACTCGAGGAGAGGCAGGTAGTAGTCAGGTTCAATGTGCATGGCATTTTCGTCCTTGCTACCCGCGAACTTAGGTATGTTAAGATCTTTAACAGAGATGCGGTCTGTGCTAGACGAACCAGGTATGTCAACGGGTACCTGCTCGGTCGGAGCCGGGCTTGGCACGAGCGGGGGCACAAATGGTGGCACGACCGACGCGGGCAGACCCATTGACAGCTGTGGCTGTGACATTGGTCCAGGCAGCACAGTTTGACCCATAGTTTGAGTCGTGAGAGACGGCACCTGGAAGCCAGCAACCAAAAGCCGCTGTGCTTCGATTTGCACCAGATTCTTCAGCTGCTCGAATGTGAGATTCTGCAGCATGTGCCAGGGCGATGCTGTCGTAATTCAGTGGACCGCAGCCCTAAAGGCACTGTGGGATCTGAGCACTGTGTAGCTGTGCGCAGGGGGTCGCGCTGTCACATACCTGGCTGGTGTACAGGCCTCCGCTGTGACAGTGCGCTCTCAGTCTTGGATTATAGCACGTGAGTCTTTGGCAGAGTAGAGTGATTACACTTTGATCAGTAGAGCCTATATAAGCGTTCAACCAAACGTCTCATACGGATACGATCAGAATCATTGTCTGCGGCACGCAATCTAGCATGCATTGCTCGTGCATATGGTAAGCCATCGGTGCATGGCGTCCCATAGCCACTCCGGATCAGCACCGTGCATCCACTCCATGCATGGTGACCGTAGTCCTGTGCATGGCTGGATCACGACATGTCGATCGTAGTGTAATCACTCTTCTCTGCTAAGTCTCACGTGCTATATTCCAAAGACTGAGAGCGCACTGTCACAGCGGAGGCCTGTACACCAGCCAGGTATGTGACAGCGCGACCCCCTGCGCACGGCTACGCCATGCTTAGATCCCACAGTGCCTTCGGGCTACGGTCTACTGAATTATGACATGGTATCGGTGATGATTGTGGGTATTCTAGCAATAGTTGTATGCTTGCGATAGAGTCCAGGGGTCTACGGCTACGGCTGAGCGTCCCGATGAGCGATTCACACCGCTCTAGCGTTTAGCTGTAGAGTCCGTAGAGAGACTAGAGTACACAGATGCATAACGCTACGGCTGGACTGCATTCTATCAGGGTACTGGTCTCGCAGAAAGGCCTACAGGTCTGCGTGTCCTGCGACGCACGATGGTCGTGTTGCAGGATGCCACCACGCCGAGAAGTCCCAGTGGCATCTCGCCAGGGATCTATTGGCTCTGACGGCGAGGATGGAGAAGAAGTTCGTCCTCGCCACCACACACGTTCCACAGCGCGCCGCGAGCAGGCCGCGGAGGACCAGTTCGTGACCTACGGGGAAGAACAGCGCGTTGGGACCTACGGGTATCCCAATGCAGGTCCTCTGCAGGCGGCATTGCCGGGAAATGCTGATCCTACGGGGGAAGCAGGAGCTCAAGCTGCGGCGCAAGGAACACAGCCAGCACATCTCGCAGCGCCAGCTGCGTGGATGACCCAACAGATACCGCCTCCGATACCGCAGCCTTCGCAGGCTGCGATATCATCAGGAGTACCAGCTACGGCTGGATCTATTGACGTAGGCACGCTGGCGCAAGCGCTGTCGCTTGCCATGCCCAGGCCAGCACCGGGGAAATCTCTAGTAGAGAAGAACAGATTCCCGGTGTGGCACTACAAGACTGATCACTTCCGAATATTTAAGAAGGAGGTAGAGAGCTGGGCAAAGATGGTGGGTGAGAGTAGCCTGCTAGTCAATGATCCGCTTGCTCAGAGCAGCCAGGCTCATGAGCAAGTCATGCACTGGTTGTTCACCACACTGCCAAAGGAGGATAGAGACTTCGTGGCAGACTGCAGTTTCGTCCATGAGGTCTGGTCGTTGCTGCATGCTAAGTATATGCCATCAGTGGAAGTAGAAATACAGAAGCTGTATCACCAGCTCAGCAGTACCCAGCAGGCTGGCAAGCCGCTGGAGAAGCATGTGAATGAGGTGGTGGGCATAGTGAACCAGATGAGAGGACTGGGTGAGACTCTGTCTGATCAGTTGTACAGATCACGGTTGCTGGCAGTAGACAGAGAGTACAGCCTGTTGCAGCCCATGCTGCAGGCCATGCTAGTGCAGCAGATAGTGTCTACGCTGTTGACACATGCCCAGACAAACAGCAAGCAGAGTCCATCGCGATTCCCACGGGACGATCGCGGTGGACAACAGCGCCATGGGGGACGTGGGTACCGAGGTGGACGCTACGGTGGTCGCCAAGGTTCACCCCCACAGGTAGCAGCTGTGGGAGCAGGGGCAGTAGGAGGAGCAGAAACGAGAAAATGCTTCAACTGTGATAAGCCTGGACATGTGCA